>CM074957.1:11033301-11066348 GCA_037577455.1 Pangasius macronema
CTCTCCTCCCTCCTCTACTTCTTCGACCAACAGTAGCCCAATTTCCACCGGCGCTCTGTAGGTCAACGGCGCCGATGCCGGTCGTTGTTAACCCGGGCCTTGACCAATTCGGTATGAAATTCAGAGTACTGACGATTCGCATGATTAACTTTGTCAACGTTTTATGCCAGATGCCCTTCCTGACACAACCCTCTCTATTTATCTGGACTTGGGAGCGGCACAGAAGTCACAGGACTGTGACCCCCATGGCTAGATTGGTTTCAAAACAACAGTGTCTTTTCAAAATTAAGAAACTTTTATTTAGGGTACAGTTGACAACACTAGCCTATATATACAATGGGGCCTAATGGTCAGAGAATCGGACTTGTAACCCGAAGGTGAACCAGAAGGTCGTGGGTTCGAGTCTTGGGTCCGGCAGGGATTGTAGGTGGGGGGAGTGAATGACCAGAGCTCTTTCTGCCACCTTCAATACCACGACTGAGTTGAGACCCTTGAGCAAGACACCGATCCCCCAACTGCTCCCCGGGCGCNGTGTTCATTACTGTGTGTGTGCACTTGGATGGGTTAAATGCAGAGCACAAATTCCGAGTATGGGTCACCATATTTGGCCACAAAGTCACTTCACTTCACTTCAATATCTAATAATATTTTATCAGGTTTACTTCAGTTTTTCAGTTTGTTACATTCAAGAAAGATCAGAAAAGCTTCATGTATAATGCCTATGTATTGCGGATATGTACTGCAATTCAGAAATATGCATCACTCTTAACTTGTTTCCCTTGAGAATACTGAGAAATAAAAAAGAAGAAAAATGAGTCTTTCCTATGCTTGAACACTTTTGGCAAGTTTCAAGTTTTTTATGCTGTATTTGAGATTATTTTCTTGAAACATGGCAATCCTCCCACAAGCTTTCGCAAGTACCAAATTAAAATAACAACCTTGTGCTGTTTTTTTGTTTTGTTTTGTTTTTGTCCTTCAGCTCAGTGCACATGTCTAGTCTGAAGCTTCTGGCAAGCTTTCTCAAAAAAAGCTAATATTTCACCAGTTATTTGTATCTATGTTCATATTTGTTTAGTATGTATTATCTGTTCAATCTGAATAATGTTTTTGCATTCAATTATATCTCTAGGGTGCGTGGTATCCTGTGATGGACTGCATCCCATTCTGGTGTCCCCACTGCATGCCTAGGGCTCATGGGATATGCTTCTAATCCATTACAAACCTGACCAGGAGAAAGTGGTTTCTGATGATGAATGAATGAATTTCACTATCAATCCTCAATATGCCCCAGTGAGCATTAGAAACCTGAAGTACTGTATATACTATACAGTCCTTAAAGTTATCCCTTGCCAGGTGATATCAGATGATAATGTGTGTGTAGTGCTGGGGAACATAAAGCAAAGAAGTTGCTTAGGTGTAATTACTTCGTAAGATGGACATGACATAGGTAATAAACTGGTAACTTAGTGTTAACATGTCTTAGGTGCCTTTTTTATTTGAATTGTGTATTAAAAGGGCTCATAATTAGTGAAAATAGACCAAGTGAGCCAGTGAACTTCAGCCTGACTGCTGTACTTGACACTTGTCAGCAACTTTAATGAATTCTCTCCCTCATACTCTCCCCCTTTCTCTTTCTTTCTCCCTCCTTTTCATTAGCCTCTTGCAGGGTCATGGACCGGGGCCCCATTGGACAGCCCGAGAGAGCCAAAATGAGAGGCCCACCTTGGGGAAAACAAGTATGTACTGGCCCTCTGTCTCGCATCCAGCTCAAGTCAAGAGTTCAAAGAATGGGCTTTAAACCAAAATGCAGTGTATGTGTATATGTGTGTGTACACATGTGTACGGAGAAGGTTCCCTACCAGTGCAATGTCACGGCAGGGCTGGAGTCGGGCTGAGAAGATGAGAGGGTCAGGCAGCGGGGTGCTCGGCCAACAGAGCCCCGGCGCTCACATGAAAGGTCAGCAGGAGAGGAGAGAACCCCAGACCCAGACATAACACACGGATCAGACTGCCCCCGTGTCCCCTGAGAACTCCCCCTCACCCCCACCACCGTCCAGCTGGAATGTGCCTTCTCAAGTACAAGGGCCAGCATTGACTAACAGTGGAGGAAAGGAACAAGTAAACTAACATAAAATACCCCTTCACCAAAACCACTAAGCTGAAGTATTAAATGTCTGTACTCCTTACTGATCTGAGGAAATGAAGGAATAACAAAAAAAGTTAAGGATACATTTCTTTAATCATCATTCATTTTGTTGATTAATAGTTATCTCATTAATGTATTGCCTGCCATACCTTTAGACAAAATACAAAAACTTTGTAAAGCATGTATAGGAGTATGTAGTAATTCAGTTCATGGTAGGTCTGAAAAGTTAGGCTGGTAAAATAAATAAAAAGCATATCATAAAATAAGGTCAATGTGGAGGTAAAATATATTAAAATGTAAATACAAGGTGCAAAGACATAAACTGGACAGGCCATTTACTGATTCAAGCTGACGTGGTGATAAATAGAAGGGATGAAGTTAGTCAGCAGATTTGAGCCCTTTTCATAATTGACTAAGATAAAGGCCATGGGATTTAGCTTAAGTAATTGCCTATAAGGCATTCTGTCATTAGAGTTCAGATTTAAGAGCACACACAATTTGTGTAACTAAAATATGAAAAGATTTTTTTTTCCAATTTTTACAAAATAAGTGCTTGAAAACAGTTAAATTCAGAGTAAATAAGTAACAATGATCATTTTTACATAGAGACAAATGTATATGCATTAATGTAGAATTCATTGTTGTTGTTTTATTTTTTGTTTGTGTGGTTCAAACACTGGAATGGAACTGAAAGCCTTGACGTAATATGACAATGCTGGTGGCTCAGTGTGATGCCTACTAAAAGGTTGGTGGGAAAGGGTACTTATTGTGTCTCAGAGAGTCCATTGCATTTCAGTGTGAGCTTATTATTACTGTGTGTTGCCAATCTCCTTGAGAAAAGCACATGCCTTCTTGCTGATGACTTCGCGGAGCTTGCGTATGCGACGGCTGCTGGAGCCTCCCACAAAGCTGTCAGGCTGCAGTACCGCCATCCCATTGTGCACCTCCCCCATGATAATCAGCTGGCCCTCAGCATTAGTGATGTTGGGACATGGACAACTCCAGTCTATGTTGAGCAGTGTCACTTCCAAGGGTTCCTGTCCAAAGAACTTCAGGCCCATCTTCTCATCCTTTAGGATTTCATCTACTGTGATGAGTGCATGGCCTGAATCTTGGTCCTCTGTCAGTTCTGTAATGCGACCCAAGATCACAAAGTCACTCTTGCAGAAGCTGGTAATCATCCTCTGTTTTGGCTTGCACAGCTTGCAGTTGTGGTTCTTGGGGAAGGGGCACATGTCCTCACAGGCCTCCTTACTTTCAAAGCTGTTCTCATTGCCACCACAGCCACCATAGACAAAAGATTGGCACTTCTTGAGGAGATGGTTGTATGCCCACCGTGGCTCATAAGATTTGCAGGGTCCCTGGACACTAGGGAGGGAGCAAGGGGCAGCTAGTTCTGCTCCACAGGATAGCATGCAGGACTTGTACGTGTCAAAGTGGTTTCTGTTCTTGTTGCACTGGCTATAGGTGAAGGTGAAGCAGTTGTTTCGCTTGGCTTCATAGTACCAGCTGATGGTTTCCTCTCCACAGTCACCCATATCAGGTGCTTTCAGACAATCTTCAGCAGAAAGACGTGTGGAATTCACTAAGCTCTCATTCGTTGCTTGATCCTGACGTATGACAGACAGCATGAAGTGGGTCTGTGTAGATCCACCCAAGTTTTTAGCGGTGCAGGTATAAATGCCAGTGTCTTGGAGCTGGGCATTGTAGATGACAAGTTGAGCGATGTTAGTCACTACTATGTTACCTTGTACGTAGTTTGACCTCATGACCGTGTTTTCTTTTCCCTCCATTTGTTTCTCCCATGTGATCTCTGGTTTGGGTTTGCCAGTTACTTCACACAGGAAGCTTGCTGTCTCACCTACAAACACGATGTTTTGCCCTGGATTGCTGATCACTGTTGGAGCCTGGATATCCATAGGGGTAGTTTCCAGGTAAACCGTGGTAGGAAGCATAGTCGTTTCCTCAGGAGGAGGGCTCGTGTTGGGCCACAACAGGTGGAACCGGCAAGTGACCTCAGTAAGGGTGACACCCTTGGTACAGGCCTCTGCATCCATGTAGCACTTGTTGTAGTAGGTCATACCGTCTGAGGCACAGGTGAAACGAGGCTCCCGCTCACAGCGGTCACGGCACTTGCACACAGGCTGTCCATCCCAGATGTCACACTCTGAACCCTGCTGGGTGCACATGAACTTGTCGCAAGTGGCCTCTTTAGGCATTCCCACTGGTCCTTTATTTCCCTTCATGTCCCTATAGCGGGCGGCCACACAGCTCTTGCTTCCACACACATTTAAACAGCACTTCTCAAATGTCTCACAGTCCTAAGGGATGAGGAAATGGCAAGAATGTCCATAAGCAATGCTTATCTGAGAGTCATGGAAAAAAAGATCTTAATATGTATAGAAAATTAAAAGACTATACATTTTTGAAGATAGGCTAATGAGTAGAATTAACTCAGGAAAATTAACACTTTAATTAATATATTTATGTTTATGGTTGATAACTGGCAAAATTCAGAACTGAGGCTAAATAGCAAGTACCAATCTTTATACCAGAAGAGGTCAGTAAGTTATCAACATGTAGGAACATTCTGTAATTTAATATATGGATTGGATTATGGATTGAACAAACATTAGTCTATAATCTATATTAAAAATCTATTTACTTATTCAGTAAATAAGTTAGTTTACGGAACTTTAATGTAAAGCATGGAAGAAAACTTGCTTCTGTGGGTTCATGGAAAACGAATAGTTTAGCTACCAGATAATCTACCACAAATGGGGCTAAGCCCAAAATGGCAAATATTAAGCTTTTAATGGTCTTAACAACAAATCATTGGTCAGAAAATGAGCAAGAATTAAACAAATGCACTCCTGAGAGCTCCTGTTCTACCATTTGTTCATTTACTTTCGCTGCAGTGAACTGTTTGTTTGGGGAAAAGCTAGAAACCGGGGAATTCACTTATATAGTCTTCTTGTACACAAAGGCAAAATTATGATAATGAATAAAATGTTTGATGTAAAATTCAAACTAACACATGTCTGAGTGTACAACGTTTTCCAAAAATTTCTTCTGGGATGTTTTTTTTTTTTTTTTTAAAGATTAGTCATTATTTGGTTATCTACAACACCTGATGCAGCCTGTCAAGGGCCACAAGCCTTACATTTAAAGAAATCAAAGAGAAACGCTCCCATACTAAGTTCCTTTATCTATTTGTTTAATTCTTGCTAATTTCCACTGGTTACTAAACAACAATTCTGGTAGTGTCCGTATTATAAAACGTTAAAACCCAAAACCCGAACCAGTGTTTAAAAAGAAGAAGGAAGAAATAAAAACTCATGAAAAGGATGCAATTTACAAAATATCTGCCACCAAGGTCTACCGTTCAGTGTAGATTATCTAGACTGAATTATATTAAAGTACAGTGTATTCGGGATTGAGTCGCCTACATATACAAAACATTCAGAAACTAGACTTTGGCACTGAGACCCCACGCTGCAATTTAAAACTACATGCACTGAGCTCGGCGCGCGTGCCACCGAAACCATGCTCACCTGATCTGACTGGCACTCGCGCATGCAGGTACTCATCGCGTCCACCCAGAGATTCGGGTTCATCTCATTAGGACACATTCCGGCGTGAGAATACACCACCTTGGACACAGTCATGGCCCGGACTCGGAGATGCACGCGCAAAACGCAGAAAAACCAGATCCATCGGGGAAACAACATCCACCACATCTTCTAATGTTCAGTTTAGTTCAGCAAAACCTTTCCAAACTCTTAGAAACTAACGATGCTGGACATAAGCGACGAAAAGAACTCGATGTATAGTAACATATAGGTTTGCTCTGAGTGAACACGGACAGTGTAGAGACTCTCCGTACACACACTTAGCGAGGTGGAGAGAGAAGGCGACGCACAACACCACCTTTAATAGTCCTTCGAGGTTAGGTAGCGGTGCATGAACCCTGTTGCTTAAGATCTAGCACAGGATTTAGAAAGGCTGTCTACAGATTACAGCAAATGCCAAGCACCACTGAAGTTAATTCTGAAGTTACGTTAACCTTTAAATTTACACACTGGACACAGTGGTACCCATATGACGCTCAGAAACATCTTTTAACCCTTTAATAGCCTTACAAAGGAATTTATTGTTTTTAAAAAGTCTGATAAAACAACTTCTTCCCTCAAGTTCTTCCCTCAAGTTCCTCCCTCAAGAAGTATTATTATTATTATTATAAACTATTACATTTTATTACAGTATGAAAGTAAAAGTACAAGAAGGATTCACAAATGCAAAAGAAGTATCCCTGAACTCATACACTTTAGCTACTGATGGGTAAAAAAGTGCCTTTTCACCAAGAAACCAAAGAAACAGTTTTATTCCTAATCTCTCAAATGTTAGCTAGCATGATGACTCCCTGTCCTGTTTGATCGACTTACGATTATCGATCGAAATTGTTACGTTTGACGAAACTATTTATGTTATACATACTTGCAATATGTATTTGGTCTCATTCTTACTATTACATCTGTTAAGATTTGTTAGGAATTTAGATCAATCCGAAGGTGTCTGAAGCTAAAACGTCACCTTATGACTTTACAATATCATTATGGTATTACGTACGTATTGAAATGGCCAAACAAAATGGGGATTACATGAGGTCCGTGATTCGAGACTCAGACTATGTCTATTTCTCCACAATCCAGTGTACTTAACCCAGAAACGTGTCTATTTAACTTTGAAGTGTTAAGTTGAGGCGTATGTGCCTACAAAAAGAACTAAAGAAATATTTGTTTGTTCGTTCATTCATTCATCTTTAGCAAATGCTTTATCCTGGTCAGGATTGCAGTGAATGTTGGGTGTGAGGCAGGACCGCTCTTTGAATGGGACTAGGAGGAATTTAGCGTAGTCAATCCATACCTGCATGTTTTGGGGAAATGGGAGGAAACTGGAGAACCTGGAGGAAACTGACAGAGAGAAGATGCACAGAAACTCCAGACAGAGTATAATCTATGAGCTCAAGTTCAAAACGGGGATCCTGGAGCTGTGAGGAGGCAATGCCATGGCATCCAGAACAATTCTTATCATAATTATATTCATACCATATCATTCTTATTCTTTTAAATATAAAGAAGACATTAAGGCAGTGTTAAGTAGATATATTTTTGGTGGGACTTGCATTTCAGGCATAGACTTTTATATAAGATTTGTGACTTTTTCCAATATGAAGAGAGCATTTGTCTTAATTATCACAAAGGAAACATTTGCAATTAGTGAGGATAGTATGCCCAGCGTAATGTATGTAAAACCTGTCTGCTCTTCCCAGGCTCAGCTCATGCTGGGTTACTGAGGCCCAGAGTCCCCTGTCCTTAACCTCTTTCAGAGACCCACTGTGTCTGCTCTCTGCACATGCACATACTTCTCTCAACTCACAAACACAGTGAGAGAAAGAGGCAGTGAAAGGGCACTAGAGCTGAACATGCCACATTTAATTTATAATTCACATAACCACCAAAGACTTCACTTCTGACCAACTAGCTTTAATCAATGTTCTTGTTTCTCTGAGAAATATTTGGAAACATGGAAGATTTAATGGAACAGATATTATATCACAGTAACAAATGCTCACAGTATATTGTAGAGTACTTCACTTATACACTGTACACCATTGATGAATCTATCTAAAGCACTTGCAACTTTGTTTTCCATAGTGTGGCCCCTAAGCCTAAAGACCCTTCAACCCTTCACCCCTGGAAACGTTTCTCGATTGTAAGGAGTGTATCGAGGTTGTTATATAACTTACACACAATCTAAAACCTATTGTCGTTGTATCTACTCCTGCTGCTGCAGGAGAGAGCGACACAGTGTGAGTGAGAGAAAAGAGAGAGAGAGAGAGAGAGAGTGAGAGAGAGAGAGAGCTCTTACTACAAGTACTGACCTTGACTTTGACCACCATCCCACCTCAACCACTCCGTACTGTTATAGTCCCTTTCCTTTTCACCAAGTGATATGTCACCTCAAACAACATTTGATGCACTTCATTCTCTTTAGAAAAGCTGAAACAGCTCGCTCTCCTTAAATTATTTTCCTTCCAAAAACCCTTCTAAATATACAGTATATAAATACTGTATATACAGTAAATAAAACACTCACAATAAAACACATTTTAGAGTTTTAGAACCTATTATTAAGATAAGATGGATCGGAGTTGCAGTAACTAGATGCCCTGAACAAGTATCACATTCTTTAGATGATTAACTATTCTAGCGTTATAAAGGGGATCTACTTGGAACAATATCCGAATAGAAACCCCCTGATGTAGAACTGACCCAAAGGGCAGAGGCAAAGAACTTTTTAGGGTGCTAGATTGCGTACCCTACAAACCAAGTGATCACTCACCATATACTGTGCAGTCCATTAAAATTTGTTTAATGTCTGTGTAATTAGCTACACACACTAGAAAAAACTATTAATCAGCTACATATTCCACTTCCATTTTGCTTATGTTAAGCTTCATTAACATGATTAACAATTCAGTTCAGATTATTACCTGAATTATCTCTTCTAGAAAACCCAAGAGACAGTCCAGTATGGTCTTTACAATTCTCTTTAAACGTCTCTTTCAGTTTTAAGTCAGTGGTTGGAAGTCCTTAAAAAGGTTTTTAAATACTAAGTATGAAAACAATGGGTACTGCGTCAAATTCTTACACAATTATAAGTAGAAGCATGGACCCAAAGATTTACTCGAGTGAAAGACGAGCTAGTATCTAGTATCACAAAGTATTGCTATTTAAACATACTCAAGTGTTCAAGTAA
This sequence comes from Pangasius macronema, assembly GCA_037577455.1. Classification (NCBI taxonomy): domain Eukaryota; kingdom Metazoa; phylum Chordata; class Actinopteri; order Siluriformes; family Pangasiidae; genus Pangasius; species Pangasius macronema. Next base: position 11,042,270 of record CM074957.1, read on the forward strand.
AGGTGATTATTTCTATCTGACCAAAAATGAACAGTTTGTTAAATATTCTGCTAACTCAGACAAACCTAGAATTTGGCTTGGTGGTTAGCTGATGTTTAATAACCCTGTTGGAATTAATGAGGTGGCATTAGTGACAAAAACAAAACTACATAGTAAATTTACCAGACTTAAGGCTAACTTACCTCGGCATGCTTCTTTAGACTTAATGCCGAATTTTTGTTTTGTTTTTATGTAGGAGGCAAAGAAAAGATGTCACCCTGTAGGAATCTTTGTTAAATCCAGGCAAGAGAATGTCTCGTGGCATTTTTAGCAAGTATTTTGAAGGTCAAAATGAAAATGTAAGGAGTAGAAAGTATGTTTCTATATTTTCTCTTGTAAATGAAATTCTACAAATATTCAGTTTCAATAATACTTGAGTAAAATTCAAATCTTCTAAAATAGTACTTAATCCAGTAATGAAGTACAGTGTGCTAGAGACCTGTATAGTCATAGTAATATTTAACAGTAACAATTTTGTCCACTCTGTTCTGTGTAAACCCACAATACTGCCCTTTCAATTCAAACTCAGGTTTTTTTTCAGTAAGGTTATGATCTCATTAACAGCTCAATGAAATGCTTTAGGTCCCTCTAAATTGGCACTTTTGCAATTGTTGACTTTATTCCAATGTGTGTTGGCAAAAGATGCTAAAAGGCCAAGGCATGAATAGAGATGACTTGGCAGCCAACTGATTCTGTGTTCATCGTGAGACACCGGATCAACGATTAAAGACGGGTTGTACCCTTCTTAATCGTCATCTCCGTCTTGGGCTTACAGTAGATAAAGTGGCCAGATGTGGGCTGTCCAGCTTTGCTATAGGGAGAACCACAAGAGGTAATACGTTGACTTGGCATTGGTGAAAACGTCCATGTGCAGCTTGCCAAACTTGTCCCAGATCTAGGACTCCACTTCTGTGTGTAGACCCGACTCTCTCCGGCATATGCACTGTCCGCCTCCCCATTGTATAGTTCCAGTAGGCAAGTTGCTCTCAGTGAAAAGCACAACAATTGGAGGAGCTTCCATGAAAGGTAAAGTTAGCTATTCAACCATGTGCTGCCTTCATTATTGATTCAACTGACTGTCATAACATTGTTGTAGTGGACAAGCACATAAATACCAATAAAAAAGTTTTAGGGCTAGGTGGACTGCTTGTTGGGTTCTGATCTCACACTGGAGGGAGCCACATGGCTATTGTGCCCATAGATGCTGGAAGTGCCAGTGCTGTGCAAAACAAAAAACAAAAAAAAAACAATGACATTATACTTTTGAATCCAATTGCAGACTGATAACTAACACTGTAGCTGCTACACTATATGGACAGAAGTATTTGGACACCTCACCAATCATACCCATATGTGCTTGTTGAACCATTCCAGATTTAGTCCTCCCTTTGCTGTTATAATAACCTTCACTCTTCTGTGAATGTTTTCTACTAGATTTTGGAACATGGCTGTGGGGATTTACCGATTCAGCCATAAGAGCATTAGTGAGGTCAGGCAATTATGTTCAAGGATGTCGGCAAACCACTTCACCCCAAAGGTGTTTAGTGGGGTTGAAGTCATGGCTTTGTGCAGGTCACCTGAGTTCTTCCACACTAATCTTGGCAAATCATGTCTTTATGGAGCTTCCTTTGAGCACAGGGGCATTGCCATGCTGGAACAGGTTTGGGCCCCATAGTTGCAGTGAAGGGAAAGCTTAATGCTACAGCATCCAAAGACAATTCTGTGCCAACAACTTTCTGGCAACAGTTTGGGGAGGGCTCATATATGGTTGTGATGGTCAGGTGTCCACATACTTTTGGCCATATAGTGTATCAGCAATCCTAGCAACCTCAGTACCACACATAACAACCTGGCTCAATCTGAGTAGTGAGTGCACATTTGGATGATGACTGCATGAGTGGTTAACATTCTTAATAAATCTAGCTTCACACTATTAATTATGTGGCATAGGGATTTCCATCACAATGGTAAACAGCACTGGGAGTAAAGCAATCAAGGCTAGCGATGTTGACCGCAAGACCCTAAAGCGGGCAGTGAACACAGCTGCAAAGATCATCGGTGCCCCTCTCCCCTCCATCCTGGACATTTTCCTTGCACGTTGCTCTAGCAAGGCTACCAGCATCGTGAAGGACCCTACCCATCCCTCACACAATCTCTTCCAGCTCCTGCCATCAGGTAAAAGGTATTGGAGTATCAAAGCTCACTCTGTCAGATTGCTCAGCAGCTTTTATCTCCAGGCTGTGAGAGCCCTTAACTCAAATCTCCCTGCCCCCCTCTGAGACCTCATCTACAACTCTACCTCCTGAAACCATGTACACCTCACCCCCTTCCCCCAACCCATGGAAAAAACGAACAATCTGTTTAAGTGCATTTATGAGTGTGCTACACACAGGTGAGTGGGCTATTCCTGTAGTAACACGCTCTTTTCTCTGAATGTACACTGAACACTTTTTATAGACACTCCCTCACACAAAGACTCAGTTTTGATAATATATGTTTACTTGTGCATTGTACTACAAATCATCTTGCATTATGCGCTGCTCAAAATATCTCTTTTGCATAAATTCATGTACAAAATATCTCATTTGCACATTTTCACTTACAGTATGTATGTAAAGTTTTTGTAAAGTTTTGTACAGTGTGTATAGTCAACCAAATTGTTTTTCTTATACTTCTATGTTCATATTTATGTTTAAGTCCTGCGAGACATGACATTTTGTTCCACACACGTAGCAGAATGACAATAAAGCTCAACTTGATTTGACTTAAAGAAGGAAACCAACACAGTGCTAGTGGGCAGGATAGAGTTCCTTAGCGTTCTCCAGAAATGGTGCTAGAATGTAAGGGGGGAAAAATGCACTCACCGTGGCAGAATGGAGGAGATGGAAAGAGTTTGTCAGGATACCTGTATCGCTGACCCTAATATCAATCTGTTAAATGTAGATATTGCCATATGATGTACATGTGGTCGAAAATGTGTACAAGATGAGAAGAAAGGAAAATATGGCAAGGTCTCTGCATGGATGCACACATGCACAGGTATCCACAGTCATCATGTAGTCCTACTGACACTATTTTTCTGGTGCAGAACTATAAGTTCTGGTGGACTATTATAGGGAAAGCTACACTCACCAGCCACTTAACCTGTACCCCTACTCATTCATGCAATTATGCAATCAGCCAATCATGAGCCAGCAGCACAATGCATAGTAGAATCAAAGTAGATACAAGTCAAGAGCTTCAGTTAATGTTCACATCATACATGGAAAAATTTGTGGTCAGTACCAGACAGGCTGGTTTGAGTACATCAGAAATGGCTGATTTCCTGGGAATTTACCCAGAATGGTGCAAAAAACAAAAAAACATCAAGTGGCAGGTATACATGAAAATCCCAGGAAAGCTAGCCATTACTCAAACATTAATTGAAGCTGCTGACCTGTATCTGCATGATTTATGGACGGTGCTGCTGCTGCATGATTAACTGATTAAATAATTGCAATGAATTAGCCAGTGAATGTAGACTACCTTCAGTGGTATTCTCAGCTTCTACAAGTCTTCTACACAAATTGCATACCACTCTGTAATTAATAATAGGTATAAATATGATATAAAAAAATCCTTTTTTGAAGAAGAAGAAGAAGAAGAAGAAGAAGAAGAAGAAAAGCACTTGGTTTCAGTGTCCTGTGACTGAGGATCTATTCTAAATGATGGCTGACACCCAAACTATCCCTGATAGTTAAATTTTGCCACCTATCAATGAAAATATCCATCTTTTCAGAACAGGAATGTGGACAGCACCTCAAAGTGTCACTATACTAAACCAAAGAGCAAGGATATATTCATTTGAGTAAAGACAAGAAAATCCACTGAGGACACACATGCAATATCAGACTGTGGATGCATAGGTTAACTGTATTCATCATCCCGAACATGATCAGTTAGTACACTGAGTTTTCCACAGAGAATTTTGATGCCTTACATCAGTCAGAAACCTTGCTGCAATCTCAACCTCGTGAATAGTCAGCGTTTTCATGAGCATACAGAACACAATGGATACATAGACAGACAGACAGACAAATGCTTGGCTCCATTTCAGCTGTAGTGTGCTCTGGATCCTCCTTTCTACAGTCAAATTTATAAAATAATAAATAAAATAAATCCATAGTACAGAACAATACAATATTTAGAGGGACTAAAGTTAAAGGTGAACAGTTTTTGCATTTTAAGCGAGCTTTTATATTAGGACACCCTTATGTTTATGTTAGACAATCTTCCAAAACAAAAAACACACAAGTTTCCAATTAGTATGTTTAAAATGGGGAAAAAAATCAGTAGCCATGCCTTCTCCATTTATACAGTTATGCCTACTTTTCAATTTCCTACGTTTATATTTCCTAGACTAAAAATGTTGTGAAAAACAACTCACAGAAAGTGATCAAGTATGAATCCTGCTTCCTAAATATAAAACCTGTGCTGCAGTTGGGTCCAATAGTAACTTTATCCCTCTTATTATAACTATTAAACTCATAAGAAGAAAGTGTTTGTGGAAGCTCCCATTCATTAAACCCTGTTCTTGAATCTTTCATTCCTTTAAAAATTAAGATTTAAATAAAATAACAGCAATCTTTGCTACATTATTCAATGCAGAATGGAAAAATGATTAGTAGGCCTTGGTACAAGATAATATGGATGGTTTTTTTTCGACCAGCAGTTTTACAGTTTTTAGTTTTTGGTTTGCGGTGTCTGAAGGAGCAGCAATGGCACCAAAACACACCACATATGTATTCAAAAATCAATAAAATTAGAAAAGCCACATGCATTTTCTTTTAAGTACCTCCCATTTGTTGTCAATTTTTTTTTAAAGTGCACAGGGGATTATGTGGCAAACACACATACACAGAACATGAAAAACACCCCTCCTTTTTAGTGTATGAAGCTCCTGTATTTTAGTACATCAAACTACAATTGCTTTCCCAAGTGGAACTAAAAAAAGCTAACACACTTTAAAGAGGATGTTAGCAATCAAGCAAATTTGCTGTGTGCTTTGCCAGTGCAAATCAAATTAGCTTGTATTGGGAAAGGAGTGCATATATGTTAATGACCATAACTGACAATAAGAAGTGCTGGTACAGGTCACAACTGTCCCTGTGAGCTGTGCTCAAAACCACACAGTGGCCTCATAAGCAAACACAGCAGTGAGACAGATCTGAGAACTTCACATAGGCCAGCAGCATGGGAGGTGACAGATTTGGATATACGGCCCAAAGCCGAGCAAGAAAATTTTGAATATTCAAAAATAGTGGCTCCTAAAAGATGATGTCATGACTGCGAAAGACGTTTAAAACCAAAGACTTGTGGGAAAACTAACAAGGATTTACAGTGGAGGAGAAGGGCGTCACATCATTCTTCGGATGGCTGTGGGGACCATGCACGGGCAACATATAGGCTTGGGAGGAAAAGGCATATGGCTAACATCGTATACAGACTGAGGAGGACAGTGGAAGAATGGCATCTGATCTGTAGAATGGCAAAAACAGAACTTAGGTATGAATTAGGCATTTTGAACTACAGTCCCAGATGGGGCAGTGAGTCAGTCCACCTCGTGCTGGTCTGGAGGCAGGAGCTAGTAGGTGAGCCTCGAAGCCTTCATGTTGTAGCAAGGCCTGTCGTTCAGCCCTCCTGGGCCAGAGAACAAGGACAAACTCTCCGCCTTCTCCAACACCACCTCCAGTTCCTGGAAGTCCTGAAGCCTAGCCACATCTTTGTCCTGAAATATCAAGACATGCAGAATTAATAATAATAATAATAATAATAATAATAATAATATCAAACGTAAATTCAGTATCACACTAGAAGATATGAAAAGTGCTAAAGTCTGTATTAAACAACAGCTAAAATGTGCAGTGCCTCTCTTTTTGTTACTTTTATATAATCAGTTCATTCGCTAATCAGAAGTAAAGACATGACAGCTAATAAAGTCCTTCTTCTGAAAATGTCAAGCAGTGAGATGCTGTTCAGTTAAATCTTAATCTGACAAAAGCAGATGATATATTAAACACATGGACTTGGATCATGCTCCATTCAGATACGTGTATACAGAAGCCATTACGGCAAGCAACCGGAGTTTAAAAGCCTTAAAGAAAGTCAGCAAAGTGCACACACCTTTCTGAGCATAGTGTTGGGGAGCTTGCGTATTTTCTCCACATGCTCAGCACTAATGTCCAGCTCACGGCAGCAGACCCGCAGCAATGCCCGGTATGTCAGCTCCTGTCTATCCAGCTCCACCTCAATGAAATCATTTTCTCTAGCATGTGGGTTCTGGATTCGCACCTTTAGAACGAGTTCTTGGAGATGGAGAAACGGAGGAAGAGCAAGAAAGAAAAAAAAAAAAACAGCATTTATTTTTCACACAGCTACAGGGCTACTGAGCTACTTGTTTTGCACAAGTCAGTATGTTCTTCCAAACAGATCTCGGGCATGTGCTACGTACCTCGCACATTTACAGGGAAAGTGCTGGTGAAGAAGAAGGGCTGGAAGGCAGGCATAGAGCCCCCGGGCTGAGCGCCGTTCAGCTGATGGGGGAGAGACTGTTGCCGGGTAATGGTGGGGTTAGAGCCTGCGCTTGCTGAAGGGAGTGGGGGACAAACAGGGCTGTTCTGGGCAATGCTGTGATTGTGAGTGTACTCATTATGGTTGCTGTGATGCACCTCCGGGGAGACCTCCATGGATAGGGTCCCATTTGTCACCTGGTTTGGCACAATGCTGCTCGGCTCTACCATGGAGACGTACGACAATGCAGGTTGGCTTGGGCCGTCCGAGTACAGGCGCTGCTGCTGCTCCTGTATGGGGGATAAAGTGGCCGGCTCTGAGACTACAGCCTCCAAATGGTCACTGGTACCATTCTGGGAAACGTGTCGTGCTACACTCAGGTCGCTTTTATCCATCTTGCTATACAGGAAGGGTGGGTTAGACAGATAGTTTGGAATAATTGGCAGCTCTGCATCTTTTACTTCAGGCTCATGCTCCTCTTCCTCCACTACAGGAAAAATGTAACACAGATATGCAGCTCCATTAAACAGGCAATAAAAAAATATGAACAGACCGATTTAATAATACAAAATAGTTAGTGAGATAATAATACACAAGCCTTATTCAAGCTAAACTAGTGTTTGCCTAAGATGATGATTACTAACATCTGTGATTTGAGGACCGGAAATAAAATTGCAAGAGTGAAAAATAATATTTTGTCAAAAACAGACCTCCCTCTGTAATAGTAATCCTGTATCACTGCAATGAGAGAACTAAATCAACTAAAAACTTGGCCATGAGCCATATATTTATAGGACTGAAATGCCTGTTGCATAACACCGACACGTGTCAATTCCAGCTATATGTAGTACTTTGGACAAATTACAGACATGGAGTACGAGTGTCCCATATGAATCAGCCAGTCAAATCCCTTAAATATTACATTACTAAACCTCCTCAGGTAAAACTATTCCAGCACAAACAGTAGTCATTTCAATGTGACATCATACCTCCAAGCAGTCTTCTGATCTCGGGTTTGGAGGTCAACTGAACGGCTAACTCATCTTTTGCAGTGAGAATTTCTTTGTCGGCCCCAGAATTCAGAAGATATGCCACTATGTGTTTGTGGTTTCTCTTGCATGCCCAGTGTAAACATGTCCTGGGTAGAAAAATATTACAACAGACAAAGTTTACCACAAAGTCTTGGCGCACAAGGACACTTTAAATTCAGCATGCGACAGTAGATGTTTAGGGTCCAGTGTTGTCAGTTTAGAGATTTTGTTACTAGATTTGGTGACTTTTTAGACACTTTAAGTGACTTTATGAGCAGATGTTAGCGACTGTCCTACACATGACATAGCTCACACCGCAGCTGCTGGTTACATGAACTGAGACAGCAGGTTGGATCGACTCACCATCAGTGTCTGACTAAGTTGCGCTTGTGTGAGCCGATATTTCCAGTGACCAATCACTGATCACCATTACTTGACCACCACTTTTTTTGTTTTGCCTATACTTACAAGTAACCAAAGCAAGATATTCCTTTCAAAACCCTTTCCTTCACTTCTCTTTCCCAAATGCACGCTACCACTGCTTCTTTTTAGCCTGCATGCTTGTTAGAAATGGTAGTATTTTGTAAATATGTAAATAGGTTTGCCTATTCTGTAAATACATCAACATTTAATGTGTTATTATTATTATTAATAAACTATTATAATGTATTACTTTATATTCTGCTGAAACTTTTCTATTTGAAGCGTCTTCAGAAAATCTTTACGTAACAAATCTGAAATGCAAATGACCACGAGGCGATCATGAATATGCAAATTAGTCTGTAACGTCATTTGGCGATGTCTGGCGACTTTTTGGCGCGTGCGTTAGCTACTTTCTGCTTAAATAAACTGGCAGGTCTTTATCTGTGGTTATGCAACCAAAAGAAGTGGACTACAACTCTTACAAACAACTCTTACGCCACATACTCTACCCAAGCTATCACAATGGCAGCACTGTTTGGTTAAGTAAACATTGCAGTTAGCAAAGTATGAAGTGGAAACCAGGTTAAGTGGATAAACTAAACCTGCTTTCAGCACCACATGACCACAGAGCCGGGTTAGCCAGTGAGCTAGCTTGCTAGTCCTAGGGTGTAGCTCACACTGACTGTATTTCTAGTGCAACAAGCTCTAAGCTACCGGTGGAGTTAGCAGGTCAGTTTGTTGTCTCGCATGAACAACATCAACACAAAAAAAACACAGTGATCCTAACCACAGAACCTACCATCCATTGATTTCATTTTGGGAGTTGATGTTTACTCCGCTCTCGACTAGAGTCCGCACTTCGTCAAGGTCTCCAATAGCACTCGCCTCTCTTAAGCGCTCTTGCAGTTCTTTATCCAAAGACAGCGTGGACATAATTCACCTGGCAATCAGCACTTGACTTTCATACGAACAGCTCAGTTAAAGTCCCCCTGTGCAGAAGGTTTTATTCCCAAATAGCAGCGAAACACGATGCTCGCCGTCATCCGATTACAGCGCGATGTTGTTGTTGTTGTTTGTAGCTAGCGGATAGCAATAATGCTAAAAAAAATCCTAAATGTGTTCTGTGGAATGCTTCAGAAAGGCTAATCTCTGGATCTCAGTAAAATAATAACTATATAAATCTACTGGCGACAGCTAAAGATTAAAATGTACTGCTCCGCCGACTAAAGAAGTCCTGTACCAGCAGTAAGCACTCTTTTCATTATGGGGGTCACTTTTAACTGTAACAACAGAGGACAAGACATTAGGTTCCTACGTGGATCATTTTTTTTTCTCTTGCTTATAAAAAGTTTAAGCTGCGTTTTTAATTTGCAGTTGGGGTGGAATAGTAAGAAAAATGCACATGGTATTCACACAACCCAATATCAAGCCTTACAACGTTGCATTTTTAAATAGTATTAATGACATGCAGCAGCAATGCAAGTAGAGATGTTCAAAATGCACGCGCCTGATTAACATCTAGAATAGGTGTTGAATAATTCATAGTATAATTATTTAGATAGGACTCTGTTTTGTTAATTCTGCATCATTCAGGAGTGTATGCATCAGACTGCTTATTAAGCTCATAGTCATGGCGCATTATCTTAGAACACAGTCCAACCCTGGCCCGGGCTGTCCTGCACATTTTAGTGTTTTCCCTGCTCTAACACACCTATGTAAGTAGCCTAAAAGTTAGATCATGTGTGTTGGGAGCAGAAAAAAACACTAAAGTATGCAGGACAGGGGCCAGGAGCAGAGAACCTGAGTATTAGAGAGGTGCATCAGCACTGGGATCCTGTGTACATGAAAAAAAAAAGTTGTGGGTGGGAGCAGGTAGTCAGATATAAAACTTGCAGGAGAAAATAGCTAAAGTCCAATAACATGGCAGTGTATTTATCCTGGATAGCACCATTGTGGTTTTAAATGACTAATTTGTTTATCTTTCTCTTTTTTTTCTTTCTTTATTTATAAAGCACTCAACTACTGGTTGATCCAAAGTGCTGTACAATACAGCTAAAAAACAAATCAGAAACCACAAAACATCAAAACACAATATAGTAATACAATTGACATGGCTAGATAAAAGCTATTGACAAAAGATGTTTTTTAAGCAGGTATTTAAATTCTGGCGCAGCTCTAAGAGAAGCTGGTCATTTTTTTCATAGACTAGGATCGGCAACAGCGAAGGCTCGATCACCTCTACAATGGAACCTCAATCTAGGGACAGAGAGGAGACCAAGATTGCTGGATCTTAGGGACCTATTTGGTTTATGAGTAGAGATTGCCTCAGAGAAATATGAAAAACAAAAGTAAAAATTTTAAAAATAGTTTAGAGAAATAAGAATGGGCGAGATGTGATCGAACCTCCATCTGCCTGTCAGCAACCATGCAGCAGCATTTTGGACCATCTGTAAACGCATTATAAAGGACTGACGTTTATATTTTGGGAAACAGAACTAATTAATATAGCAGGTAGAAAAACAATAATGAAATGGGAGCGGGCTGGATTGGTCTTTCTTTAGGAAGTGGGTGGGAGTGGGATTTATAAACGGTCCCATGCAAGCCTGTACATTAGTTTGTTTTTTATTTAGAACCTAGTCCGAAAGGTAATAGTTTCCTTTTAACATTGTACATTTTTATTATGAGCAGGAAGTATAGCACATGGAGGGCTTTGACAACAGCTGCTTGAGAAAGCATTTTCATGTGGTTCTTCTGGTTATGACTAAAACCTGTATTTCAGGTGCTTATAGACATTTACAGGTGACAGGTGCTGATATTAAAATTCATTTTTAAAATGGCCCTACAGTGATTTAAAAAGTCTTCACACCCCTGTTAAACTTGCAGGTTTTTGTGAAGTAAAAAATAAAACAAAACAAATCATATCAGATCTTTTTCCACTTTTAATGTGATATACCAACAAAATTCAAGTGCAAAACAAATAGAAACATTTTGGGAGGAATAAAAAAAAAAGAAAAAAACTTAATAACCTAGTAGCAGGTGTGTACACCCTTTAACTAATATTTTGTTAAAGCATCTTTTGCTTGTAATACAGCATTTTACTCCACTGTTCCTTCAAAAATTGTCTAGATCTATCATATTGTTAGGAGGTCTCCTGTGCACAGTCCTCTTCGAGTCATTCCACCGGTTTTGATCACAGGATCTAACTGGACTATTCCTAAATCTTCCTCTTCTGAAGCCAGTCCTTTGTTGACTTGGATTTGTGAATTGAGTTGTTATCATGCAAATTTATCTTCACCCTCAGCTGTCGAACAGTGGCCTGCAGTTTTTCTGCCAAAATAGATTGGTATTTGGAGCTATCTTTGATTCCAGCTACAAAGCGTGATGCTGCCACCACCATGCTTCACTATGGGTATGGTGTTCTTTGGGTGATAAGCAGCCTTTTCCACCAAACATCTTTTAGAGTTATGCCTCAAAAGTTCTACCTTGGTCTCATCAGACCATAATACATTTTGCCACATGGTTTGGGGTGAATATATGTATGTATTGGCAAAAAGGGTAAAATTCCATCTAGCCACCCTACAACATGGCCCACACATCTTGTCCTTTCATCAATTTTGGAAGGACATCCTGTTCTTGGTAATGTCAGTCTGTTGCCCCATTTTCTCCACGTGTTGATGATGGGCTTCATGGTGTTCCTTGGTACATGTAATGTTTTGGAAATTCTTTTGCACTGCTCTGCTGATCAACAATGTAATCCCAGATTACATGCTTTGTAAGCTCTTTGCATACCATGGCTTCAGCAGTTAGATGAAAACAAAATGTCAAGAACAAAGGTCCCAAAGTGGACATAGTCCTCAAAATTGACTAATACCTTATCAGTACATCAAACCCTAGCTTTTCAGCATTCAGACAGGTAATATCTGCTGTAAGGTATGGGTGTGATTATTAAACTACTGATTTTGGATTTTGCTAGTATTTTGTGAATGTGGTCAAATCCATTGCTCACTCATTAGAAAGGGAATACGTAAATTAAAATAATTCACTCCTTTATTTGTTTTGAAGTTAATTCTATAATTGCTACAGTGTTACATGAACAACATACCTTCTAGCTTCCCCCATCTATTTATCGCCAGGCAACCACTTTTGCAGTCAGAGGAATTTGTACCAAATAATCTGTCTTTTGGAAGTGTTCATGTTCACATACTAGAGTTCTACACACTATTGTTGGGTTTAGTATGAGTGGTGTACAAGAGCAGAGCCCTAATCCTAATCTATATGCACAGACACAGAACACACATTCTTAGAGGCCTAGTCTGTTAAAACATCCTTGCAGCTGGACTCATGGCTCAGATATTTCCCATGCCTTATTTAGATTTCTATTTTTTGAGAGTAACAAAGTGTACGTTCTTGTATCAAATATATTGATAAGGGTAATCATGTTCTCCCTGATACAAAAACACTGTTCTTAATTGCTTGACAATTTGTTGAACATCTTTCCTCTGGAGGGCCAGGTTTTGTAAAAAAAAATAATAATAATATGTTGTCAATGCCCCCTGGTGGACAGTACTGTCAAAGCACTGTGATACCTAATTGGGAACATGTTTTACTTTAAATAAATCAGGGTGCTGACCAGCCAAGTTACTTCAGAAATGGACTGCTGAGAGTTTGGGTTCAAGTGGTGTTATTCAGTATTCAGCCAGTTGTAGTGAGACTCCAGCTGTTTATGAGGAAAATGGTAAAAACTTAGAATCACGCCACTTGGCGCAGACTAACATTGCAATGTAACAAGGGTCATTTTACCGTCTAGTTTGGATAAGATGACAGACAGCAGAAATAAACAATTAAGTCTTTAATATTACTCAGAAAAACAAAGTGCAGGGATTTCCAGATATTTTATTAATGTAACATACAATACTTTAGAACATTGTACAAATCCAAACCATAGAAACTATAAAACTTTCACTACAAAAAAATATAACCACTTACCACAGTTGAACTTGCCAACAATAACATGTTAAAGTGCAAAACTGAAGGACAGCAGTGATGGGGAGATTACAGCGAAGTTGTGTTACTGGTTACTAATGCTTATTTAAGAAGTGTAATATAATCTGAGAACTCTTGGACTTGTTTTGGACTGCCTGGAATCTAACTGCTTTATTGGTTTCACATACTTCGGTGTAATGAGGAATACATACCTATTACCTCTCTATGTGCACTTAGTAAAGCCTGCTCAATATTTTTAGGTAATGTAGCATTAAGTACTAAGAATGTCAACTAACACTTTCATTAGAAAAAAAGAAAACAAAATGACAGGTTTCATCTAAAAGCACTGTGACACAACTGACTCCTTACTGACATCCCACTTTTTTAAAAATAACTATAACCACACACTCTATAAAGTAACATGGTACATAATATACTTGGTATATTAACATTCTATAATCTCACAATATCATAATAATAAAACACAAAAGGGAGACACCAGGACATACTCATTATTTCTGATCAGAAACTAACATTAAAAGGACCTATGAACATGTACTTCTGTGGACACAAGTGGGATTTCAGTATCAGAATCTTGCGATCTAAAGTGTACCTCGTATGTAACACTCCCTAAATGTATTATATATTTTTGTTTTAATACAGAAAGGCTACCACATCAGTGTTTCTAAACTGAAGAATGTGAACTTAGCACTGTGTTAACAGATTTTACCTAAACACCAATCTATATAATTAAAATCAGCTCAAAACGTTACAATCTGGTATTCTGGGGGTACAAACTCTCTGGTACAACATGTCCGGTGTTTTTACCAATTAGCACACATCCTAACCTAAGCTAGCCACATATGTTTACAGAACAGTTTCATTGCCTTCTGCTATTAACAGTTAGCTGAGATGACTAGATGCAAAGAAAAGAGTACAGACATATCAAAAAGGCTCACAAAGTCATTAAACACCAGCCTAGAGCTCTAAAAATACATAACAGATCTCATACATAGGGAGTTAAATAAATAGCAAAATGTGATTAAAAATAGACAATAAATTAACATTGCAGTAGATAGCTAGCGAACCCTTTCTCTGATGTTAGCTCAGTTATAGTAAGAGCTATTATGCAGTTTATGGGCACTCTCAATAACTTACAGATTTTTAGACTGATTCATTTATGCATAAATGAATTTAACTTGTTTGATCCTGTGTATTTTCATATCTATCCTTTTTTTGTAATTAGATAATATAATCCAGACTGCATGCAGTCTCCTTGGTAGAAATGGCACCATCTACACTGAGCCTGGATGAGCACCACTTGCAGATGCCAATCACTATTGTTGGCAGCCATTCTCATCCATCCATCCATCCATCCATCCATCAGTAATGGTTTTATCCGGAGCCTATCCCAGGACCACTGAACCCGAGGCAGGAATGCACCCCGAATGGGTCTCTGGTACATTGCAGGGCACCACAGTCACACACTCATTCACACCTAGAGGCAATTTAGCATAGCCAATACAGCATGTTTTTGGGAGGTGGGAGGAAATCTTAGTACCAAGAAAACCCACCAACATTAACCCAAGCTTAAGATTGAACCGGGGACCCTGGAGCTCTGATTCAGCAATGCTATTTATGCTTGTCCTGCCTTAAAAACAGTTTGTGAGGACTGAATGTATAACTTATGTATTCAAAAGGTAGTTTGTTCTCTTCTGTCAACGAAAGGACCACAAACCCTTTGGGCATCTTTAATGCCAAAATCAAACATAGGAGAAATTGAGAATGGTATTAAATCAGTGCCACAAACCTAAAACCAGTCAGTGGAACATTTCAGATTCATGTTATGCACTATACAGTACCACTGAAAAAATACAAAAACTACATTATAACAATGACATAACCCTATAGTTTAAAAATGTGCAAGAAGGACAGATGATACAGCACCATATAAATAAAATATAATTCCCCTTTCATAAAGCATAATGGCACAAACCAATCCACTATATGCTACAGATCGTTGATGGTGGATATTAGAGTGGATGATTGTGCTCCTCTAAAGAACTATGGTTGTGAGGGCATGCGGTCATTAGATGAAGGTTTAACAGATGGAAGATGCTCGGCTGCTTTTGCTCTGCCTGCCAAAAACTTATCAAACTCTGCAGGAAAGATAAGGAGAAAAACAAGGCTCTATTCTGTGAAGAACCGTTTTGGTTTAATTGCATCTTTGGTAATGGAAAATGCGAATATTGCTGCTACTGGTTATTTGCTATGGAATTTTAAAGGGAAATCACAAAGGTTAATGTGTTGGAGAAAATCATACCTTCACTAGTGACACCCTCATCTCCCAATTCATCATCCTGCATCACAGACACAAACAGAAGTAAAGTTGTTCAGACTTACACACTCCAAATAGACATTATTACATTCTGAAATCACATCTAAGGTCTAGTACAACAGAAAGAGAATGCTCTTTCTCATTTCCTGTTGGCGAATATGAAAGATTCTATGATAAAAATAAAGGTGAAAGGGATGGAATGGATTTCCAAAGGTTATATGTCTAGATTTGTGTTGATATGACGCTTCATAAAAACCAGTCATAATAAAGATATATTAAAAATATCCTTAGAATTTCCAAAATCTTCCACACAACACAGTTGAGGTTTTTACTATAGGATCAGAGTGTACCCCAATAACTTTAATCACAGATGCATGCACATGCATATCTTTTAACAAGGTTTATGGTCATTAATCTAAACCCTAAAACCCCCTTGTTATATAGGCAGAATAACTAATGCTCTCCTTCAGTACACTGAGAAACAATGCAATCAACCAGACAATCCATGCAAGAGTAAGTGTTACGTCCTGGGGCATGTTCGTGTGTTTTGTGTTTTGTTCTTTCCCCTTTTCTCTCGCCCGCCTCTCTCATTGTTAGTGTTGGGGCAAAGTGGGCAGGTAAGTACGTCACGTGACATACATAGTACAACAAGTAGGATTTCCATTTTTTTTTGTTTAGACACATTAGGTTAGGAGCGAGCACCACGCTCTGTACTTTCGTTATTGACGAGATAGAGTAGGGTAGTTTGGGCGTCCTGGACGCTGAAGACTTTTTTTTTTTCTATCTTTTGTTATAGTTAGGTTAGAGGGTTCGGAAATAGATAGACTTGTTTTGTTTTGCTCTGGTCTTTGCTTTGGTGCAGCTCGCGTCCCTTTTCCCCGTGAGTCTTGTTACGTGTTCCTGTAAATACATTGTACATATCACCACTGTCACTTAGCACACACGGTTTTTTTTTGTCACTTGTAAATAGATAATTAAATCACTTGGGTACACGCAATACTTGTCGTTGGTCACTGATTACACACGCACCTTTTTAGTAATCATCACATAAGTGTTATTCCCCACACATCCCCTAGACTAACTGGGGACGTAACAACTGCCATCTTTTAATCCTAAACATATGCTTATGTAGCACCCACAGAAAGTGTGTACCCGAGTTTATAAACATTCATGAATTCCTTCATTTTTTTTATATGGACAAGGAAAAAAAAGACCTTTTTCTATGAACAATCCGAGCAGAGACTCTTATTTTACAACGGGAAGATCGCGGATAGGGGCCGTCTCCATAGCAACTCCTAACACAAACAGAGGAGCTGGCAGAGAGCAGACGCGATTCCCGATTCTCTTCTTTGTTTCCTGTACTTACAGGTCAAATTATTTAAGTGTTTGTACAAATAACATAACATGAGTTGAAGCGAAGTGTATATTGTGCTATAGTTGAGAGACATTTTGGAAATCTGACGTGTTATTTGTGAAAAGTGTCGTGCAGGGCCCGGAGACGATACAAGTGATGTATATAATTCTGTACATTTTATATTCTTAATTTAAATCTCTTGTTATTTATGTAATCCGAGATTAAAGGGCTTATTAGTTATGTTAAAAAATATTAAAAATACTTAAATGCTGAATAGAAAGCATACACTCACTTATACTCTGAACTTGCGCTTTGTGCACCTTCCGGTCACGTGATTAGTGACGGTTAACGGCAGCCTGTACAGCTGTTTCTTGGTTTCATTAGTATTGAAATATTGTATGTGGAATATAAATTACACGAATGCATTACAATGTAAAAGAGCTTTAAGTATATATGTATCTATAATTTATGTAAGTTAATGTTACATTTGACTGTCTAATACGGTGTGGAAGATTTATGCTTGAATAGACTTAATGAGAAAGAAACAATGTAAAGCAACTTAAGAAGGCGACACAATGAAATAAGATTTTAAATGCTTTATTTTTTTAATGTTTAAACAACTAATTGTTTATTAAACGCTGCATACTGATGTAACAATAAAAACACGAACAGAGGAGCTGGAAGAGAGCAGACGGGTCTCCGGAGGTGGGACCTGCAACACTTAGGTTTCTCTCAAGGGACAGCAGTACGAGCTTGACCTGACATGACAAATTGAAGACTTTACATGGCTCCTGTTTACAGTTCAGGGGTCCAGTCGTAAAAATGTAGTCATTGTAACTCTTTTACCAGAGCTCCTTAGCATTTTCAGTTCTGTATACTGTACACTGTGTCAAACACAATGCAGTGCGCCAATACCACCTCCTGTGGACGAGGGGTCGGATTTTAGGAGGCAAAAGAAATATGTAGACTTCACTAAACAGCAACAAGGCTCAACATGTATTGCACCAACTATTAACACTGTAAAAAGCGTTTTTATAAATATTCCAACTGACAGACCCTGGTCTGCAATTTCAGTCCATCAGTGTTTTGGATTTTGGTTCAGATCATGTCACAGACAATACAGGCAGTGCAATCACGCAAAGTGACACATCCCAAGAAAGTCCTTCATTTGAAAATGGTCTTCTTCTTTGCCAATGTGCGCAGCAGTGTACACTATCTTCTCCCCTGGAGTACACTGAAGTCACACTGAAGTACATGTGTAGCCATTCAGACAACCTTCATGTATTGCTTCATCTCTCGCAGTGTCTTGAGCCCTATGAGGATACAATAAAAAATGTTTATATATATATATATATATATATATATATATATATATATATATATATATACATACACACACACACACATATATATACAGAATGCAATAAAACGGTACATAGCTGTTTTATGTATAAAGAAACTGCAATCAGATTGAGCTGAATAAAGTAATTTCCCTAGATTGCATTCTACATAACAGAAAGTGTGCTGTAGCACGGAATTAGCTAATAACGAGCGCAACATACTGCATGTATTTAGCGTCAAACCAACCAACACGTGCTCAGGGTTGCCAGATTGGACGGATTCCCGCTCAACTGGGATCCTTTTGATCACGAAGGACCGGAAAAAATGCAATTGGGTGGGTGGGTGAAATTTGGGCTGGTTTTTGATACAACTGGCGGTTTTTTATTTGTTTTGACTACAAACATGTTATTTTATTAATTCTTCCATAAAATAGAAATTTACAGTAAAACATCACGGTTATAATATGTAATATTGACGTTTCAATTATATAGTTCAGCTTAGACAATAAGGTTCAGGGAGACCTGTCCACTCAATTCAGTTAAATTTTATTTAGACAGCGCTGTTAGCAGCAGACATTAGCAGCTTTACGGAAATACTTTCAAATCAAATTAAATCAATATAAATTGTAAATGTGTGAATTTATCCCTAATGAGCATACCAGAGGCGACGGTGTCAAGGAAAAACTCCCTGAGATGACATGAGGAAGAAACCTCAAAAGGGCACCCATCCTCACCTGGGTGATAACAGATAGTGCAATTATAAATAAATCCCTTCTATAACTGTGTACTACATGGTCAAATAGCTCCATTATGCAACCAGGAAACTGATTACAGTTTTCACAGGAAGTCTGGTTGGTTAAACCTGTCCACTGTGAGTCCCGAGTGCAAAACTGCTCACAGCAGTCACAGTCCCAAAGCCACCACAGTGCAGCTCCTCATGTGACATCCCCAAGCCCCAGTCAGATTTCAAGCTTGTGTTGGTGGGTTTTGAGTTCAGTTGGAGTCGTTAAATAAGTTCAGCGTAGCTGCAAATTTATCACCATGCAATAGTGCGCTAAATACAGAAAGTCCCACCGAATGGCAGAGCGACCCATGATGATTTAAAAGACCACGCTGAATATTCAACATTTTCTACGGCTGGAGTAGTGTGTGTGTGTGTGTGTGTGTCCAAAAAGCATAAAGCAAAAATCACTGTGTATTATAGTCATATTTCGTTTGGCGTGTTTGTTGTTTATATAGACGGTAAAGTTGTACTGTATCAGTTGTAACAGTTCACGTGCTTTGGGCTGCTGTAACTTTAAACGGGCGGCTTTTACTCTGTAGTTGGGCTGGAAATCGTAAATCCAATCTGGCAACACTGGTGCTAGTTCAAGGTAGTGATGGGAAGTTCAGATCATTTTACAGACTTGGACCTTTGAGTCTCGTTCAGCAAAATGAACGAATCTTTTTTTCGAGTCATTTCGTTCATTTCAGCAAAATATAATTAAAATGTTGCGTGTTACTTCCCTAACACATCTACTACTTACGCAAACGTTGATCACACTACAAACAAGACAAAAACTATAATGCTGTAAGAAACAAAAACATTAAGTAACAAAAGAACGAAAGACTCGAGAGATGAACTGATCAATTCTCTTTCCGGCTCAGGCTGCATTGGTTAAGCTCATGGGGCGGTCACGTGATGAACGAACGAAGACCCGAAACCGGTGAGCTAACTCCAGTACAGAGCCTATGGGATGTTGCGCATGCGCAACTGAACGAATCCCCGAGACGACGCGCTCTTTCCGAGTCACATTAAATATTCGTTCAAAATGAACAAATCGTTCAAGAACGACCCATCACTAGTTCACTGCTAGTTTCGCAGCCTGTTACTAGTTTAGCAGGTTATGGATGCATAACGTTTTGCCAGTATGCAAAATACCAGTGAGAACATCAATTCTACAAGATTTGTAAACTTTGTACTACAGATTTACGTACAGATCGATGAGGACATCCAGGCCTTCCTCACACACGTCCTGTACCGGGGAGTGTGCTTTCTGCCTGCCAGCCCCCGGAGCTCTCATGCACACAATCACTGCGGACTCAAGCTCATCCTCAACAACCGCCATTGTGTTACTCACAAAAAATCCCACATAAAACACTTCTGATGTGAGTAAATAGCTCACAACAGACTGGGTAACGTTTTTTGTTTTTAATTAACTTTTATTAAATCGTATACAAGATTAATACTAATCTATACACAACAGATGTTAAACCAACAAAACCACAAAATATACAATTGTGATAGGGGTAAAATTACAATATACAGTACATTAAATAAAACAAGTGCCTCATGTTTCTTTCTTGATCTTTTGTTTCTGATGCCATTCAGAGCAGATCCATATGGCTTAACCTCGTTTATAAACTTTTCAAAAGTTGGCCATTTTCTCACATGAATGTGATACTTCCCAAGTAAAATAAGCAACTGTATGATAAAATAAGTAATACTGCTGCAATCAGTGTTATCATATACAGAAAATAAAGTTACATCTTGCAGCTCAATTTGTCAAGAACCATTGGTTCTTTGATACAAAGTTAGAGACATCTGTCCAAAACATTCTTGAGTGTACACACCGGAAGAAGATATGTTTCTTTTGCAACGCCACAAAATTCACAACAATTTTCAATATCCAAATGAAATCGTTCAAATAACTGTGTAACAGGATAGATTCTATATTGCTTTAAAGGATACCTCTCTGACTGTATTACTTACAAAGTATTTGTTTGTTATTGTCCAGACCCTTTTCCAGGGTAAAAGAGATGACCAAAACACTGCTGAACATGGTACAAATTTCTTTTTAAATACATTCCCACAGACTCGGCAACTGTGGCACTGACAATATCGCGTATGAGTGACGCGATGAGTGACGCAATTACGCACAGACCCGCTATTCCCATTGCGCAATGTGATTGGTGAACGTCTGAATCCTCCAACCAATCCTGTCATGCCATTTTGAACTCTTAGAATGAATAAAATTGGCTCATACAAATGTCAATTACGTTGATTAGCATCTGTAAAGGCAAATAGCGCTTTAGTGACACGAGTACAACCATTTTTCATTTGAGAGCTACTTTATTTAAAAAAAAAAAAAAAAAAGGAACAACAACTTACAGCTTCACAAAGGTATGTAGATACAAATAAAGCAGATGCATTAAGGGCAGCTTGGTGAGTGTTCCTGTTCTTTCTTGAGTCTACCAGACTCCAGAAATGTTGTGATTGTTGCTGAGATTTTAGCTGTTTATGATTGTGAAGATTAATAATCTCCATCTCCATCCCTACAGCACTGACATTGAACAGTTCAGTCATCTGCTTTGAAATGTGATCAATGTCTAGCACCATGAAAGGGTTGGCAATGAATACCACACATGGCTCAAGTTTTTCAAAATCACTGAAGCTTTCCTCAAGTTCCTGCCCAAGCCTGGACAGGAGGTCACAGTACTTGAGTACATCCAGAACTTCAGTTGCATCTGTGTGGCTTCCTAGCATCTTTACCACTGAGGGGAAGTGTTGCAATCTTTTGTTTTTCAATTGATGAAGGTAAAATGACAGTTCTGCTTTAAATGCCTTCACAGCACTGATCATATCACATATGATTTTGTCTTTACCTTCTAACTGAAGATTGAGCTGATTCAGTTTCTGTCACATCAGCCAAGAATGAAAGATCAAGCAGCCACCTGGCATCAGACAACAGGCTAGTGTCCTCCCACTGTGCTTGCATAAAAGCCTTCATTTCACTCAGGAAGGACATAAAGCGGTGATGTACCATACCCTTACTCAACCATCTGACTTGTGTGTGAAGGAGGAGCTTGCCATCCTCTGAAGAAAGTTCATCAAGAACCAGTTTGAAACATCGGTGTTGTGTGGGCTTTGTTCGAATTGAGTTAATAATCCGAACAACAGGTGTCATGACATGATCAAAGCCCATAACCTTAGTGCAGATTGCCTGCTGTTGAATGAGGCAATGATAGTTCAGAAATTTAGGAAAGTCTGGGTCAGCCTTGCACTGTGCAGTAAATCCAGAGAGGAGTGCTGGAGCTCAGTGTGTTGTGATAGACACCAACTTTTCAAGGGGCATGTCTTTTTCCACACAGTACTTCTTAAAATGTTGTAGAAGTCGACTCCTCTGTTCATGGTTTTCAGAGGAAGCAAACTCCTCTTTGGTGGAAAAATCATCAGAAACCATCTGGAAGAAAACAGCCAACTGGGCTGCATCACTCAAGTCCACTGCTTCATCACAGTGAAATGAAAAGCATTTCCACCTGTCCTCTTCTAACTGTCCCACCACATCTGAACAAAGCAAGGAAACTCTCCTTGCCTCTGTGTTGCCACAGAGCTGG
Source organism: Pangasius macronema (assembly GCA_037577455.1). NCBI lineage: Eukaryota > Metazoa > Chordata > Actinopteri > Siluriformes > Pangasiidae > Pangasius > Pangasius macronema. The sequence continues at coordinate 11,064,704 of CM074957.1, forward strand.
ATATCAGCAATAGCAGACATCATTTCTGTCTTGCTTTTGTGGTCCCTGAACAAAGTTTCATAACTTCTTCACCACGGCGCCATCTGTGACCTGCATTTTGTGTGTGTTTTTTTTCCTCAAGATGCGCGCCATTTTAAATGACGTCTCCGTTACAGCATTTCCTCTCTTTACCGGTTTGGTGAATAAAGATTGCTGTTTTTGTAGTGTTGCTTTCAGCTGCTTCACTTCTCAGTCCGTAGCCTGCTACACACATAAAAGTCCCGGGTGCAAAGTTACCGTGAACTCGAGTGAAATGGCGCTCAACATTACATCTTTGACCGACAGCAACGCTAGCGCCTCAATTTAGGCGCACACACACATCTTTCGCTTACATTTGTGAAGAAAAACTCACTCTCCCATTCCTGGTGGAAATAGTATGTTTTCTTCCTTTGCTTTGGTTGAACGCGGTCCTTACGCATACTGAAGCAAACAAAAGTTTCTAGCTAATACCGTCTCAGGCACATAAGCGTGATGACGTGCTTAATTGAAACGTTGATGTGCTATAACCTGACGGACCCTGAGGCAAATAAACACTACATTACCCTGGTAAAGAATTATTTGAATGGTTCGGACTGGATATGGAAAACTCTTGTGATTTTTGTGGTGTTGTTAAAGAATCTGTGATTCATCTTTTCTTTCAGTGTGTATACATAAGATTATAGATATCTCTAACTTCATTTCTAGGATGTTTGGAACATTAATACAAATAGAAATGTATGATGTCATATTTGTTTTTGTATAAGATACCATTGATTCTAAAAGTACCATTTATTTTCTTACACAACTAATTATTTTACTTGTATATAAAAATATTCATGTAAAGAAATGGGCTAAAGCTAAGTCAAATTCAGAACATTTTATAAAAGAAATTAAACAATATGGTATTACTTTGCACAATATTAGAAACAGATAAAAAAAAAACTAAAAAGACCTTTGTCATTGTGTGATCCTATGTCACTTTAATTTGGTTAATTAAATGTTTTTTGTTTTTGTTTTTGTTTTTTTGTTTTTTCCCATCACTGGCATAGAACTACTTTTTTAACCCATGTACATGGACTTGTTATTGGTTTTTTTTTTCCTCTGTATACCCTTATTAGTTTTTCTATTACTGTTGTGAGATGTATATGTTTGTATTAATATGTACATAATTGCATAATAAAAAAAAAGAAGTTACATACATACATACATGGATACATACTCATTGGAGGGAGTGGGACACCTGTGTGTATTATTGTAGCTCACTCTGATTGGATGACGTGGGAAAAGGTTTCCAGGACGTCTCGGCGAGGTATGAGGCCATGAGCCCGGAGCCCTGAGAGACCTGAGAGCCCCGCACTTGTTCTGTTTTGTAAATGACAGCTTTTTTTCACTTTTAAAATATAAGTTTTTGAGTTTGCTTCATAGTTTCTATCCAATTTTGATATAAAATTTATATAGTCATTTGAAACCGGAAGTATATCACTATTGTGAAGTGTGGTGACTCATACTCGGAATTTGTTCTCTGAATTTAACCCATCCAAATGCGCACACACACACACAGTAGTAAATACACTATATTACCAAAAGTATTCGGTCACCCATCCAAATGATCAGAATCAGGTGTCCT
>CM074957.1:11066448-11076892 GCA_037577455.1 Pangasius macronema
TTTTTACTATAGGATCAGAGTGTACCCCAATAACTTTAATCACAGATGCATGCACATGCATATCTTTTAACAAGGTTAATGGTCATTAATCTAAACCCTAAAACCCCCTTGTTGTATAGGCAGAATAACTAATGCTCTCCTTCAGTACACTGAGAAACAATGCAATCAACCGGACAATCCATGCAAGAGTAAGTGTTACGTCCTGGGGTATGTTCGTGTGTTTTGTGTTTTGTTCTCTCCCCTTTTCTCTCGCCCGCCTCTCTCATTGTTAGTGTTGGGGAAAAGTGGGCAGGTAAGTACGTCACGTGACATACATAGTACAAAACGTAGGATTTCCATTTTTTTTTTGTTTAGACACATTAGGTTAGGAGCGAGCACCACCCTCTGTACTTTCGTTATTGAAGAGATAGAGTAGGGTAGTTAGGGCGTCCTGGATGCTGAAGACTTTTTTTTTTTTTCTATCTTGTTATAGTTAGGTTAGAGGGTTCGGAAATAGATAGACTTGTTTTGTTTTGCTCTGTTCTTTGCTTTGGTGCCGCTCGCGTCCCTTTTCCCCTTGAGTCTTGTTACGTGTTCCTGTAAATACATTGTACATATCACCACTGTCACTTAGCATACACGGTTTTTGTTCACTTGTATGTAGATAAATAAATCACTTGGGTACACACAATACTTGTTGTTGGTCACTGATTACACACACACCTATTATTAGTAATCATCACATAAGTGTTATTCCTCACACATCCCCTAGACTAACTGGGGATGTAACAGTAAGCTATAACTTAAAAAAAGGAATCAAAGCACTAGATTGATGGAGTAGAAATTTTGCTTGATAAGTTCTGGTTTAATTTATGACAAAGTTAGCAAGTGTCTAGTTTTGAGTGCCCTTTGCTAGATTTGCTTGATCTGGAATCTGGTGTTTAAGTGTTTGCATGGAACAAAAGTTTGCACCCACACTAGTACTTTCTGGATCATGACTCTGCACTGTGTGTGTGTGTGTGTGTGTGTGTGTGTGTGTGTGTGTGTGTGTGTGTGTGAATGTCTTTGAATGCCAAGGAGCTATGAGTGGAACGGGATGGTTATTTTTTGGGGAAGGTAGAATTGATTACAAGCATTTTCAAAAGGATCTGAAGGAATTTAACCATTTTTATAAAGACACTCTCAGCTTTAACTTATTAAATGTTTAACTTATTATTCATTTATTCTGTCATTGATCGTTGCGCAGTTCTGAGTGCAACAAGCACTGCTTTAGTGGTTTGTTTTGAGCTCATGCCATGTAGTTGTGTTTTGACATGTGCGTCTGTGTGGAATCTAGTCTTGTCTCTGCCCCTGTCCTGTCACTGGTGTGTTTCCCTATTGTGTAAAGGTGTTCAGTGTTAAGCCTGTAATTAGTTTGTTTATATCCTCCTGTTTCTTTGTCTTATTGTGAAATCTTTCTGTGCATTTGTGTCATTAAGTCTGAGCTTTGCTTTCTGTTTCCATGTTCTATGTGTCTTGGTTTTCACCCATGCCATTTTCCTATTAAACAACTTGCCGAGTTTATGCACTTGTGTCTTGCCTCTTCAGTAACTACGACAAACTATTCATTCACTACAGGGAAACTAATTGGAAATATATGGAGTTTAATTTGGCATCAACAACCCTTTAAACAACTTATGATCTCTCAAAGCAATCTTAGAATGTATAGTGGTACGTGGTATGGTGCATAGCTGGAAATGTAACACTCACATCATCCATATCAAGCCACTTCTCAATATTGTCCATCACTTCACTTTGATTGACAGGAATCTATAGAAATAGAAGTACACAAAATTAGCTGTTACGGCTGGGTGGTGAAAAATAATGTGATCATTACCCTCAGGTTTATAATGTTAGCCTCTGAGAAGAAAAAGACACCCATCATGCACAGTAGTTAAGTGCTACTACACAAAGAATATAGCACATTGCCTTGCATTGCCTTTAAAAAAACAAGAAGAGGCAATTATGTGATCTGTTCAGCAAATGCAATAGTTATTAAAGGAGAGAACTGCCACCTGCAAAGCACTCGCAGCACATCAAGGAATGATCTGTACAGCTCCACTTTGCATATTAGAATGAAACAGATTCAGCTACTCCTAAAAGAAACCGCATACAAAATACCCCTTTTTGCAAAAGGCATGCAGGCTTAGCGATTCCAACATCACACTGCATGCTAAAGACCCACCATTCCCTTTTCCACCATCCAATAAAACTGAGGTGAAGAGCCGAGAAGGGTGGAGTCTGGGCGGTCATCCTTCATATAGACAGACAGGTTTTTAAGTGACTGACACACACAGATACTAATAGACACAGCTAGACAGTCAAATGATGGCTATACTAATGCTAATGCACTTATGCCACAACCTACTACTAAAGCACATACAATACAAGCTACTACTAAATCAGGATGTCTCATGTTAGTAAGGATTTCATGATACGTGTATTAAGAAGTTTAAAAATAAACACGTCAATGCTACTCACCCCTCCAGCATTGTGTACCTGACTGCTTCCTGCTGCGTGTTCATCTAATGCAGAGCTTTCCTGGCTCTCCCTGACACACAAACACGTATCACTTTTACAGACTGCGATTATATCGTTTCATATTAATGCCTTTTTATACCCATTTGATTTTATACTATCCGATACTCTGAATGACATCCACGAAAGTTGCACGAATCAAGTCATTAAATAAAGGTAAAAGTAAATAACTGATTGAATATTCTACCCATCTTGAAGGTTCCCTGAAGAGCAGTTTTTTCTCGGAATATCATCCTTCTCCTTTGTGCCTGCAGAAAACCATAATTTAAACTACGTGCTATTACCATGTACGCTATAGGAAGGACCATTACCACCCCAGAGTTGATCAATATTCCCTTTATACCACGGCAATCTTTCAATATTTACAATTATTTTATTTATTAAAAGAAGGATAATAGTTACATTACAAGAGAAGCACCTGTTATCACTTACATTACAGTAACAGCAATAAACACTGATTCCCTCACTAGCCTCTCTCTTTTTTTAATTAGACAAAATGATTCAGCTTGTCATGTCACTAAGAAATCACAAGTATTCATCCCGAATACTTTCCCGTGTTTTAAAATGTAAAGTAAACTGCTTTACCTCTGACTGCTAGGATGTGCTAACATTGGAGACTCCTTCCAAAAAATGCTAAATAAACANTCCATGAACGTCTCTGTGAAGGTTGTTAATATCGAAACAGTTATGTATTAGAATGACTGCCTTTATATAAACCTGTGCTTTGACTTGTGCTCGGCTCGGTCAGAACTGTGCTGTTATAGAAAATTAATCAATACCTTCCAAACTATCAGTATTCAGCGCCACTGGTATTAGCCAGTTTAACACTTTAATTGAGAACAGCAAAATATTTGTACTTACTCAGGCGACCCATGTGACTTGACAGACTGCTGACTGTTTGGCTGATTGGCTCACACACCGAAGCTTCCAGTTGTGATTGGCTCTGTGGCTTACAGGGAGCTTCCAGGTCAATGAGGTTGACACCCTGAATTAAACCAAGAATGAGAACTTTTTTTTTTAAATATACAACACTAAATGGTGACTGAAATTACTTTACAAAAAATATTGAATTGAACATCCTTACCGACTGTTCAGAATTCTTCCTGTTGAGACGTTTCTCAAAACTGGAAACCAAATGAGTGTCAATAATCAATCACTGATATTTTGTGGATAAGATCACAACAAATGCTTGATTAGAATCTTCTGTAAACACCCCCCTGCTTGAAATCTTCTTCTCGTGCACAGTTTTCATATTGCATTAAACAGGTGGTATTACTATGTGTCATGTCTATAACCTTACAATTAGCGTTTAATAATGAGGTTCTTCAAGCTGTGTCTAACCTCTCATATTGCGTGAAGGCTGTGTTCATGTCATCATTAGCAACCAGCAGCTGCTCTATCAGCTTCTCGTCAGTTACTCTGGGAATAAGATGAACTATTTGGTCCTGTGTCTTCTTACATGTGGAGTACAACTGCTACTGACCGGGACAGAAAAAAAAAAAAAAGGTGACAGTCCATTCCTATTTACCTTCTTGTATATGGAGAGATAGGAAATGTTTAGATAATTGCCAGAGCTAACATGTTAAAGCATAAGGTCTTTATTGTTTTGGATTATTACATGCATGTTGCAGAGTGTATTTATGTTCTCTGACCTTCAAGAGCTCTGTATCTGACTGTTGAATGCATCCAGGATCCATCCGATTCATTATTTCTGACATCACCTTAAGGTTACTGTGAACTGTTTCCAGGTCAGACATCAACTTTTTCACCTGCAATATGAACCAATATATACCATTTTGTTTCAAAAACTGATTATACTCAAGTTCCGAACCAAGTAGATAGAGGTTTAATTAACTATATGGTCAAAAGTATGTAGACACCCAACCATTGCATCCATATGTGGTTCTTCCCCAAACAGTTGCCACAGAATCCAAGCACACAATTGTAGAGCATGTCATTGTATGTTATAGCATTACAATTTCCCTTCACTAGAATTAAGAGGCCCAAACCTGTTCCAGCATGACAATGCCCCTGTGCACAAAGTGAAGACATGGTTTGCCAAGATTGATTTGGAAGAACTCGAGTTGCCTGAGCCCTGACTTTAGCACCACTGAAGACTTTTGGGATGGATTGGAACGCCAATCACACACCAGGCCTTCTCACTTGACATCAGTGCCCAACCTCATTAATGCTCTTGTTGCTGACTGAGCACAAATTCCCACAGCTACATTCCAAGATCTAGTGGAAGAATTTCCCAGTAAAGTGGAGGTTATAACAGCAAAGGTGGGACCAATGTGCTAATGCCCATTGTTTTGGAATGGGTACAAATAGGTGTGATGGTCAAGTGTCCATATAATTCTGGCCATATAGTGTACCTATATGTAAGTGACAAATACTATAGTATATTTTTAACTATATAAAAAAAAAAAGAAACAAAAATATTAACGTTTTGGGTCAGAGGGGTGCATAAAATCGTAGTCCATGGGATTGCTATAGCATCTGTATGGGAGGCATGAAGCTTTAAGGAAACAGGCAAAACACACATTTGCATGGGACAGCAAAGCATTTCACCATCCTCATGCAGTCACACACTGATTTAGAGTACATTCAAAGATGGACAGACTTTTCCTTCCACACTATTCACAACAACTTCACAACAACCTCACATTAGAGGTGACATGTTTGTGATCGAGTTTATTTTTCTGCTATAGTATTACAGTATATATTTGTTGTTGTTTTTTTGGTGTAGAATTATATTTGTAGTTGTTTTTTTCTGTACAATAAAGATGACAAACTGTTCCTGTAAGAAGAATACTAGTGCTGGTGTTTTGATGAAATCACAAAATAATGCAGTAAAGAGATATGTGTGAAGAGCGTTGAAAAAAATGCACTTACTGGTGAGCAATGTTCATTAGCAATTATTAAAAAAAATAAATAAAACCTGCAGTTAACCCTGGTTTCAAACAAAGTTTAAAAAACAAAATTAAATAAAACATCCAGCACAGCACTTTAGTGCTTTAGCAACAATGAAGCACATGTTGCCAGATGGTTTGCCTCACTTCACTGAATGTGTGTTTGATACCTGGTCAGGTGATAAAGTGATTAGACCCTCTGTGTTTTGCCAGGGGGATGTCTGCTGTTGGGTCTGAGCTTGTTGTGTGGGTGAAAGAGGAGCCTCACCTCCAGTTGCAGGAGAAAAACGCTAGTGAGGAAAAAGAACCGAGTGGTTTTATGGAACAGGGAAACGTGCACCACAAATGAAATGGTACACATGAGTCATGCTGCATGTCTTTGGTATATATACAGACAGATGACAAATTAAAGGAAAAACCAGATGGCTCTGGTATGCTGTGGGAGACATTTTGCTGGCATGGTTTGGGTCCACTTGTATGCTTGGAGGGAAAGGTGACTCAAAACTAATACAAACTTATTCTGACCGACATCTTTATCCTATGATCAGACATTTCTATCCTGACGGGAGTGAACTCTTCCAGGATGACCCCGCCCCCATCCACAGGGCATGAGGGCTCACTGAGTGATCTGATGAGTATGAAGATTATGTAAATTATATGCTATGGAGTATGGTCTTCACAGATCTCCAACCAATTAAACACCTATGGGAAATTTAGGGCTGATAAGTTAGACAGCACTCAGCACCAACATAATCAAAATACTAATTGAGGGAATATCTTATGGAAGAAGTTTTCATCCCTATTGTACAGTTCCAGAGACTTGTAGAAGCTATTCCAAGGTGAATGAAAGGTTTTCTTGTGTCTTGTGGTGGTCCAGTACCTTATTAAGACAGTTCATGTTTTTATTTAATTTGATACCCTTCAGTATATTTAGTATGTTTAATAAAAACAAATCACAATCCATCAATTAAGGTGCTCTGGCTTAAGTTATAAGGCTATAACTATGGTCTAATTTTTTGGAAGATCATTGAAGGAACAGAGCTTAAATAATGGATAAAGTGTAATAAAAATCTCCACACGTTGAAAAACTTTTTTACTGATGGTGTATGTACCTTGCTGGGGGTGTGTATTGGGCTACACAACTCAGCCACTGGAAACTTCATTCCTTTCCTCCTGAGATCTTCATACACACAAACTACACCAGTTAAATCCGGAGAACTACGGAATGCATCAGCCCAGGCCTTGACAGAGAGAAAGAGAAAGTGATGGGGTGACTGGGCACACCCAGGGCTTTGTCTGGCACAACACTCGCTACTAAAGTTTCTTTATGTAAGCAATGTCACGCAAGTAAGAGTGCTGCTGTATTGAATATCAGCACGGATGTGCTTCCCATTGGTCACAGGTAATCACAGACATTCTTATATTCAGTACAGTTGCGAGTGGGATATTGCTTTTAACAGTTCTATAAACATGAAATTAATTTTGAGTGACTGACTTTTCAGACGCAATATGAACAAATATTTTGTTCATTTTTCTCCACCAGTAAAAATAGTTCACAAAGGAGCCACATCTGGATAGAGTGTTGCCATGCAGCACACAGACTGACTGACAGCCTGTAGTAAGTGTAGTAACGATGTATGTAACATGCTATTGCTAGAATTGGAAATTTACATAGCGAACACAGACAAGCAGAGTGATACAAGCAGAGTGAATCCAGTTAGTGTACCAAACTACTTAGTAACAAACTGTGGTATATAAAAAAATAATAATCTGCTACGTTTCAAACCAGTTTGTCTGACAGTACTGATTCTTACCTGTATAATATTCAATATTCTGTCATGAACAACCAAAGGAGGATCATTTCTAGGTAAAATAGTTTGGACCAAAACCCCTTCTACAAACTCTCTGGTAGACACTAGGACATGGAACCTGTAGCCACAGTTTTTCACACAGGCCTCCAGAACCTGAGATATCATCAAGAGGAAAAATGTAATTATATCACAGTGACTGAAGACATTTTCACAATATATAGCATGTATCATGGTATTTAGTTTTGTCAGAAAAACAGTAGTACCACATTAAAAAAAGACTCTGGAAAGAATATTGGTACAGTGATCCCACAAAATGAATTTGTACATGAGCCATTTCTGACAACATCAATATTATTTTAAAAACCAGCTCTGTATAATTTGGTGAAATATAATCCTGCACATTTATGTGACTGTTAAAATTGCTGATGGTGGACTTAAGTATGTATGGACAGTGAAGTTTAAAAGTTTGCACTCCCACAGTTGCTATGAAAACGATTTATCTACAATTTATCTACATAAATAATTCTAAGAGTTTAAAAGCTGAAATGAAAAGACAGCAGTCTAAAAAGGCTGAAACTTTTTTTTTTTTTAAAGTGCCAAAACAAAGAAGCCAGAAATATTGCTATGAATGCTCTTAGTCTCTGGACATAATTTGAAGAAAGCAGTGTAGGACAATTGGCAGAGGTATAACACATATAGGATATTGAGCGAAAAACATGGCAGAATTGGAACAGTGTTGGAAGAATAGAGTTGGTGGATATTACATCTGAAATGATCCGATAGCTGCTCGGAGGATACACATAAGAGTCATAAGGTGTTTTATTAGGGAATATTTACATCATATTAAAAAAAAGAACATTTCTTTGCCTTCTTAATCTAGGGGTTCACAAACTTTTAATCTCTCTCTCTCTCTCTCTGTGTGTCTCTCTCTCTCTCTCTCTCTCTCTCTCCGTCTCTTTCAATATGTGGACACTTGTTAAAAAGGGATACAAAGCGAGCTACTCACTGTTAATGCCAGCATGACCTCTTTAAAATTCTTATTCCCCACAATCCTCTTTTTTATTGCTCTGACTGCATCTTTAGGGCTAAAAACAGAACAGCGGTGTAACAGTAATGTAATACTGTATATAGCAAATACTAAAATGTAATGCAGTGTTGTAAAATTACTGTGATCTATTCCAGTGCAAACAAGTAATAAAATCTGAATTTGACAGAACACACACCCATCTTCTGTCTCACAGATGATGTCGCAGATCTCCATATTGAGTCCCCAGTCTTCTGACTGCAAACGTGTAGCATATTCTAACACACACATGCACACCATCATGCAGAAACCATACAAGTGTACAAGATTCAGGAACGATGTAGTCAAACACACATAAAATTAGATCATAACATCATGAGGGAGGGTTACATGTAAAATAATTTCCAGGTTAAAGTTCAGTAAGTAGCCTTGGGCATCTAAAGCTGCATTTGGCCTACAGTAAAAGTGAAAGCTCATTTTCTACAGGTGTCATCTCCCCTTAGCTCATTTATTATGCCACCTTACTACTTACCTCATCTGAGCTGTGGCTGTAACCTTGAAAAAGCATTGAACTTGAAGTTTGTTGGCAAAATATTAACCCAGAACTGCTGGATCACAAATGATTTAGTCTAACAAAACTTATGAAAATATTGCACTTCAAATACATAGGGCTTTGTACTTCAGTCAGAAGCTGTAGTTTACAGCCCATTTGATTACACTTCTTGTTTTATATTGGTTCAGGGATCTGGGTTGGGCAACCAACTCCCAAACAAAAGGCTTAACTTTAGCTATCTGGGTTGCTCAGACTGATGCAGGATTTTAGCTTGTGCCAAGTCGCTGTTGTGTTGCTTAAATTCATTCTTTGTTCATTAGGTTTTGTACACTCAGTGCTACTGTCAGCTGCCTGGGCACACTGGTTTATTCAGGCAAATTAATAGACCAACTGAAAGGGAGGGGACGGTGCTGGAATGTAGGAGAGGGGTGTGTAAGACTTGATTAGATTGTTGTCATTCTTGGACTTTTTCATACATGGTGAAGAATTTAGCCTCTCTGAATAAGAGTTTTGTGTAATAACAACCACTGTCTCACTATTATTATTATTATTATTATTGAAACTAGTCGTCATGGGTAACAAATGAACCATTTAAAACCCACTTTTGTGTCTTTAGTCAGACATGTAACAGCCAAAATCAGGACAAAACCACCATAAGAATACATTTTGCCGTAAATACATAAACACATAAATCCAAAGCTATTTGACTTCTGAGGCGAAGCCATTCATAATGCACCAATCAGAAACAGAAGTGCAGGATTTAGACCCGCCTCCACTGTGTGATTGGACTGATGCGGTGTCAGTCTAGGCTTAATCCACGCATTTGCTGTCAAGTTTTATTCAATTCGTAATACTGTGCATTTTAGCTAGTTGCAAAACAAACTCGAGATAAGATATATTTGTAATATTCCGCAAACGCATAAGCTTAAAATAAGCTAAATGCATAAGCTAAAGAAAATGTCTGTGTTGCGTGCTAAATTTAATGGGCTAATATTAAAAGCAACAGATTTGCTAACCGGCGCGTCCAATGTTTTTATCAAGTGTTTCACTCACCTACTCGCTGGCCTACAGGTGTACAAAAAGGGTTTCCTGTTAAAAACTCCATCTTGTCTGTCAGTATCGTATTTCTGAAGGATACCTGACGACACCGGGGGAAAAAAAAACCAAAAAACAAATAAACACTCCTGTTTCTGAAAGGGCTTTACCCGGCGAACTGGAAACTCAGCGAGGCTACGTCATCTTTTAAAGGAGACGCTCCATCGAGTGCATGCACTGGCACTTTTTCTTTTTTAGTCATACCCAGAGGAAATAATATCTGCACCAAGAATAAAGCTAAATCTGAAAATTCTATACAATTTACAGGCACCACACATCAGACCTAATGGCAAAATTCCTATTCATATATATATACATATATACATATACTCCTGAACAAAATCTTAAGACCAGGGAAAATATTACAAGTAACCAGGTGGATTGTAACCAGGTTGTTAAGAACTTCTTCAAAATGTTAAAAGAAGAAACAAGAGCAAGAGACAAAAAATAGAGAGTAGGCAATTTATTGAAAACTGCATTTAAACTCAAACAG
>CM074957.1:11076992-11091902 GCA_037577455.1 Pangasius macronema
TTGCCAATCTCTGTTTTTTTGTCTCTTGCTCCTTTTTCTTCTTTTGACATTTTGAAGCAGTTCTTACAATCTGGTTACGATCCACCAGTGCGAAATGAGAATTCTAGGAATGTTTCCCCTGGTCTTAAGATTTTGTTCAGGAGTGTATATATATGTGTGTGTGTTTGTGTGTGTATATAGGTATATGTGTGTGGGTGTGAATTGAATTGCAATATGGCAAATTACACCTGGTGGCATTGCCATTTCAAGCAGTAGGTATCATGGTGAAGGTGAAAGAGCTTCCTAAAGTTCCTAAACATTCAGCTGAAAAAAGCTACATAGCCATAGCAAAAACCTTAAACATCCCTGTCAACAAAATTAGTTTGATAATATGCATGTGGAAAGTCCATGGAACCACAGCTAATCATCTGAAAGGTGCGTCATGTAGGATTTCACAGAGTGCTTCCTTAATGATAAGGAAGGTAAGAGAGAAGCCAGTGGTCATTGGACAAGAGTTGCAGGACAAGTTGAAAGCAGCAAGAACAACAGTTACACAGAGAAGAATATACTCTGGTCAGACGAAACAAAAATAGACCTTTTTGGAAATATTTCAGTACAGCGGGAGGAGTATTATACTAGGGGGCTGCTTCTTTGCAAACGGTATTGGGGCATGATATGACATTGAAGGAAACGTGAATGGAGCAATGTCCCGGGACATATCAGAGGAGAATTTAATATCATCAGCCAAGAAACTGAATCTGGGGAGAAGACTGGCATTTCAACAAGACCACAACTCAAAAGATACAGCAAAATAACTTGCATGGCCTAGGCTAAAGGATTTGCCAAGAAGAATGGGAAAAAGAAAATATATCTATATTTATTTACAAAAATAATTCTAAGAGGTTGAAAACTGAAATGAAAAGACAGCAGTCCAAAAAGTGCTAAAAAAAAAAAGGAATCCAAAAGTATTGCTGTGAATGCTCTTGCTGTCTTATGTCTTATGTCTCTAGACATAATTTGAAGAAAGCAGTGTAGGACAATTGGCAGAGTTATAACACATATAGTATATAAAGGCGAATGTGCCAAAATAACTCACGAAGGCCTTGCATGGCCTAGCCTAGAGGATTTGCCAAGAGGAATGGGCCAAAGAATGAGCCAAAGAATGGGCCACTGGAACAAGTGCCACTCAGTTTCTAACTTTTATTCCTTATTAACTGTCTGCCTTAGCCTTACAGCAGAAGCCATTATTGTGCGACATGTTGCTAGGGAACATACTCAAAAGCATGACACGTGTCAGGCAATCCACCATGCATGTCCTTGGTCCATGCTGCATGTCTCTATGGACACATTCTCGACTCGCTGCACAAAACCCTCAGCTGTTAGATTCTCCCCCAACCACACATATAAACTCTTAAACATAATATAGAGAATAAAAACGGAGATAAAACATTTTATGGTCGTGTTAAACATTGTCCAAGTACGTGTGAAATATTGAGACCCATTTCAGACACTTTAGTTGCCTAAATTATGTGTACAGAGCAAATAAATTTGTTGGGGTGTTATCATCTTTGTAGAAGTTGCTGTTCAAATTTCCAAAAAAGCCATGCTGATAGGTATGTGTTACTGCAGTCCAGGTGACCGATTATCTGTAATGGCATTGCAAATTAAATACATAGAAACCAATGATGCCTTCTGTGATTCATTTGCAATTCATTGTAACCCTGACAATCTAAGAAATTAAATGAGAATATGACCTCATACAGTGTATGTGCATTACATACTACAATGTATGAACCAGTGATTACAAGTCCTGTATGTACTAGACATTAAGATCCAAATACTCCAGACTAATACCCTGAGAATTATAAGTACTATGCAACGTGACCTGAAAGTAAGATGCAGTTAAAGCTTGCAATGTCAACAGACATGATGTTATTACACTTCACAACGTTGAGACATTAACCCTCGGCAGATAAGCATCGGAGCATGCAGTCTTTGGGATTATTTGGATAGTTATGGGGCAGCATGGTGTTGCCACCTTATTGCTCCAGGTCCTGTGTTTGATCCTGAGCTATGGATACTTCCAATGTCCATGTGGGTTCCTCCTACATCCCAAAAATATGCCGGTAGGTGGTTTAGCTATGCTAAATTTGCCTAGATCATGATTGAAAGTGTGTGTTTGTGGTGCCCAGGGTGTATTCCTGCTTTAGATTTAGTATTCCTGGGATCCAGATCCATGGTGATCCTATCCAGGTTAAAGCAGCTACTGAAAATGAATAAATGAATGGATAGTTATGGGTTCAACCTTCCTAAAGGGGCTCACCAATAGGGAAACACTCTTAATTTCTATATATATACCCTTTAATGGTTTATCGAAAGGGACAAACCAAAAAACCCTCCAGCATTCTCGATTTAACTTTTTCTTTATATTATTCTTTCTTGTACTTACAAAATTAAAGTAAATTATGTGAAAAAAAAATGATAGCTGATAGATTGAGTTTTTCCATTTTTATAGATACTGAGATACCGTAGTGTAAAACTTTGACCTTCAAATAACAACAAATAATTAAACATAATTATACCAACAGTCTTTTTTTAAGACATTGCAGACTTTCTTTCCTGCATCTCAATGAACCTCCCCACTCTGAGTATGAGTCATCCGTCTACGCAGTGCAGTGGCTCAGAGCCGAACGCTGAAAGGTGCAAGAAACACCAGTTCATCCGCAGCAGTTCAGTCATGAGGCCATGTTCGAACAGATGCTGTGTACTTTATCTTCTCCTTGGGAACAGAAAAATGTGATACTGATCACAAATTGTAAATTTTATCCCTTAAGTAGTCAGCCACTGTTTTAGCTCGATTCACTCTGTGTGAATTATTTATTGTACTGATTGTTCTACTAATTATTACAAATTAGCACAGAAGGTGTGGATTAATTTTCTATTTCTAGTTTTCTATAACAGCACAGCTTTGCCAGTAGAAGTCCAGTCACAGCCAAAAGAGGAACAACAACAGTGTGTTTGTTGTAATATGTTCTGTAGTAACTCACACTTGAACGACGTCTTTGCAGAAGTCCTGGCTCATAAAACGGGAAAGACGAAATAGACACTGTACTGTTCGACGTAGATGTTTTATTTACTTCAAGAGTGAAAAAAGAGAGAGCCTGCTGAGGGAATGACTGTTTATAGCTGTAATGTGATGAAAACTGGAACTAACTTGTTTCATGGACATTCCACAACAATGTAACTATAAACTCATTAATAAAAATTACAATGTGAAAAACTGCATTTGTTGGCTATGGTATAAGAGGACCACCTCATGGTTATTTTCCTATAACAGCACAACCTGCTATGTTTTATTCTTTTTTTATTGCTTTAATTATTGTAAAGGACTGATCATTCAGTGGTCATTATACAGATTAATTTGAAAGGTACTCTTTAACTTATGGCACAATATAAAACTGCAGGACACGAAAATGAACGTTCATTTTCTTTACTGAAAAATTTCATTTCGTGAAACATGACCATCAAAAACATCAAACTTTACAAACTGCTGAGGTAAAGTCAGGAACATCTTCTCTTGATACAAACCAAACACTAGCTGCTCCCTTCACATTAACACAGTTAAAGATGATGCAGCTGAAAGAGAGGACAATACACTTAAAAAAGCCATGAAAATAGCTGGAACTACACAGCTGCTGACAAAGCAGAGGTTTAATATATATTAATTCAGCATGTTTTTTAATGTCTGTACAGAATATTTAATTCAAAATGTGGATTGAATTCTAAACAACTAATCAGTTTCTCAGCGGTACAATGGACTGGAGGTCAAAAATCGTATCACTACGAAGTCTAGTCTTTTTGAAACTTCGTAAGTTCAAGTTAAAGAGTCACATAGCACATAATAGCACACAAATACATTCAAATCCCTTTTAACTGCTGTTTCAGATTCTACTTAGATCTCCTCAGTTCTAGTCCATGCATCCAATTCTTTTGATTCAACATGATTAGTTTGTAATGTAATCTCTTTCTTGTTACTCATCCTCATACTCCCCCTCTCTCTCTCTCTCTCTCTCTCTCTCTCTCTCTCTCAGGCACAAGGACATGTCAGTGGTTCAATCTAAGTTGAAACAGAGCTGTATTCAGTGGCAGAACATCGCAAGGACACCAAGCTTGCACTGACAAACATAAAATAGTGAAGTTAGTAGCTGATGCAAATCAGGCAGCTGCCTTTTTTTTCATTTTCACAAGGACAGACAATAAGGGAAAATTGATTACCGAAGAGTTTAAATTTACCTTCGTACACTTCTTAACATCAAAAAAACAGACACACCCTACTGCATAAATACAATACATTCACTTGCATGACATTGCATAATGTTTATCTCACTGTTGATTTAAAAAATAATTTGCACAATTTGCACATCAATAATGAGACGAGTCCTCAGTACCTCTTAAAATATAGTGTTGTGTAAAAAGCCTCTTGCCAAAGGTATATTCTTCTTTCTGTTCTTTTGTTGGACTTTTCAGCTCACTTCTTCTCTCACTCTTGTAGTTACTCTCATCGTTTCTTATACTACATGACAGAACAGGTAAAACCACAGCATTCTTTAAGCAGGGTAAGGCCAGCCTTGGTCACTTTTGGAGAGGAGACCTGCTGCCGGGATCTCCAGTAAGAAGAGAAGACTCACCTTGGACTAACTCTCTCTCTCTCTCTCTCTCTCTCTCTCTCTCTCTATATTGTACACTCAGTAAAACTAGAAGTACACTGAATAAGGATCTTATCTGTGGGATAAAAACCTTTAGAAAACTATTTTTCTTTAAAATAAACCTTTAATAGTCATATATTTCTATTCTAGCTTCTATCATTTTGTACCTGTGTGGCAGAAAAGAGCCAGAATATTGTGATTATACTGCTACATGGTAAGATTGTAAGAAGTCTACAAAATACCAAATCACAATTAGTTTTACTACTGTAGTGTAACACTTTCCCGGGTTCGGGTGGTCAGTGAGGAAGCTGGAGGCAAGCTTGGGATAACTCAAAGGTGCACTTTATTTTCTTTATTTACTTTCCCTTTTTTACTCAAACTAAAGCATGCACACACATGCGCACACACACACACACAGCTCTGTGCTGGTCGTCTCTCTCTCCCGAGGCACTTGTTAATCCTCTCACCTTTTAATCCTCACCACAGCTCACTGCAACACCAACCATTCATTAGTACATTTCGCCACAGGTGAGCAATCTTTACCACTCACCTTCTCTGCCTCCACCCCCCATTCACAAACTGGCAGTAACACACGTCCCCAGCTTACACATGTATATTAGCCTGTGAATGGACATTTACATTTCTATTTACATTTTCTGGTTCACGTGCATGCCTTGATTCCTCAAAAAGGCTTCGTCTGAGATGGCTAAAATGGCTTCCAGGTTGACAATATCCCCATCAGCAGGGCACAATGGATCATTAAATGATTTGATGATGAAAATGATGTAAATCATATGCTTTGGCTCTCACGGTCACCAGATTTCAACCTAATTGAACGCTATGGGAGACTTTGGACGAATGTATTAGATAGCTCTCTCTATCACCATCATCAACACCCCAGCGAAGGTTAATATTTTTTGGAATAATGGTGTTCATCTCTCCAGTACCATTTCAGAAATTTATAGAATCTACACCAGGATGCACTGAAATTAGAGACTTTTGGTCACCCATCTGTATAAATTCATTATTATTATTATTATTATTATTATTATTATTATTATTATTATTATTATTATTATTATTGTAATTATTCTGTATATTTTCTGTGGCTTGCTTTGAACAATGACACTTAATATTTGAATATTCCCTTATAAGCTTGTATAAATGGAAGATGTGACATTTTTATATTATTATATATTAAATAAGGCTCAAAGTGTTTTGGAGAAGGCCTTTGGAGAAGTTTCATAAATGCTACTTAAGCAACTTAGCAAAACTAGAGTTTTTTCTAAGAACAAACTGGAGGTAACAGCATTAAAAAGACATGCTTTCAGTTCTGCACTGTGAACACAGATCACTTTTATTACACTCATATACATACTTTTCTTGGTAGTGCTTGCAGGAAATTTTGCCTGTAAGAACTCGGCCATCTCTTTGTCCTCCTCTTGCTCCCTGTGCACAAGCAGAATAATGTGTATGATTATAAGCAAGCTGTCTTGATAACAAATGCACAAATGTGCACAAATAACAAGAGGGCAGAAGAAGGAGGTAAACAAATACAAATCATTTTGAAGCTGAAGACACAGTTATCTCTGGCATATATTCACATATGTAAATTATACTCATGTCCAAAGCAATCATTTGTGCTTCCCTTCGGACTGACAGGAGAGGTTTAAATGATTGAAAAACTCTGACATCTCTTTCAGCTCCTCTCTCTCTTCCTCTGTGCCACCCAGCTCTTTACTAGCTTATAGCCATGTCATTCAGTGACTTTTATTGACAGGTGAAAAGAGCAAACAGCTAATTTGCTTTCCATTTTAATTTGTGGTTTTCTTATTTCCACTGTTTTTCAGAGTAACAAAGTTTTTGTACAGTTAGTACTGTAAAACTCAAGGCTGTACTAGAGAACTAATGTAACATATCAAGGGGGTGGATATAGGGGCCAATATCACAAGTCACACTTCATTAGCATGTCAGCTGGACATAAACCACTGCTTTTGGGTGTGGTTTAGATTAAAAGCCACAAGGCAGACTCTTCAGTGGTGCAACAGAAAATCATTCACCCTTTCATCGGGAGATCTCAAGAGATCAGTAGTCCTAGAGGGCAAATTAGGCAGTGCTTCCTGTGTGATATTACCCAATCTCGGGCATCTGTGAGCTCATGTATGTGGAAGAGGGTAGATAGTGTTTTCCTCCAAGTGTGTTACTTTGCCCTGTGATGCAGCATGAGCAGCAGTTTGAAAATATACAGTGGCTGGCTTCATATGTCTTGAAGAAAGCAATTGTTAGCCTTCACCTTCCCCAGTTTGTAGCGCTCATATCATAGGAGAGACCTGGCTGGTGGGTGGAAATTAACAGGTGAGCAAATTGGGGAGAAAATGGGGGAAAAAAGTTACATGGCAGAGAAGAACTACTTAAACACATCTATAACACTCGTCAGCAGTGACTGAGGAGGCTTGTGTGAAATACAGTTGCAGGTATAATGAACATAAACAAGGTGGATTATTTTCCCTGTCATACATTTTTCACCCAAATAGCTGAACCGTAACTTTTGTGTGGTTTGAACAAAAGAGCTGTCTAATGGCAAGCCTTTTGTTTGTCTTTAGTGTGTTTATCATGCCTGCTGTTCAGAAATGACATGATTACAGACTTGAAACACTTCCTTAGCAATCACAAATGTTTCTGCCTATCTGTCTTTCAATGTGTGTGCTCCACTGCGTATGTGGTTTATTTTTATATATTTGATGAGACCTTATGATACAAGGGTTAACTATAATTCCATAATTTCATATAGTTACACCAAGTTAATGATAGGTAGTAGATTCTTCTTCCAGACACGACAGACTCTGGACTATTTGTTCTAGACAATTTTTCTTTGTAACTTATCCCAGGGGGCTTCCCTTCAGCAAAATTCCAGCATCAGGTTCTCATTACACCGTAGCTGCTCATCAAGTCCCGCAGATTTTTTTTTTTAAATGGAAAACTCAGATTTCTGTAAAATGTTTGTGATAAAAGCCATATCTACAGTCTTAGATAAAACCTTTCCTTTGGAATGGTTTTATAGGTATAATTGTATATTGGGTATAATTGTTTCTTACAGGTCCCATCACGTAACCCTCCTGGATGAATTTCCCCAGCATGAGTATATAGGGTTTTGCTCCTGCATTTCAACAAATTATAATGAGAAATTTGAGGCTAATACTCATCAGAGGAGCTGGAGGAAAACATTTGTAACATAACTAGTGCTGTAGGGCTCAATTCTGGTCTCGAGACATTTTCTGTATTGACTTGGACTTGTTTCAGACTTATTGGCATTTGTACTTGGACTTGTCTCAGTCTTGGGCATTGCTAAATATAGTCAACCAAGAGTTTGTAAAAAAAAACTCTTTTTGCATACACAAAGTTTGACAAGAAGTAATTTCTTCTTCTAGAAAACAGTGTAATCACTGGCGCAATGCACAGAATAAGCCAACTAGTTGAAGTAAAAGCTTAACCTTGAAAAGGATCTGATGTTTTTCAGTCTCACTTTCATTTGGACTCAATCTTGACAGCCTCAACTGCATTAAAACACAATCTTGGCTAGTCCTGGTCTTGGACTTGTC
Organism: Pangasius macronema; assembly: GCA_037577455.1. Lineage (NCBI taxonomy): Eukaryota > Metazoa > Chordata > Actinopteri > Siluriformes > Pangasiidae > Pangasius > Pangasius macronema. The sequence goes on from CM074957.1 coordinate 11,085,277, forward strand.
TTGTACCTGACCACTGGTGGTCTTGATTACTGCCCCAAACATAACATACTATACACTGTAGATTCTGGATGGCAGTTGGTCAGAAATAGGCTATGTATGTATATACAAAGAAGGAATTATAAATCAGACAAGCAGGATATTAATTGCTGGAAATATTGGTTATCACTGGTTATCACTTTCAATTAATTTTAGGCAGATGGGAACGTTACCAAGACTGCCGGTAGAAGTTTAATTTGTAGGGTGATGCACTCTTCTCCAGCTGCATCAAATCCTTGAATAAGTGGCACTGTGAATCTCCAGTCATGACAAAACAAATTTAATTTTGGCTGGCATAAGAGGAGATTTGTTGAACCAGCACTGCCAATTTTAACCTACCCTGGGCTGTTTCTCTTTTTTCCTGGAGGCTTACTTTCAGTCAGTCTGCTGCATGTTTTTCTCTCCTTATGATATGTTTCTGTGACATTTCAGAAATAATCAAACTCTTCATACTAGAAATGAGCTCATATTGTTTCTTTTCTTTCTTTCTTTCTTTCTTTCTTTCTTTCTTTCTTTCTTTCTTTCTNTTTTTTTTACGGAAAATAGGCTAAATATATAGTACACAGAAACTATAAATCTATAAATCGAAGTGTCAGATGCTGCTCTTGTTAGCTGTGTTGGCTATAGTACAACACAAATGCTACATGGTTTATGGGTTGGACTTGTGTGTAAAAATATGTTGTGGGCCAAAACCTTATCATAAAATGCCCATGGCTCTTCAAGTGGGATCTGGAGCCTCCAAGAAGTTTTGAACTATGATTTTCTAAATATGTTACAATGAGGAAATCACAACCCACTATACACAAAGTGATTATACATATTTATTATTGATCTCTTATTATAATAGGTTTAAATGATTCAAACGTTAGTAACTCAAAAACAGGCATTTTGATCCTCTCATGGTAAATTTATCTAGAAATGGTGGATTTCTCCATCAAAATATGAGTTTTTTTCTTCTGTTTTCCTCTGAACAAGCAAATCATGCACAACTAAGTGCATGAGTCCTTTAAGCAAATTGGAAATATTGTCAAATAATCTTTCATTTAGCTCAGAAAACACATTGATTTTTAAATTAAACTGCTTATTTTCAGTACTAAGTAATTCCTATGGATTTGTCATAATTCAATATTAACTATTTGAGCTTTACTCAGTTGCTTGGATACTTGCTTTATATAATTGACCCTCTTAACTCTCTATATGTATATCTATACAATGAAAACTCTCACATTTAACCCCATTCATCCCAGTAATTAAACAATATCACACGAGTAAGAATGTGGTTATACTTTGTTATTCTGTTATTCTGGCTGTTATTTGGGTCTCATGTGAGTGCTGTAGGTAATCATAACCGCTTTATACTGAATATCACAGTATTGCGAGTGTGATATTGCTATTATACAACAGTTCAATAAACAAGAAATTAATATCAAGTAACTGCCTTTTCAGGCAAATTATAGCCAAATGTTTTGTTTATTTTTGCTCCGTTAGTGGAAATGGATCCTGAAGAAGCTATAATCACTTTATAGCCCATCGGCTAGCTGGCTAGCTAGGTCACACTGTACATTCCTCTTAAAGTGTTGCTGGTGAAATTGGCTTCCCTTCTTCCTTTTCATCTTCATCTGATGAGCTTTCACTGTTTAAGTCGAAAGTTATATTCATGCAGAATGTATGGTTTGTCATGTCAGCTGATGATGTCTCTAACACTTCTACAGCAACTGGTTTGAATTAGGAAGTGGAATTTTATGTAGTGAACAAGGAGATGACAAATAGTGAAATGTCCCAGTCCGGTTATACTGAATATAAGCACTCTTGGAATGCTGGTTAACCAATCAAATTAATGGACCGTAACTAACTGTTATATAATGTTGCATAATATGTTTTTCTTTGCTGACCATAAAACATTCAGGCAACCCATTAGCCAGTTGCTCATCATATAATGGAATATCGTTTGATTGTTGGATTGAAGCCCTAGTAACTTTATCCCAGCAAATCTGCTAGTTCTTTCATTCTGTCTTTCCCAATCTCTTTTTCATCTATAAAACAATGTTACTTCTCCTGAGAAAGGAATGTGTATGTGAGTGGGAACTAAAAGTAAACGGGTGTGTTATTACGACTGATTACACAGAGGGCATAGATGTCAAAGACCATGCCTCAGGCACGTCTCCCCATTCAGCTTTTAAGCTGAAAGTCAGGCGCGCATGCTATCTAAAGGTGTAGACCACTGGCACAGCCTCAATAGCTTGTTTGTGCTGACAACAACAAGCCCAGTTATAAAAGCACCAACCTCAGTCTCTCAAACTCCACATCATCCACCAGAAAGTCCCGAGTCTCCACCAGCTTCTGGATCTGCTGCAACAGCTCCTCTTCACGCTGCCGGTCTTCACTTGACTTGTCTTTATCTAGCAAACCATAAATTAGTTAATGGATTCAAAATAGTTAATTACAAAGCTGTTTACATTATATATTCATAACCTCAACTATTTGGATTTGAACTTTCATTGATTTTAAGTGTACTCAAATGGGAGCTTGTTTGAAATGATACATAGAATGGTTTAAATAAACGTTACCAGACAGAAACATGCACAAATTTTATTGCAACTATAGGTTATGGAACTCCATTGTTCTGATTTCCTCTGCAGCTCATACACCACACACTGGTTATTCAAGCAATTTTTTTAAAACAGTTAGGTCTGGAAGTATTTGGACTATGGTGGCATTTTTGGGATTTTGCCTTTATACACCAGCACAATGGATTTGAAAGAAAAACAAAAAAACAATCAAGATGTGATCGAAGTGTAGACTTTCAGCTTTATTTTAAGAGGTTCCACAAAAATATGGCATTATTATGCATAATGTTATGCATTATGGAAATGGACGTAATTGGGATTATATGTCAAATTTTTAGCTTGCTAATGAAGGCTTACATGTCATTAGCATATTTTTATTTAAATATTTAGCCTAGTGGAATAACAGAAATAAGCTTTTTTTTTTTTTTTTTTAGAATCTTTCAATTAAGACCATTTTTTGGACCATATTATAACATCTATCTGAACAGCTCCAGCTCTCAGGCTGTATATTTAACACCCCTCCCACAGAGCTTTAAGTACACATCAGACAAATTGTTGTTGATCTGTCTAAGTCATATACAGAATAGAAAATAATAGATAGGAAAAATTAAGGGATATAAATAAAACATGTCTGGAACAGTGGGAAACCTGCCAGAAATTTGAGTAATGAGCAAACTTCTATGGTTGTCAAGTTTCAACTGTTAGACGCCATTTACATAACAACAAGTTATGCATGAAGAAGCTTCTGGAGAGAAACCTGCAAAATGCAGTGTCTATCCTAAACATCGCTGGAATTACAATTGGCATTGTGTGTTGTGGTCAAATGAGAGACAAGACTGATGACATTGTAAATGAATTAACATCAGGTTATTTTATGCCTCTGCCTGATACTTGGTTGTAGCAGAATCTTTCAACAAAATGCACCAGAAAACAATCCCAGATTCATTCAAATAAACATGGAATTGGTTTGCAGGACAACAAAATAAATGTTTTGCGATGACCATCTCAGTCTCCAGATTTGAACTCCACTGAAAACCTGTGGTGTGACATGAAGAGGGAAGTTCACGTACAAAAACATACGACCATACGTAATAGTTTAAGACATCCTGCATGGAAGAAGGATCAAGTTCCTCTAGAAGTGTCCTTACCTGGTTAGACATTACAGGAAGAGAATCTTATTTAAAATGATGACTTAAAAACATTTTTATCATCTTATTAGATACTGTTATCTATGTTATGTAGATAACCTGTTATCTAACTAATTTACCTCGCAACAATAATGAGAAATACCTTTAGAAAGTCATCAGAACTAGATCAATACGCAGTTACTCAAAGTCCCACATTAAAATATATATTCCAGAGATTATTATGTAATTATTGTCAACCAACTGAACTGAACACATCTCTCTGAGTTACTACACATGCCTAACCGCAGCAGTACAAAACACAGCAGCTGCATAACTTGTACATTAATGTATTGATATTGGTTTTGTGGGCCTTACCTGGGATCGACACCAATTTCTGCAGTTCTTTTTTAAGCCTTGTGATCTCTTTACATAGCTGAATATCATCCATCCTGAAGAAAAATGATACAAAGCAAAGGAGACAGAACGAGAGACATATTGTTAGAAATCATACAGAATTAAAATGGATGAAAATCTCTGTTAATTTGTCTAGCAACTTTTTGTTATACAGATTTGCTTTAGAAACTTTGTTCTTATCATCACAAAGGCATAAAAGCTATTATTAATTCAAGGCAAAAAAAAAAATCTACACATTAATTAATTTTTTTTCATACAGATTTCCTTTCTTTAGCAATCCCTATAACACCACTTATATTTCATTAAAATATATTCTTTCTTCTTTGATCTTCAGTATCCGACTTAATTCAATTCAATTCAATTTTATTTGCATGGCAGCTTTACAGAAATAAATTGATGTAAATAAATATGTGAATTTATTCCTAATGAGCAAGCCAGAGGTGATGGTGGCAAGAAAAAACTCCCTGAGATAATATGAGGAAGAAAACATGAGAGGAACCAGGCTCAAAAGGGAACCCATCCTCATCTGGGTGCAACTGAGTGCAATTACAAATAAATCCCTTCTATTATTGTGTACTATCTGGACAAATAGTGCAAATCTGCAACCAGTAAATTCATCACAGTTTTCGTAAGAAGTCTGGTTGGTTAAAATCTATCCACACTCCATTGATGGAGTCCTGAGTACGAAGGTGCTCGTGGCAACTGCAGCCCCAAAGCCACCACAGCAATTGCAGTCCCAAGCCATTACAGTACAGCTCCCCATATGTAATCCCCAAGCCCTGGCAGGGTTCCAGTGGATCCAGAGCAGATCCCAGGAACACTGGGCGTGAGGTGGGAATACAGCGTGGATGGGATGATGGTGCATTGCGCACTCATTCACACACTCATTCACACATATTAGCCAATCCACCTACTGTCATGTGTTTTGTAGATGGGAGGAAACCAGAGAACCTGGAGGAAACCAATGACGACACAGGGAGAACATGTGAAACTCTACACAGACAGTAACCCAAGCTCAGTACTGAAATACTGAGCTACACTAAAGCTATAAGGTAGCAGTGCTACCCACTGCGCGACCCATGTATTAGCCTTCCAAAAATACCTTTAATCTTTAGTATCTTATCTTATCTTATGTGCTTTGTTGTACACAACACTGGTTATCAAAAACAAAGAAGAAAATAGTGGGAACATTTCCATTTCAATAGCTTTGGTGTAAATGACAGGTATTTAGAAATTTACAGGTATAGAGATTATTCTATGAGCTGATCTGATCAGAGGCTCATGGTTTATTTGCTAAAATTGCTCTAACCTACCGTGGCCTCATTTTGATGATGACTCAGTGCAAGACTGAGCATCTTCCCACTCTCATATCAGCTCTCATATTTGGCCTGTCATTTGAGATCAGGGGTCAGGGATGAGATGCTAAACGTTCTCACACACACACACACAATATGTAATTGAATATTCCCTAGAGTTCTTTAGCAGCATCCCACACAAGTGTAAGCATCAGCAAAACACCGTATGCCTATTTTTACCAGGATGGTTAGTTGGTGATGAGAACAAAATATATTGTCTCTTTCCAAAATACATAAATAAGATCATCCATACACCAATGTTCACTTTTATGCTTATATCAAATATCACAAAACTGTCCTGTTATCTGTGGTAAGAAAATGGGCTATTGATAAGTATAAGATTTCAGATAATTATCACTATTTCGGTTTGATCTGTTCTTTAAATGTATTTATTTTACCAAAGTTTTGGAAATTTCCTTCCTTAGGAATATACCGTATACCTCATAATTTTAAGTCATATGGACCTGAAAAGTCCAAAGTTTTTTTGACTGTCCTCTGCATGCTATATATAAAAAGTGTATTATTCATTCCTAGACATTTGACCATAATGACTGATTATACACATAGCTAGTATATGTTAATATGTGGATGACAAATGTAAATATTAACATTAAATATTGTGTGTAAAAAATTTATGATTTGACATCTGTACAGTATGTCCATGAAGCATCACCAGATATTTGTAGTTCTCCCCACAAGTGTCATTTATTCTAATTAAATTATATGATGTTTATAGATCTAATTTCAGCAATGTTCCTTCTCATCTTTATCATGGATGCTGGATTAATGGTAGTGGTTCATAACAGTGATGATGTTAACTTCCCAATAGTCTGTCATTCGTGATGTTGGATGAATTCAACGAGATTCTGTACTCTGATTCATGGAGAGACCCGAAGAGGAGAAGAAGAGAATGTCACAATATCTGCCTGGCTTCTGCTATGTCAGGGGTGTCCAAAACACCTGACTGTGAAAGTCAGTGCTAAATTACAAGAGCCTTGTTTTCTTTGACTACAGCTGCAAATTAATTTACTGAAGGATATTTAGTCATGGCTATACACCACCACAATGGATTTGAAATAAAACAATCAAGATGTGATCAAAGTGTAGACTTTCAGCTTTATTTTAAG
>CM074957.1:11101844-11117622 GCA_037577455.1 Pangasius macronema
AAAAAAAAAAAAAAAAAAAATATATATATATATATATATATATATATATATATATATATATATATATATATATATGTATGTATGTATGTAATTTTGTTCTTTTTTTTTTAACTCTAAAAGAGGTTCCTTTTTCTTTTATCCAGGAACCAAGGGAGATACAAACGTTTGCAACCTACTGTAAATGCCTATAGGCCTTTCTAAAGCCTAACTGGTGTTAGGTAAAACTGTATCAGATCGATTTCTGAAACATCTCAGCATTGTGTGGTGTTTTCAAAGTCAATCAGATGTGTTAGAGGATGACAGACACTTAACACACACTAGGGCAGTCGTGGCTTGTAGCCCGAAAGTGAACCTGAAGGTCGTGGGATCGAATCTCGGGTCCGGCAGGGATTGTAGGTGGGGGGAGTGAATGACCAGCGCTCTCTGCCACCCTCAATACCACGANACTTGGATGGGTTAAATGCAGAGCACAAATTCCGAGTATGGGTCACCACACTTGCCCACAAAGTCACTTCACTTCACAACTTGGCAACGTGAACCCCTCCAATGCTAGTGTATTCTTCTCTACACTTACTCTCTTATCAGATACAGTATTTCTAACAATGTCTCCTCCAACAATGTAGCTGGTTCTACAATCTTTTGGGAGGGGGTGGGAGGGTTATTGGACTTGTTCCACTCAGGGAGTCCTAGGAAATCTTTAGGTTGAACCCTACAACAGTGTTGCCTAATAAGAATGTGTTCCAGTTAAAACCTTTTTGTCTACGAGTGTATCTACAGAAGGTAGAGCCTACCAGATCACAGTCTGACAGACAACTCAATTAGGCTATCTAATGTTTATTTAGCAACTGTTCCATGTTGGTCTTTTTGCAGCGACTAATAAGATAATTTTATTTTTATAGCCCTTTTTTTCAACAGATATCAGTGCCTCAGTCCTAAAGAGCACTGTCAAGGACAACAGTAGCAAATAAAAAAAAAACTCCCTGAAATTGAGCTGAAGAAAAAGTACCTTAAAAATAACCAAGATTCAACAGTGGCAGTCCTCTGGCCGGTGCTGTGAATCATGAGTTTAAAACAAGCAACCACAGCCCCAAGTCAACTTCCTGCTGTTAACCAGAAATATATGAGTAGATACACACACACACACATACACACCTAACAGCATTTGGGCTCAAGAGGTTTAAACCTTCATTTGTGCTATTATAAAGCAGACCACCTTAACCCTTTACCACCTTTACCCTTCTTCTGTGTGTCAAGCATGGCTGAGATATGAAAGAAATGAAGCATTTCAGTGCACACAATGGTGTGGAAATAATTGATTACATTGTGTCTGAATGTAAAATAAACATTTTTATCCTCTTTCTCGGGTTCTGCCAGTCATTTGCCCTCATGTCCACTGAGAAAAGTCCAAATAGCTGTGCATAGAAAGCAAACAGACATTGATTATTATTTTTTTCTCCCAAATCCTCACCTATTGTTTGAAGGCATTGCAGGGGTGACAGCATTATGTAGAAATTGTCAGCAACAACTGTCTGTGAAAAGTCTAATTAAAATTACTCTTCTATCATAAGTTTGCAGCTGGGTGCTAAATTGATTTCTTGAATTTCCATCCAAGCTTTTATGGAAATCACATTTACTTCCCGGTCTCCAAAAGAGCTGGAAGAATACTGGTCTTGTTATAAAGTTTATTCACCATATCAGCATGGCCTCGACCAATTACATATTTAAGCATGCCCCCATTGCTCGTAGTAGTTTTAGTTTCAGTGGTTAGGTTTCATTACCGTGAAATTAGATGTAATAAAGCCCATTGAAAGTAAGTTAGCGAACTAGACTGGCAAGCTAGTACTTGGGCAAGCATAGTGTGTTTAAATATGGTTTATGGATGTTTGCCATGCCTCAGTACCCTGCGAGCAAATATTATTACAGTATTCTTGCCTGCTGATAGCTCCCTTATCTTTAACTAAAGTGGTAGTGCCAGTCTGCTCCAACACTGGTGCCAAGGATCAACAGGAAGAACCCTGGCCTGTTCTGATATGACACCATGCCATATTATTGATTCAGGATCAACAATAGTGTGCAGACCTTCTAATCTGTGCACCCTCATTATTGGCATATAACATGCATTACAAAAGATAAGATGAATAAAAAAAAATCGGAAATGGGGGATATAATCTATCCAAATGGCCTTAAACAGATGCACTGCTCACTGATAAGACTAATGTTTGGACAGATTAAGATATATGATGGGTCTGGACATATTAAGATATATGAATTGGAGAATACATTGATAATTTGGTTTTGCTGTGCTTATTTTACATCCATTTGTAAGTATATGACAAGAAAGAAGAAATAATAAGTGTTTACAAACCACTGGAAGGAAGCAACAAACATTTTCCATTTTACTTCTGTGTGTCATGTTTCATAACCAGCTTAGCATAGTAGAGGAAATACCCTGTGTGAAATTTAGGTTTGTTCAGGTTAAACTGCTAAAAGTAGTGTCTACAATTGTGTAGAAATAGTTAAAATGATAGATGAAGACAGTAAATGCCACATAATCCTTCAGATTAAAATTAACAGTCTGAGAAAAACACCTAAATACAATTGTGTGGTGGTTTGGGAAAACCTGTTAAATGCTGCCGCAGCTAAATTTTGGAAAACAGCCAAAAATTATGAGGAAAAAAAAACATTTTGTACAAAATTGAGTGCGTGCCAATAATATACTTTGACATCTCTGCTATAAGAACCATTTTACCAATGTTTAACAACTGTTAACAATTGTTACATCAGAACAGAGAAGAGTGCTTATGCGGTGAGCAGACAAAGTTTTAAATGACCAAATGACCTAATAAAAAGACTTTTAGCTCAGATGATGAGACGGAGACTGATGGTGATCAACAGTGCAAACTGCACTGGATGTCCAAAAGTTTGTGGACACCTGACCATGACCCACATATGTAGGCTTTCCCCAGAATATTGCCACGAAGTCAGAAACACAATTGTATAAGATGTCTGTATGCAGTACATACAATTTACAATTTCCCTTCAGTGGAACTAAGAAACCCACAACAGATACACAAGAGAAACACTTCAGTTCAGGTTTCAGAACTATATATAGTAGAATATTTGACCATGTGAAGTGTTTTCACAGGCTACCACAAATGATTAGCTCTTTAGACTTCACTTGTTACTTTATAGGCAAACATGTTAAAATAGAAGTGCGAATGAAATATTAACTGTACTGAGTAACTTAAGTAAACTATTACCAATGTGCATGAATCAGACAAAGGGTACTTCACAGTCATGCCGCTTCTCTAAATAAGAGAAGATAGAGTGAGACTTTATAATCTATACTTTATAAATATGCATGCATTAGTTTCTGTTTGCTCTATGAGGAGCTGTGTTTATACTGGGGAAGCAGATGTGGATCAGCCAAAATTCCTATGGAACCATATAGAGAAGCGAAACAAGCCAGGTAAAAGTCTACTAATGTAAAATCTCAGTACAGATACTCTATTAAATTGTCTATATTTTGTGACAAAAACAAACAAAACATAATAACCCACTCAATATTAGCTCAATATTAGCTCATAGCATCACCCTATACCCTCATTGATTATTTTCCTACAACAGCATGTCCCAAAGTTATTTATTCCTCTTGTACAACAGCAATTTGCTGAGCTAACATTTTTTATCTATTACAGAACATGTCATAATTTTATACATTTAATGTTGTGGACTGTTGTGCATGTCTTAGCACTTAGATTATAACAATTATAAATTAGTCTTAGTAAACAATTACATAATCTTACACACACCCCTGTGTGTACAATGTTACGATGGAAATGACAACGTTAAAATGAGTGAAATAATAAAACCCTTGCCAGCAGAACTACTGTCCGAGGTACGGTTATAGAAGATTAATCGACACCTTCGGACCAATCAGAATCGAGAATTCAACAGCGCTGTGGTAGTGTACAGTGGTAGTGAAGTGTACAGTATACAATTATTTCAAGAAAGCAATAAACACATATACCATTTCACAGCATATAAAACATATATTATGTCATTGTGTTTTAAATGTAATATGGTTCCAGGCATTTTTGAGCATTAAGAGGCAATAAGCAAGAAACAGTTATGTAAGCTTTACTTTTCTTTATAAGCACATGAATTAGAATTCTTCCCAACAATGTGTAATTTAAGACAATCATATTGGCATTATGGCAGCTGAGATAAATTGCAGCTCTTGCAGCATCCAGCTGTGACATGTGATTGAGCATCAGACGCAAAGCAAACATGATTGAAAGACCTTCTCTATTGTTCTTAAAGCCGTTAAGGGCAATCTACAAAAAGTATAATATTTCAATGTACTGACTTGCTCTGAATCCTCCACATTGCAATGTCTTAGACTTTGACAGTCACTCAGCTGGTTTTCTGGCATCACATTTTTCTGGAAGAATGTTTATCCTTATTAATCCAGCCTCCTCCAATTATTGTTCCCCTTGTCCACCTCCATGGCTTTCTCCAACCAGTCATTGTCCTGCTCAGACTCTGACTCGCTCATTTCACTGGCATCAGCTGCCAGCAGGCGTGAGTAATTTATCCTGCGCTGGCGAGGGATTCTCCACTGCAGCACAGCTAAAGTAATGCACCACACTCCGAGCATCGCTGCTGTACCCTGGAAAAGGGCCTTAATCCCAAACTTCTGTACCACAAACCCACCTGCTATACTACCTAGTCCAGCGCCAAGATCTAGATAAAGGGTTTCAAACACTCGCTTCACTGCCAGCTCTGTCCCTGGAGAGGCTATGTCCACGGATTGAGCCTCTAATGACCACCAGAGGGCACCAATGCTGATTCCAGCCAGCACCTGAGGAGGAAGTACTGTCCATGGAGTCCACATGAAAGAATAGGAAAGGCACTGAAGAGACAGACCCAAGACACCAAGAGGCAGTAGCCAGCCATGGAATTTCAGAAGACGAGTTAAACATCCATTCAGTGGGGCAAAGACAGCCTGGCACAGAGGTACAACAGCCAAAATAATACCCATTTGAAGCTCTGTAGCATTGTGATCTTGCATCTGCCATAGGAGGAAGTCGGATACAGCAGAGCCTGCCATGCCAGTAAGAACAGCAGTGATGGCATAGAGCACTGCTTGCGAGTCACCTCGCACTAGGTGTAACGCCTTCAAGCCAGCCCCAGGAACATGTTCACGTTTGTGCCGGTAAAGAGGTAACAAAGCCGCAAGAGGCACTGTTAGAACCATCAGCAGGGCATATGTGTAAAAATGCAACACTGTTCCAATTGAACAGTAAAGGATGCTTACTAGAATACCAGAGCATCCCATACCACCAGCAGTCCCTAGCAATCTCCACGGTTTAACGGCCCTGTGACGTTCTGTGGCATCCACAAAATCAAGGTACTCATGCAGCCCATCATCAGCTGTCCACGTCAACGGAGCAGCCAGAATCTCCCATAGGATTATGACGATCATGACCAAGAAAAACATCTGATGTTGTGTGTCCATGACTTTCAAGCTCCCAAGGAACTCATATTGAATCTTGTCCGTCTCCTGCTGCTTTTGTTCATGCTTCGTTAAAGATCTGGTCCTCTTACCTGGTGAAGGCACCTGAACTTTTTTTGCTTCCAAAGATTCCTGCCTGTTGCTTTGGCTGCTTGTGGTGGTCACAGTGGTACTCTGGTTGTTATGTAATGCTGAAATGTTGACTGGCATTGCAGGTGTATTTTCAGTGTTATTGTACTCTTGGCTAGGCCTCAGCTTATGTTCTGTTGAGTACACAACAGCTGAAGACAGTTTTTCAGTTGTCTTGGGTTTCAGAGTAGTTGAACTAAGCTCATTTACTGCATTTAGCTGACTAATATTACAGCTTCTACTCTCCGTATTCTTTCCTGTGGGTGGGAAGAATAGAAGTGCTAAAACAACTGCTGCTGAACAAACGAGAGAACCTGTTATGACCATGCGCCGTTTGTTATGGCGCCTGGCCAGGATGCAGGAGAGAGGCCTCCACACCAGAGCAACTATGTGTGTGACAGCCATGATGGTGCCTGTCATGACGGCAGTGAGACCAAGGTGCCGGAAGTAAAGGGTGAGGAAGGGCAAAAGGCAGCCTTTGGCACAGAAAGAGAGGAAATGGAACAGAGCTGCAAAGCCTACAGCTCCTCTGACATCCCACTGCTTGTTACTCTTCATGGCTGCTCCCTCTGTTGCACCAAACAGTCGTAAGAACTCTGTGGATGAATGAATAAATAAGTAAATAGGTAGGAGGGTAAGTAACTAAATAAACACAAAAGAAAGAAAGAAAGAAAGAAAGAAAGAAAGAAAGAAAGAAAGAAAGAAAGAAAGAAAGAAATCACACACGCTCAAAGCGAGGCTGCCTCTTTGCCCTTTCATGTCTACAGTGTCCTTGTTAATATAATGTATTTTTTCATTTATTAAAAATCTTAAGTGTATGTCATTTTTTTATAGTTAAATTTATAGTGTCACACTTCAGTAACAAATTATGAAACAGAGCAGTAGGCTAGGCTGTCTAAGTCAAAGCTGTGTAAACACATCCGTCATCAATTATTTGCTCATTTATATGCGTACTGTGCACGTTTAACATTCCGATCCATTGCTTTGTTGCTTTGTTTCAGTTTAATTGTTGTGTAGAGTATGTTTATATATAATAAACTACAGCTAAAATATGATTGTTTTCTTTTTGCTTGGTTATATAGGTAGCTTTACCCAAGCTGTTACCCAAGCCCAAGCAACCCTCAATTTACCCAGACTGCCCTGTGAACAAATGTCCTTTTGTACACCATTAGTCAAAACTTTGAACACACTAGATTAAATAGAATTTAATTTAATTTAATTTAATTTAACTTAATTTAATAGAAAATAAATAGAATAATGACCTCAAAGGCATATGGATAAATACTGAATGTTTTTTTCTTCTGAGAAAATGTTAATGCCCATGTATTAAATGTATTTCTGCATAAAACTGTATTTTTTAAACGTTTTTACTTAAAACAGGTAGTTTTCATTTAGCACCTCGGAGAAGCATCGAGAAACTCGGACTATTTGAGAAAAGCCTTCTGGGTGAAGCTCCTACATGAAGCTGGATAAAAAAAAATGCAAAAAGAGCTTCATCAGGAACAAGAATTTAACACAATATATAATCATTTTGATTGGTAGTGTATGCGTTCTTGTCTGCCTACAGCCCCAGAAGAAACTGGCACAGAAGTTTGAGTATATAGTTCAGCAGGTTATGCTGTATTTGGTGTTTTACAATCATGATCTATGTGCTCCATTTGAACTTTGAGCACCTGTATAGAAATGTAAAGAAATGTTCATGCTGAGATCTTTGCATGGCTTTATTTAACAGGGGCTGCTCCATGCAGTGAGGAGTATTGTATTTCTACCATCTGGCAGGAAAGTGCTTGAGTTCAGTTTACGGAACTGTTGCAGGAACTGTATTTACATACCGGTTCAGGCAGGTCATGCTGTACACCTGCTTAAAATGACAAACGAAGATGGTGTGACCATGTTTCCGTGTGTCAAATTTAACTTAGTGAATAAGATAGACTACCTGACCAGGAAGTAGCCAACGCGAAAATCTGGAAAATGTCCACTATACCCAACGTCTTATAAAGGCGGAACTACTATCTAGACTATTTCAAAAGTAGGAAAGATTTGCGTGTCGCGCTGTTACCTGTACACCTGTTCCAGTCTGTTTGTACACGTCATGCTGAAAACTGGAAATAATAATAATTATTATTATTTACCTTTATCGACTGTGTCCTAACAGCGCAGTGGAGTCATGCTGTTTAGGTGTGGAAGATAGGGGGGAAATCCTCTGTATCCGTTCTGTATGAAAGTTACCTCAATCCGTCTGATAACGAGTGAGAGACAGGAATGTATCCGGCGCGTGCTGCTTACCTTTGGGGGCGTTTTTACTCACTAGCGCCGCCTGTCTGCGCTCAACATGGCACAAAGGAGTTGAATCTAAAACACTCAAACTGCTTCTCAAACTTTTCATAGTTAGCGTCATAAGAATTTCACGGACACCTCAATACAGTTTTATGAACATCATCCATCTATAGGCTGTTAAACACATTATTTAAATGTATACAATAATAATTTGGCTATTTATTAGAGCCATATAGCATTTTATCCCTGAATTTCCCACCAGTTTTATATTATTTACAAGCCTGTTTGGTTTTGAATGATTAAAGTTTAGATTAAACCCACAGATCCAGTATCAGTTCAATCCTGAGCTCAGGTTATTGTCTGTGCGGCGTTTCGCATGTTCCCCATGTGCTTGCGTGGGTTTCCTGCGGGTTCTTTGGTTTCCTTCAACTGCCCATTGCCCCTAGGTGCCTAGGTGTATTTCTCCTGCCTTGCATCCAGTGTTACAGCAACAGGCTCCAAATTTACAGTGACCCTGATCAGAATAAAGTGATTACTGAAGATGAATAAATGATGGGTTGTGAATTCCACCACTGCAAAAAAAAAAAAAAACCCTGGCTATGCTTACAGACCCTGGACCCCACTTTGAGTACTGCCTTCAGTACATGCTTAAGGTGAACACCATTTTCATATCAGATCACCAATGGAATAACAATAACTAAAATCATTTTTGTGAGAAATGGTTTAAATAATACAATAATGTGTGGCATGCATAATAAAACATACTTATGTTAACACTGTATTATCTTTCAATAATGTCATACCCTGCTAATATCTGTACATCTGTCCACTTTGTGTTTTGTCCACAAGGGGGACAACATCCCTGAAACTTTTTTATTATTATTATTTAAGTGAAAACCATTACTGAGATCATTCATTAACGTTTTTTACTGAACAGTTTTTGTTTACTGTTGTAGAAAGGTTTTCAACAAGCACAACTCATCTTGACTCAGAGGTGCATCAGTATCCACTGGAGAAAATAAGCTCATTTTAAGGTGTTATACTGTCATATGTACTGTAGGTCAAGATACCAATAGGGTTCAAATGGAAATGAACCAGGATTTATATAAGGCAAGCAGAATTATCAACTGCATCTCGTGTTCAATTTATTTTACACATTTTAAGTTCTTACCAAAGGGAGAACTTAGCAAGACTTGAAGCAATTATGAAGTTCATATATCAGATTATTAGAAGTAGACATGTAAGACACGCAGCCCTACAGATAGGTGATGATGGGGCATTATGTGTAACATGGCCAAGTTCATGCACAGACAGTATTCTAATTTTGTGCAAAAATAAGAATGACTTCTATATACTGTATGTGCATGCTCTAGCCTTCACAGTCACCAGTTCTGAATCCATTTAAACACATACGGGAGATTTTGAAGCGACATGTTAGAGAACGCTGTCCTCCACCACCATCAAAACTAAAGGAATATATTTTGGAAAAATAGTGTTCATCCCTCCAGTACAGTTCCAGAGATGTGTAAAATGTATACCAAGGCACACTGAAGCTGTTTTGGTGGTTCATGGAGGGCCAACACCTTACTAAGATGTTGCTTTTCCATCTAATTTGCAACCCATATGATGTTACATCAACTGGATAGCAGCAGAATATAAGATGCAGGTGTCCTCCATCTTTGGTTATGAAAAAATAAATATTTCAACATGTATTAGCTAATATACATACCATCGTACTGACTAATAAATAAAATTAGCATGTCATCGGTCATGTGTGGGTTTTAGGTATAGCCGAAATGTCTAAATATTTTTTATACTAATAGTTTTTTGTGTGTTCTTTTAACTCAGTGATTTCATGCATATAGTTCTTCTTTCTATCTCTTCCTTGTCTAACTTGTGAACTAGATGAAGGAGAGTATGAAACAAGTAAAGATGCACCCGTAATAAAGACCTATTGCAAAGACCTACTAAAGCATATCTTCTAATCATAAAATATTTAGGTATTTAGAAATTATTAGTAAATCAAAGGCTGTATCTGGAGTATCTATAGAAGTGATTGACACAAAACCATACTGGGATGTTAAGACTATTTAAATAATTCAACAGACAACATACAGAGGTATTCACAATCAGACGCAGAACAGCAATAACAAGAAACTGTTGTTGTCTAATGTCTGTATTGGGTGAGATGCTACAGACACAGACGCACGCACAGAGGTATGCAATTTCAGTCTGTAGAGTTCATGATCAATGGTAGGAGTGTACATGACTGTTGCATTATTGTCACTGAACAGCTCCAGAGAAGGTGTTGATGGGTAAAGAGAAAGTCTTGCTCAGGAATTTGCTCAGTCCCGAGTCGTCCTCCATCAGACCGTGTTTAGACTTGCTCTTCTGAAGAGAGTATCCAGGGTCTGTGCACGGAGACACCTCTATGCTACACAACAGAGATACTAAATTATATATTCACCTTAGCACTGTTAGCTCATATTAAACAAATAATTTGATAAATATACTAAATATACTCTAGCATGGTCCTGATATACACAATACATAAATATATGAAACCTAGATGCTGCTTTGAGCTAAGATTGAAGCGTCAAAGACAACTTTCCAGATCAGTGTCGCCATTGACTTGAACAGAATTCATGAGCAGAATCCATGAAGCTGTTTGTGAAAATGGTAGCAGTTGTAAGAATGATTTTTCTCAGGAGAAATTGTGTTTTTATTTTATGAGGGACTTAAAGGAGTGAGGTGAGTATACTGTTTATTACTGCTTAATGCTGTTTTAGTTCTCTTTAGCGTAACTTCAGTTGTTGGCTAATGATATTTGATATGTAGCATTCGGGAAGATTAATTTTTGCTATTCAATAGTTGGATTTGTGATTAAATATAGTTGTTAAATGTTGCAGTTAAATGTAATTGGAATTGTGATTGAGTATCATTATCTGAGTTGATCATGCAGGCTGTGTTTATCAAGTTGTAACTAAGCTAGCTACAGGTGTCACTCTAGCTTTTACTTCATTTATAATTAATATGTTGCTGTTAAGCTACACCGAGCAGCCATAACATCAAAACCACCTAATATTGTGTAATATTTACCTCTGGACATTTTTGAAGGTCCTGCCTGAGTCTTTGTCCAGACACACAGTAAATGTTTTCCTCTCCAGGGCTCTGACGCAAATGTTGGTCACTCTAAGGGTAGACTATGAGAAAATACACTATTAGTAATTCCAAAACTACAAATATGATTGCATAAAGTAGAACAAATTCCTAGACCAACCTCCCATTTTTTTTTGTTCTTGGTACAACATTGATTTTTAACCATTTGCTGACATTTTTCCTACATTGTACCCGTCTGTTTGTAGACAAACTGAGCTATTGTGTAGCTCAGTTTATAACATTAGCCAAAACCATTTATTAAAACATCAACCATATTTAGCTGCAATCAACCATTTAAGTCCTAATGAGCGCTCTTGATCGTTCCGATTATTTTTGCTAGCTAACATAGCAGGTAGATTTTCTCAGAAGGAACCTATCCGATTCTAACCCAAATCACACCATTCTAAATAAAGGCTTATGTAATTAAGTAATATCATACGAGCAAGACTGTTATTAATATCATAATATCAGCACGGTTGGGATTTGGCCATGGGTAATCACAGCCATGCTGATATTCAGTACAACAGCACCATTGTGAGCGTGATATTGCTTTTATATAACGGTTCTATAAACAAGAAACAAATATTGAGTAACTGACATTTTAGACACAATATGGCCAAATATTTTGTTTATATGCATCTGTGGACGTGTGTGTCACATAGAGGTATGCACATTTACGTTTATGGCATTTGGCAGATGTCCTTATCCCGAGCGACTTACACTTATTATTAATTTATACAACTGAGCAGTTTAGGGTTAAGGGCCTTGCTCAAGGGCCCAGCAGAAGCAGCACATTGGAGAGTTAAGAATGCAAAAACATAAAAACAGCCCACACACAAGAAAACAGGGCAGCCCATGGGGAAATTTCCCAACCTTCTTGATGACAAAAAACAAAAAGCAGCAAAAGTTCTCGTTTCATAATTTTACAAATTAAATGTTGCTCTAAAAAAAAGAAAAATGGGAAAAACAAAATGTTCCTTAAATTTGCTGTTTCTTAATTTTAACTACAGAATGCTTTGCTTCTTTGTAAAAAAAAAAAAAGAAGAATTTTGAAAATTCCCAGCTAATATTAGCTAGCTATAGACCAGCTAATAGCTTTCTTGCCTGGCAGCGCTACAAACAAGCTTGCTTATCTGGCAAGGTCTAATATTAAAAAAAGTCCAATGGCTATTTACAACTTGCATAATGCTGCTATATATCTAAAGTGTACAAGATGTTCAACCACCAACATTCAGACAAAACAAATCTCGTGTCAGCACATCACATGAAGTCTAATTACACTGGAAAACCTTGGACACGGTAACACTATCAACTGGTGTGCCTCAGGGGTGGGTAAAAGAAGAAGGCACACACTGATGACACTAACTGAATTGCAATGTTGTTCCAGGAACAACAAATGGGTGTTAATCCAGAAAAGTTCTACCTGAAGAAATGATGCTCAATCCCTAGTAAGACAACGAATTAATAAACCTCACAACCGTTTGACTAATATTTTTTAGAGCATATTCATGTTAAAATACTGCTCATTCTTACCATAGGAGGTCTGGTAGGATTTGGATCACGAAAATCTACACTGAGACTTTCAAGACCTGTGAAGAAAAATAAAATGTCATACTTACACATGAATCTTCATTAAAATGTAAACCCCACATACCAAACAAATGGTGATAGCAGGGACAAAGTAGTGTCAATATTTTTCTTTAATGATGTACCTTTGGTTCCACTTGGTGGAGCTGTACAGATTGACACGCCGCACATTATTAAAGACATTCCTCTGTCCACTTCTCGATTGCTTATGGAGGCCTGAAAGGTTAAGCAGCACAAAAGCATCCTCTACGTCAACACAAATCCTCAGAACAGTAAAGTATTACAGTAAAGTTAGAAATATTCAGCCTTAGCACTAATAAGTCTAGAGTATTTTTAAGGTAGTGTTTAGAGGCAATTTATAGGCACCTTTCTGTAGTTGACAGCCACAACTACACCACACTCTTCATGTATGTTTTTCTTATATCGTACTGATCCTGAAAAGAAAATACTAATTAATCACTGATGTTATTCAAATAAGACAAACAATCTTTATAGACAGTGAAACAATTCATAACTATTTAATGCTGCTGTTCAATTGTGTGCTCACCCCTGATTGTGTCTTTAAATGTAACTCTCAGTGGCTTGAACCCAGGAAAGTCCATGTCAAGCTGACACACAAATATCTCCTCCACAACTTTAGAATCCAAACCAGAGAAGGAAATCTATATACAAGAATAGTGAAGTGACCTTTCAGATACATAGCATTGTCTTGAAGGTCTGTATACATATTCAGTTGATTAGATAGCTGGTTAGTGACATTGAGAAATTTTCCTCTTGTGACCCAGGCTTTGGTTTCATGTAGCCAATTAGAGTGAATCATATGAAAAAAAAACATACTTGGGAGCAAAATCTGAGCACATATGTGAGATAGAGAAAATGATAATGGTGAAAAAACTGGTAGAAGCAGATATTACCTGATATACACTCACATCCACTTTATTAGGAACACCTATACCCCTGCACATTCATGTGATATCCAATTAACCAGTCATGTGGCAGCAGTGTATTGCATAAAATCATGGTTTCAGGTAATGTTCACATCAAACATCAGATTGTTGGAAAAAATGCATGCTCACCACATTTGGACAGTTAACAATCGATTTGTCTTTTCCCAATCTTTAATTATCCAGTTTAGGAGAGTCTCTACCCACTGAAGCCTCAGATTCCTGTTCTTACCGGCAGTGGGAGCAGTCTGACCATTCTTATCTGACCACTATCATTAACAAGGGATTTCAACCTGCAGAGCTGCTGCTCACCTGATGGTTCTTGTCTCTTGTCTTGTCTCTCGCAACATTCTGCGTAATCCCTAGAGATAGTTTTGAGTGAAAATCCTGAGGGACCAACAGATTCTGAAATTCTCAAACCAGTCCATCTGGCACCAACAACCATGCCACAGTCACATTTTCCCCATTCTAATGCTCGATGTGAACTTTACCAAAGCTCTTGACCTGTATCTGCATGATTTAATGCATTACACTACTGCCACATGATAGGCTGTGTGCAGGTGTTCCTAATAAAGTGGTGTATGTAGTTGTATATTGAGTGTGTATATATACAGTTGGACATTTGCACATTTAAAAAAAAACTAGATCTCTAACTGTTTTTCCTCTGGACCCTTGAGCATGTATCTAATACAGAGAAAAAATAGAATTAATTTAAAGAAAGCTCTACAGATTATGAAATGTTGAATGTGCAGTCAGACCTTCACAGAGTAAATGGGTATGTGGACAGGCTGCTGTGCTGTGCGCGTGTAGTAGGAGATGATGTCCAAAAGAAAGGAGTTGGGCTCTGAAGACCCGACAACACTGGAGTGCTGTAATCCAAAGCACATACATATATAAAAAAAAAGTTGTTTCATCAGGTAACAGGACATTTTGTCCATATGTTTCTTTCCACTGCAAATTACACATCTCAAATACATGGAACGTAGTACATTATGTGCAATCAAGCCGAAAAGAGTTTAAGGAACAATTACCGTTTCAGCTAGTTTCAGGATCATAGCTCCCAGACTGTTAATGTTGGAGTCATACCATGGATCCACACTGCCTAGGGATGCTGCAATTGTAAGTCTGTCTACATCTGCTGAAGCATTTTCCTACAGGATAAATATTATACCTCAATTTTTTATATTTGCCACTTGGCATATTTTGCCAATATGTGAATATGAGATTAACTGGTAACACTTCATTTGAAAGGAACCTACACTGAGCCTTCATAACAATCGAACACACACACACACACACACACACACACACACACACACACACACACATATATATATATATATATATATATATATANACACACACACACACACACACATATATATCTATATATATATATATATATATATATATATATATATATATATATATATATACAGTTCAAATAATTGTATGAAATCTGAATATATGTAAATCCAAATATATAGTTATAACTCTGAATACATAAATGTATAAATCTGAATATATATTTATAAATCCTGAATATATAAAACAGTAGGTCTATACATCCTGTATACATTTAACAATGTAAATATTGCAAAAAAAAATTTATTGTTTTAAGCGCACATCACTTATCTAAACCAAAGGGAGTATGTTCCTCTACTTTACAAAAGACTGACCAAAGGGTCCTCAAAGTCCATTAATAGTGTTAATGCTATGTAGCTTTCCTGCAGAATTCAGCTTGACCTAGAGGGCTAGGGAAATTGCCAATAATTTGTTGATGAATAACGATTTTATTGAGACAAAACCAAAAACTAATCACATTAAGCATGTTTAGTGGTTTAGTCAAATATGGAAAAATTAAGAGCTTGTCTCTCAACATGCCTGATAAAATGTATAATCAGAGTTTATAACTATATACCTGTTTATAACTGTCAAGTTTTTTCTACCTTTATCGTGATATAGCAAGCAACAAAGTTCAAGTGTAAAACAAATAGAAATGTTTTAGGGGTAAAAGAAAAAGAAGTAATTTACAATAACCTGATTGCATAAATGTGCACACCCTTTAACTAATACTTTTAAAAACTCCTTCTTTTTGTAATACAGATAAGAGTCACATAGCACATCTTTATTTGGAAATTCTTGAAAAAAATGCTCCAGATCT
>CM074957.1:11117722-11132831 GCA_037577455.1 Pangasius macronema
GGAGGTGTGTAAACTTGAAATTTTATATCCTCTGTATGTATGTACTATATCTGCTTCACATAGGAACATGGAAATAAACAATACCTTATATATTTCAGAGGACCATGTCAGCAGAATGAATTATTTCCACGTATTCAAACTAAAGTAATCAATTAATTTGCATTTATACCACTGTGATGAAACGTTTTGTATACCTTCAACAACTTCACTTATTTAAGAAGTTAGGAATGGTATAAGTTATGGAAAACTCTCAAAATAAATGTCAATAGATGAAAATAAAACATTTGGATAATAATACTGAATAATCTACCAATCCTTCTGTCTTCTGTTTTTCATGAGAAGACAACATTATACTACGTGAAACCACCTCATAATCTTTTACATTGTCCTTTCATAAATTGTCCAGCATTGCTTTATGAAATAGTTATGCACTGCTTATAAAGGTGTTATGAAGGTATCCTTCAAATAAACTATTACATTGTTTAATCTAAGAAGAGATCAATGAATATTCACCTGGACTGAAGAAGCTGTATTGGACTGGCTAGTGACAGGAACATAGTATATTTCCAAGTTGACTCTCTTTGTCAGAAATAAATTCCGCATCTCCTTTTTTCTGCACACATTATCAAAAGGGAAGAGAATATTATTTCATTTGAATATTGAGGACTTTCCCATCAGGGAGAAAGCACTCAAAATGTAGACAATAACAAGCCTTCATACCGTATACTGTGATAAGCCTTGGCCAGCCTACCCAGAGTGCTGTCATCACCCATAACCACAACACGAGCAGTAAAGTTTTTCTCTTCTTTAAGAATAGAACTTCCACTTCCCCCTGTTCCTCCACTTTCCTTAATGGCCTCCATCATTAAGGTCATTCTGTTCCCAGCCTTTGGCCACCTCACACATGGCCTCCTGGAAAACGATAAACTCTTCCGCTGTTCCTGGACCTCCATCCCACCAGAGGGCTCAGCCATCAGAAAGGAGAACTCGTTTAAAGGCAAATCTCCCTCTATGCCACTGTCTCTGGATATGGTGGAGATGACAGAAGCACGTCTGGTGTCTTCATCTTCTTCAAGAAGTGCAGAGTTCCGATTTGCAGAGCTCATTAGAGTGAAGTTTATCATCTCGTTCCCTGTTTGAAAATATTCATATTATTTAATATAAGATTTCATATAAGAATTGAGCCAACAGAGATACCATAATGAAAGTTAGGTCACATATCTCAATGCTCACATATCTCATCTTCTTTTGTCCAGACATGGAAGGTAACCTCAGGACTGGGCAGTGGAGTTCCAACCCGACTGGAAGTACATGATTGCTCTGAAATGAGAAATAACACAACAAGCTTAGAGTGCAAAAACATGCTCAATATCTTACTGAAATGCTGCATCCAAAATAGTTGTTCCTACCGGTGCTAGCAGAGCAAATGATCTCATCATAGAGTTGTTGTAGTCTTGTGTTGTACTGGTCACATTCTGAACCTCCATCCATCATTCTATCCTCTACAATGGCCACAACATCCTGGAAGTATTTTTCCATGTCTTCACCTAACTCCTGGAACCACCATATTTAATAAGTGAGCTTCATCATAACTATGTCTAAAAGACCCTGAGGCCATGGTTTACTAAACACACCAAGTAAAAATGCTAATTTGAGTCTGATCAATTCTATGTCTAAATAAATGTCTGTTTGTGTGTACTTTACAATTGCAAAAAAAGTGATGTCTTATGCAAAGATGGTGGATTTAAATAAGGTTTTAAATAGCTTGTATGCTTTTTGGGTATCTGTATATATATTACACATGGAAATATTTTGTAACTCAAGGGCTGCATTGTAATCTCTTATCACCTCCATCTCTTTATTTTTATGCATTGAATCATAGCCATTTCCATCATCTCCTTAAGACAAATGATGATTAAACACACAACACACACACACACACACACACACACACACACACACACACACACACACCTACACACACACACACACACACACACCTACACACATACAGACCTCCAGGGCTTGTGTAAGTTGTCTCCCATGACACTCTCCCCCCAGTCCAGCTTGTAGTGTGTGCAGTAGAACCCGGCGCTGAGGGGTCAGTGTGTCCCAGTCCAAAGCCCCACACTCCACATCAGCCCTCACTGCATTTAACAGTGTCTCAGGAAACACGGCTGGATCCGCAAACACAAACACTCTGTATGACACACAACCAAAGGATAAGTTATTTGATAAGTTATTTAAAGGTTGTGAAAAAAACATTAAGACATTACAACCACAATTTAACTGAATATCCTCCTGTATATACTGAAATCAAAACTCAGGCTGTTATAGGAAAATAATCAACAACGGTGGTGTGATGTGGGCTGCCTCAAAGTTATTACCATGCAAAGGCTGATTACGTGTTTACTCCTATAACATCACATCCTGTGTTTTATTTCTCTTACACCACAACAACCTGTCAATGATTTGTCAATGATTACAGTTTTTTTTAATAAATTAATGAATGAACAACACTTTGTATATTTTATTCATTTATAGTTGCATTTAATGTTGTGAAATGTCCAGTGAGGCAAATTAGTTCTTGTTATCACCCATATTACATTACACATCACCTATAAATAGTCATTCCTTCACTTTCTCTTGGTGTTAATAAGATGAAAATAAAGCTTCAGATAAAACTACGAAACACAACATTCCCCATTCTCAGACTTTCCTGTGGTGGAAATATTAAAGCGAAGCTTTACATGTGACTGCAGCAGCTCAAACTTGAAAATGGGGACGGAAAACAATTCTCTCAGATTTCATTTCAGATTATCAATCATCACTTAAACCAGTCTATCGTTATTGATCTACTGCGTTTTCCAGTAATCACTTTGCTTAGATGAGTAAACCATGCACCTCCAGAAGAGATTATTTACATCACAAAACCACACGCCGTTTATTTGTGGCTTATGAGCTATTCAGAAGCAGCGAGATGTCATCTGACAAAAAAAAAGATCTGCTGCAGTAGTGAAGTGGATTTTTATTTATTTATTTAGTGGGTGATCTGCCACATAAGGACATTTTATGAAGGTAAAGAAAATGAAACGTAGTGGGTAGTTTAAGTGCTACCTCTCATGAAGAGTATAATGTTCATTCTTTAGGCTGTGCTCAGCAATGACTCTTCTTTGATACAGAGCACCTAGAACCAATCAGAGAGCATGTAGTATATTATGGTTTGTGATTTATTTTCTCAAGAAAAAGGAAACACATTTCAAGGAAATACTTTATGTTCAGAAACATTTAAGACGAACAGCATCATTAACACGAAGGAAGTAGTTAAGGAACAGTGTCTAATATTATAATGAAAAGCATGCAGTTAGCCTATATACAATTTCAGAAATGATTACCTGGGATGTTGTGTTCTATTTTCATATTCTTAGCATAATTAAGGCCCACGCTGCAGTAAGGCTCCGGTAGTGTAACCAGACGTTTTAGGCATACGTATATCCTTTCACACAGCTCGTCTGGAATGTAAGAAGACTGCCAAGCAAAACAGATAAACTGAATGCTTATGAGAACTTGACATTTCTTGTCGCGAACAACAAGCAGAGAGATAACTTGTAGAAATATGGTTTATATGACCGAAATGAAACTGTAACATGGTGAATTGGGAAATGTCACTTTGATAAGCTGTAAACCCCAAGAGAGAAAACAGACCTGTATTACTGCATAAGCCAGAGTGTGCAGCAAAGGAATGATGCGAATTTTACAGTCAATCCTCTCTGCCTGGGGAAAAATACATTTATATAATCAGTTGGTAACCAATATGTAAATCTCTCTAACATCAGTACCAAAATAACAAACAAACAAACAAACAAACACACAAACACACAAGCAAACGAACATGAATAAGGATTGGCATAGTTCACTATCAACTAGACAATAATTTTACATTTCTTACTTATCAGTATCAAACAAACAAACAAACAAACAAAAGAAGATGTAAATAAATAAATAAATAAATAAATACATGGTGATTGGAGTAGTTCACTACAATAACAGAACTTTAAATAATGTATCTTACATATCAGAAAGAAAGAAAGAAAGAAAGGTTGATTGATTGGAGTAGTTCACTGTTATATGTGTCATTTTACATGTCAGAGTCAAGCAAACAAACAAATAAACAAATAAATGAATATTCATTATTTACTACTATTTACTGCTTTCTCTTATAATTACTACTCATTCATTATTGATTACATTAAACAGTAATTGCTGTTGTGTCTATATATTCCTTGATTTTAAGATATAAGATATGATTTTAAGAGCCACAAAATGTTGACCACCAGTGAGATCAATGCAGAGAGAAGTTTGCACATTTTTAATGTCTTAAAGCAGCAGTTTGGTGTACAACTTCTCACCTTCAGGGGCTCATTTTTGCAAGCTGAATTTCTAAGCAATAACACAGTAACACCTCAGTCTTACTTCAGTCTTACTTCTGATTCACTTCACAGTGCACACAGATCAGGGTTAATTCCAGCAGAAGTACACAGTAACACCACAGTCATTAGCAAGTCATTAGCAATGTCGTTCATCAGTGGTAGTATTTGTGTTACATCAGTATTAGTAGTTCTCCAGAAGGAAGGTAAAGCACAGAATTTGGTAATTAACATTGAAGTTATCAGTAAATAATCAGTAGTTGCTGTAAACAGATAGCTAGTAGCTGTGTAGGAAAATTGTAAATTATTATTGTTTAATTTATAATGACTTCCTCTGTTTTTAGCAATTAGCAAACGTTCCTTGATCGGTATTAGTAGTGACTTAATTGTTAATGAAGCATTATTCATTCATCTCTACTTATTGTCTCATAGGAACCTGGTAACTGTGAAACTGAATTGTGTTACCTTTTTTTTCCATTTTTTTACCATTTGTTTCACATATTGAACCCAGATTTTAAAAAGACTAACCTTTTCAAGCTCCTTAACAAGGACCCTGAGTAGCGAGATGCTAGTAGAGGGACATTTCTCCACCTTTTTATGCAGCGTCCATCTTAGCATCCCTTAGCAGGCAAGAGTTACAAAAGTTATTGTTTTAATGTTTTTTATGTTGAAATTCAGTGCTAACAACGAAGCTTGAAGCTTCAGTTACTATGATCATATGATTATTGCACTTAGATTATTGTTAGCCTAAATTAAAATGGTGTAAATTCTCCAAAATTGTAATGATGTAAATTAACATCATTTGAATTGAATTAAAAGAGTACTTAGGTACCTTTATTGCACACGGAGACAGCTTGAGCGTGTGTGTCCAGTTCCCTGAGCATGGCATGAACACGCTGATAGAGGCTCGACTCTACATCTGAAGATGCATCACCTGCTGCAAAGTTAGTTCAGATAGTCTTTTCAGCAAATAATATAGTATCTTAATTTATAATTCACAAAACTGTTTTAGGTATTCTGTTGTAGGTCATTAAGAGTAAGCACCTGTTTTCTCCATCTGAGTTCTGACACTTAGAGGCAGCGCCACGTAACATGAAAGACATGAGTCATACTGCAACTCAGAAAGCTTCCAACCTGCAACCAGAAAAGGCTTTTGGTTTCATATACACTCACTGTAATGTATAACAAAGAAAAGTACTAAAAATGTAAGTTATCATTTTTAAAAAATCATAATTAATGGTACAGTCAGCAAAAAAGAACGGTGTCACCATATGACAGAAAGAAATGTTTTCATATCTGCTGATGAAAAAGTACATATCTGCTGATCAAAAAGTAATGAGAAAAAAAAGAGAAACCGAAAGATACTATAAAACTTGACACACAGAAACCACTGGTGAGGGTTGTGAATACCGGGTGATGGTGATGGACACATTGTGTACAGCTGTATTTTTCTTTATTACCCGGTGTAAAATATGTTCATGTTCATGTTCCAGCATTTTAATAGGAAATACAACATATTGTAAAAAACAAAATATTGTAAGACCCATTGCAAGACCTGTTCTTTTAACAGTAAAACATGATGGTAGTGCTGCAGGTGTTAGAGCATTGAGCTTTGCAGCTGGGGATCTCCTAGATCATTATTAGTCATGTTCTCAGTAGGAGGACGGAGTGTATTCATTCAGTGCATAACAGCAGAAATCACTGATGGTAATGCATGTATCTATGATAATTTGCTACATAGGCATAGTTTTCAATATAAACTGGACAGGCGAAGACTGGAAAAAGACCAGGTGATGTTTTTTTCTAATCTTCAGCAGCCCAGTTTGGGTGAATCTGTGCCCATGATAGTCTCAGATTCCTGTTCTTAGCTGACAAGACTGGAACCTGATTTGGTCTTGTGCTGTTGTAGCCCGTCCACCAACTTAAAGTACTGATGGTTTTTGCAGGCTGGTATGCATTTCTGCTCACCACGGTTGTAAAGAGTGATTATATGAGGTACTATATTCTTCCTGGGAAGTCAAAACAATGTGGCATTTACACCCACAGAACTATCGCTCACTCACTGTTTTTTTTTTTGGTTTTTCACACCATTCTGTGCAAACTCTAGAGACTGGTGTGTGTGAAATTCCCAGGAGATTTACAGTTTCTGAAATACTCAAACCAGCCCACCTGGTACCACTACCACTACCATGCCATGGTTAAAGTCACAGAGATACTAAACATACTAAGCATGCAATAGGTGTCTAACACAATGCCACTGTACATTTACCTGAATTTATTTAGTGCTCCAAATATTCATATGTGTATTCCTGTTCATATTTAAAACAAAACTGGGTGAAGTCTATAAACAACAACAAAAGCTATTAATAGCAATTTGCACAATAAAAACTTTATTATCCTGAACCAGAAGCCCTGTGGAACCTTCTGGCAAGCTTTCTATCTTCTGACTAATGAGACTCAGTAAGTAAGCTAACTACGATTCAAAACAACAATTTCTTTCCAAACTCAGGGAACTGTTGTTTATAGTTGACAACAATAGTCACCTAATAATGTTTTATCAGTTTCACTTAAGTTTGTGAGTTTGTTACATTCCAGAAAAATTAGAAAAATTCACTGAGCATGCTACCATCTACTTCAAAGCTGGGACACAGTGCTGCTGCTAGTCTAAATGGGCCACTTGCACTCACGACTATGAAGCGTTTCCATTTTGAAGTTGTACAGTTCTCACATTTCCGGTAGCAATTACATTCATTAGTTTGCCCTTTGTAATGCCATCAAAATGGGTGTCTGCCATAAGACCACATATTTAAGGCAGAATATTTTCAAAGACAAATGAAGACGTATCATGGGCACTAATGTGTTCCTCTCTGCACAGCATTTTCGAAATTTAACAGCTTTAAGCTTCCCCAGCTTCCCAGCTCAGAGTGAACTCAACAGACCTTTCCAATTTTAATGGAACCAACATACTGCAACCAACAAAATTAATTAAATGACTATTTTGTGGAGACCCCAGCAGAGATACAAACAAGATGAAGAAACAAAAAGACAAATCGTCTGCCTACTGTTTGTATGTGTAGTTGTATTAGTTTAGGATCTGGTCAATCCAAATATATTTGGCTACATCACTAGCATTATGCTAGGGATAATTCTTAAATTATATAACAAACAGAATAAATAATATATTGTAACATGGAAGTATAATATTACAAACAGTATCGTACAATGTCGTGTTGGCAATGTACAATGATAAAAGAGGTACGGTAAGAAACTTTTTGTTAGTTTGCTTTTCTTGAAAAGCTAAATAAACATTTGATAAACATTTTACTTGGGATTTCAGAATATAGTATAATGTGTTTGGACACTGACAAGGACAAAAAGGTGGCCTGTGATATGTGTAGAAGTAATAGAAGTGTAGACGTGGTAAGTCATCTGAATTCAGGCCACAGTAATGAGAATTCCAGCAGAGTGTTTTGTCAGTTTCATAGTCCAGACACACGGCAAGAGGTTGTAATTCATTATCTTATCTTATCTTATCTTATCTTATCGTAAATTTAATTATCATTATCATTTTCTTAAATTTCAATTTTAACATGTTAAATTTCCCAATTTAAATAGTAACCAACGTTCCCGATCAGACATATGGAATACAAGCCATGTCATTGTCTCTACCATATAAATATAAGGCATACAAACATGATAATAGGAAACTGAAAATAAACCACACAAAAGGGAAATAATGCAAACAAAATTCGACACAGGGTAGCGTCGCAGATTATGATACTGATCAAGATATTAACTAAGGACGTTGCTGCTATGTTGTGACATCTTTGTAACATCCGGGCAGTTTTACACCTACAGTTGTATCTAATATTAACCTAACTAGCAGCAAGTTTTTTAAAAAATACTGAAACATATAAAGTGTCTGTACTTTACTCTTATTTGCTTTAAGATTCAGTGCCATTCATCTGACAAAAGCTACTACGCTAAGGCTGAAAGTTTCAAAGTTTTAAAAAGAGCCATTATTGCTACAAATGTTGTGCAAGTATGCGGTACAAATGAGAGAAGTGAAGTGTCACATACCCTGGATGAAACAGCAATGTCTAATCCAAATCCAGCAGGCTTCAGATACCTTCCTTAGTATAGCTGCCAGTGAGCAAAACCTTACATCGAGCTCATTGTCAGTACGTTTCTCTTCCTCATAGTATTAGCATGTGTGAAACTTGCGTGTGTATTGCTGGAGATGGGGCCAAGCGGGGAGGCGGACAAAGGCCATACACACACAAACTCTCAAACAAACCCATACATGCTCGTCCCCACTTCCTATTCTCTTATAGACTTGCAAGATTGGGTTTCCTGTCTTCTAAATGTGTGGGTGTACATGGTCTGACATGACATATTTTTAGTCTGAACTTAAGTCTTTAAAATGCTGTGAGACGTCTCTGCAAGCTCAAGGCCTCACTGAGTTGTTTGGTTCCAGAGAGAAAATGCCCAGATGGGAAGTACAAAATATTCAGAAGCATTCAAGATTTTAGAAGAGGCAAGCTATAAAACTGCTGATAGTTAGAGCGGTAGTAAATCTACATTGGGTTATTCAGTAAAGCAGGTAGGAGGAAGTTACACCTGGCATTTTCAGTTCTGTTGAGTAACTAAAGGTAACTATATGAGCTGATTTGAGTTCACTTATTTGAGGATGTGGATAAACACTTTACAATGCCCATAAGAGCTATTTCCACTTTTCAAAACCAAACACAGTCACAAGATCAAGGATCCATTTCTCTCTCAGGGTGATATTATTAATACTGCCATTACATGGGTGTAATAAGATCTAACAGAGGAACATGATCCGAAAAGACATCAAACATATCTATTTCACCAAAACTATGAAAAGGATTCTCTTTATGAGAAGAATGAGAAGAATGAAGAAGAATGATGAAAGTTACAGTATGTGATGTGGCCTGGGAAAACCCAGGATGTCACTTGGGCTTAATTCTGTAAAACATCTATATATGTTGATATCTATCTATCTATCTATCTATCTATCTATCTATCTATCTATCTATCTATCTATCTATCTACCTACCTACCTACCTACCTACCTACCTACCTACCTACATATTTATCTATCTATTAATGCCAATACGATTTCTTCAGTGACATTAATAATGTTCGTGATATTCCGTATTGTTTGGTTTAGAGAGTATGTTGGGGGGTTTTTGTCTTCTTTTTGGTGTGGGGGAAGCATGAGTTGAGGAATGGAAAAGACAGTGATACTCTTTTGTAAGGCATGGGTCATGGCCAAAGTTAAGTTGCAAGTTCTTCAATAAAGACCCAATGTGAACTAAAACACAACTGGTAATACACTTCTAGTGAATGCTGCAATAGATACAGTATATATACACAGTTAGGTCAGGAAGTATTTGGACAATGACAGAGTTTTTGTGATTTTGCCTTTATACACCACCACAATGGATTTGAAATAAAACAGTCAATATGATCAAAGTGTAGACTTTCAGCTTTATTTGAAGAGGTTCCGCAAAAATATGGCATTTACCGTTTAGACTACTATTTTTTAAGCAAAGGACCATCACGCCAAATATTTACTTCATTTCATTTATTACTGTTTACTGCTCTTATAGTAAAGTATTGGAACAGCAAGGCCAATTCTTTTGTTTTTGCTATACAATGGACACTTGGGACACTTAAAGACACTTAGGTTTGAGATCAAAAATGAATATGAGGCGATAGATGAGAATTTCAGCTTTCAGTTCCTGACATTTACATCTAGATGTGTTAAACAACTTAGAACATGACATGTTTTGTTTGAACCCACCCTTTTGACTGACAGGTGTATCTTTTTGCGCAGGTGGTAGCTCTGAATGCATACGCTTGGTTTGAGCCCTGGGTTTCTCCTGAGAAGACTACAGTTGTTGTTAAAAAGGATAAACCAACATGAAGACCAGAGGATTGTCTATGGGAGAAAAGCAAGCCATTTTGACCATCTGTTTCAATACTGTTTCAATACTTTTGCTCACCTAAATATTTGGTGGTCTACGACCAAAAGAGCCATGTTCTAAATTTTTTTAACACATCTAGATGTAAATATCAGGAAATGAAAGCTGGAATTCTGATCTATTGTCTCATACACAAATATTGTCTTCAGTGTATAGCAAAAACAAAAGAATTGTCCTTGTCATTCCAATACTTTCAGGGAGGACTGTATAAAATACAGATAATTAAAGCAGTGAGGTTAAAACTATTAAATAAGATATATAAATATGGTTTAGGAAGAAAAATCTGCCTATAATTTGTTCTAAAGTATTGTTCTAAAGGATTGCTGGAATAATCATGGGTAAAATACATAAAGTCAGAAATGCGAAACTTATTCCAGAGTTCACTTGCCATTATGTGTTTTCATCTGTTCCAAATCAAACATACGCATGTTTTGTCTTTTTTGTCTTCACATATATTTTGGTGTTAAATTAAATATTTACTAACAAGCCAAATGAGTAATGACTAAAACATATTATATGACAGCTAGAGACTATATAACTCATTTTGATATGTATAACTTGTGTTAGTCATCCTATAGACCATCATCTGTAGCAGGTTTCAAATATAGATATGTCTGCTAGCTGAACTCTTCTTCTGGTGGCACTGAGGTTTATAAAACCCCAGCTACAACTGTGCCTCATACCATCAGAACATCACTAATATGTAGGTTAACACAAAAGAATATGGTAATTCAGTATAACTGTTTGGCCCACTATTAAAAACTATTGCTCTTTCTTACATAATCTTACATAAATCAAGAGTCCACTAATAGCTGTGTTATCTAAACATGGCAAGAATGGTGATATATTATTAATTAATAATTACATGCACACTACTGTTTGACCCTAAATAATCTCTCCTGAAGGGCTCATATAGTAAACTTATTACCACTATACAAACTACATTTGCTGACTACAAGTTTAATACTGGACATAGGATTTATTGTATGCGGTTTAAATCATCGGCTAAATACAAAATGGCTCCTTATAACCTGTTTGTGCAATTGCTAATGGCTTGTTCTGGACTTTCCCTTTTCTAAAATGGACATCAATCCTACCTTGGCTTGTACTGATAACTTCAACTTACTCTACTCTTGCAAGTGTAGTTCTCTGTCAACTAAAAGACACAAGAAAGAAATGTTTGAGAAATTAATGTCATTAATGTCACAGTGTGGCATTTTTGGCAATACTGGGTCTGGGAATAATTTCCATTTCTACAGTAGAAACATTTGAGTGTTCAGTTTCAGTGTTGTGGATTTGCAAAAGCTGGATAAACAGTAAACTCTTCTGAAACTTTTTCCATATTAGAGTGATTTAATATGTCAACCAACACAAAAGTGGTGCTCAAATGTCTAACTGACACATAGGACGTGATGATGTCATATTATTTGTGGTTCACGTGTCATTCAGGAGGTTCCTCTTTAATACAGCTTTGGAAAGTTATTGGTGAAACAGGAATCGATTGAAAAATCAGAGTTTTAGGCATTGTATTAATAAAATAAAGTCTACTACTTCATTTCAAGCAAGGAAATGTCGACCAGCAATAAGACCAACAGCAGGCCAAAGTTACATATTGTACCTTTAAGCATGATGGAAAAAAAAAAACGTCATAGTGTAAAAGGGGAACCTCTGTCCACACATCTTTTACAGCTCTTCCAGTAACATACTAGTGCTGTTGGTGGGTGTAGAGGTAAGAAATTTCCGTTGCCAGCCAGCAGTGTATAAACACCTGTGGTTCAGGGCAAAAAATTAGTAAACACAATTCATAATGAAAAAGAGGAAAGGTGGACTTCCACCTACCATGGAGCTCCTTCCCTCTGAAAACAGGGATTTTTTTGGAGATAATTACTGGTGTGGACTGAGTTTCCCAAAAGCATTGTAAATTTAAGATAATACTAACTGGAAGAGTGTTCAATGTGGTGCTCGTGCTACCATTTAATGATGAGCTGCGATGCTTTAGGGAAAAGCGGTTGTGTTTTAACAACGTATGAAAGGAAAGAAAATATTTTGAGTTTCTCAAGTTTATAATTGTTTTAATTTTTTTTATTTACTGCATTTTATGGACAATCTGAATTGCATTTAATGGAGTTTTTCCACCCAACTCTCCGAATACATGCCAGTAAATGGGCTGGCTATGTTTAATAGCCCTAGGTGTGAAAAAGAGCATGAATGTGTTCATGGTGCCATCCAGGCTGTCCACTAAGTAATATTTAAAGAACTAATTACCTGGAGGAAACTTGTGAAACATGTGAAACTTAACACAGACAGTACCCTGACCAACACACCCACTTATGGGCTTTCCCTACACTGTTGCCAGAAACTTAGAACCACACAACTGTCTAGAATGTCACTGTATGCTTTAATATTAAGATTTCCCTTCACTGTAACTAAGGGGCCCCAATCTGTTCCAGCATGATAATGTCCCTGTGCACAAAGTGGAAGAACTCGAGTAAACTACACAGAGCCCTGACCTTAACCCCATTGAACACTTTTGGGATTGACTGGAACACCAACTTCGTACCAGGCCTTCTCGCCTGATATCAGTGCCAGACCTCACTAATGCTCTTATGCCTGAATGAGCATAAATCCCCACAGCCATGTTCCAAAATCTAGTGGAAAGCCTTCCCTGAGGAGTGAAAGACCAACTCCATATTACTGCCCATGCTTTTGGAATGGGATGTTCAACAAGCACTTACGGGTGTGATTATCAGGTGTCCACCATATAGTGTCTTACTGTACATCAAATGAATGGTCGTCACCATTCAGTCATTAGTTACTTATCTGGACCTTTATAACAAAGGAATTTTATGAAACTGGTCCTTTTTAATACCTCTGGCCTATACTATTCACTGTGTGTTAAATAATTCAATTTCAATTAATTGAAAGAACACACCAACAAGGAGATTCTTAGGAGAAGTTTGGAGGAACTAATTTTCTTTGAGTGATTAAATCTTGAGCTATGCGAGTTGTGCTTACTTCAAATTTCACACACAAGTTACATAACTCACTGTTTAGTTACTGAGTTCAGATAAGTAAATATGACATTAAAACACATTTGAGTAGTGATTACTCATTTCCTTTAGTCATTTCCACTGTTAGGTTTAACAGCGCAGCTACATTCTTGTCCTGGTGATTGTTGTGGTTGATGACTGGGCCATTCGACATGCTCTTCTCTGATTTTCGTGATGCTTCATTTTCGAACTGGTGTTTGATGAGCTCTCCTCCAGCACACCCATGTCCTCTGGTGGACTGTATTTGTCTCACCACACGATGTCGCCGTCGCATCTCCACGTAGAGCTCTGAGTGAGTCTATAACACACAGGTGGATGAGGATCATTTACGCAATGGGTGGTCAACAAGTGTTCAGTCAACTTCACATTAAAACACCTCTACTGATGTTGTATTTGGGTTTTTTAATATACTTCTAAATTAAACTGCAACATAGTGATATACTTGTTCTGCTTGTTTTTTTGTATTCTATTTATTCATAAGCCAAGTGTCTTCTAAGATTTGGTTATTGGTAGTTTAGTATGAGTAATACAGCTTCCAATACTTTGCAAGAATTTGCAATACTTAATAGACAACTAAATCTGATCTGAATTCTCATCATATTTCACCAAGCACCCATTACTCTGAGAGGAAAAAGTGCTGTAGTGTACCTTTGCTTTTCACTGGGGTGGATAAATCTTTTGTACGTTTATATCTTGTATGTTTTACCAGGAAAAGTGAGTGTATTGTACCTTTAATCATTATTTAAGGTACAAAATTGGACCGTGAGGACAACTGTTTTACCTTGAATGAGTTCTAAAAGTAAAGGTATAATTACCTTCACAGATGAAAGATAAAAAAAGGTACAAAAGACAAAACTAGCTGTCACTGGGATAGTCCCCTCGAAGCATATCTTTAGTATTTTAAATATGTATCTTTTAACTGGATAAGTTTTAAAAAAGAAAATCAAGAAACACCCTTGCAATTTCGTCACGTGCTCACATTAACTTTCACTTCACATGTTATGTTTCACACATTTGTGCATTTTCACATGTCATTTTTTACATTATTCACACTCATGCTCATTGTGGTCCATGTGGGTTCGTTTTCAGACGTGATTGTCTCACAGGAAATTGTCCTTTTTCAGATGTGATCACATTGTATTCACATGATGTCCCAATGTGCAGTTTCCTGGTAGCACATCTGGATGGAATGTCAGTCTATCACAGGGCGCCATGCACACACACACATTCACACACTCATTCAGGCATAAGTCTAGATGTAAGTCATGCACACACACACACATTCACACACTCATTCAGACATTAGCCCAGATGTAAGTCATGCACACATACACACACATTCACACACTCATTCAGACATAAGTCTAGATGTAAGTCATGCACACATACACACATTCATACACTTATTCAGACATTAGCCCAGATGTAAGTCATGCACACACACACACACACACACACACACAAATTCACACACTCATTCAGACATAAGTCTAGATGTAAGTCATGCACACACACACACATTCACACACTCATTCAGACTTGCTCATAATCACATGTGAGAAACTTATGCTCACACATGTAAGTTATGTCTCGGAAAAGAAAAATCTGTAAAAATTTGACT
>CM074957.1:11132931-11143439 GCA_037577455.1 Pangasius macronema
CCTGGTAGCACATCTGGATGGAATGTCAGTCTATCACAGGGCGCCATGCACACACACACATTCACACACTCATTCAGATATTAGCCCAGATGTAAGTCATGCACACACACACACATTCACACACTCATTCTGACATAAGTCTAGATGTAAGTCATGCAAACATACACACATTCACACACTCATTCAGACATAAGTCTAGATGTAAGTCATGCAAACATACACACATTCACACACTCATTCAGACATTAGCCCAGATGTAAGTCATGCACACATAGACACATTCACACACTTATTCAGACATTAGCCCAGATGTAAGTCATGCACACATACACACACATTCACACACTCATTCAGACATTAGCCCAGATGTAAGTCATGCACACATACACACATTCACACACTCATTCAGACATTAGCCCAGATGTAAGTCATGCACACACACACACACACACACACACACACACACACACACACACACATTCACACACTCATTCAGACTTGCACATAATCACATGTGAGAAACTTATGCTCACACATGTAAGTTATGTCTCGGAAAAGAAAAATCTGTAAAAATTTGACTTGTATGTTGAAAAGTAAATATTTAGGTACACTCCCTCACGTGAGCGTACCACAGTGACAAGAAAAAGGTTTAGTTTAATACCTTTTTTTTGTGAAAGTACTTTTTTTTTAAATAAAGGAGAAGGAGCTTAGTCAAGGGATACACTCTGTAGCTAAACAGGGGTGTTTACAAATGTAGTTTACAAAACGCATCTCGGTCATCACAATCAAAATCTACATAAGCTGGACGGGGATTAGTGATATCACTGGGTTGAGTGTTACTAATCACCTGCCCGTGGATGCCCCCTTTGGCGTGAAGCCTATTCTCTGAGCTCAAACTGAGCTGAATGACTGGATTCTGTTCACACAGCGGCAGCAGCGAGAGTGAGACACACACTCAGAGACACACTCAGAGACACAGTGGTGTGAATGAGTGGGGGGAGAGGGAAAGAGGGAAAGCTATACCACGAAAAGTAATAGCAGGTTTTCTTTTTCATATCGTTGGCGTTAGGTTGAAGGGGGAAAGAGTGCGAGATTACAACATATCCGGGCGAAAGTGAGTAAGAGAGTGAAAAGAACAGGGAGCGTACCCTGTAATTTGTTTAAGCCGTTGGCCATACTCCTCAGCCCGGTTCAAGCTGTTTCTCCGAGTGCACAGTTCCTCTCTCGACTCGGTCGATTTCGGTCGCTTGTTAGCACACTGCAATCGTGTGCACTTTTCTGCGTAGGTTCCATGCCATCGAGTGCACTTGGCAAGTTTTAGTTCCGAGAAAACTGAGAACTAAGACTCCTATTTGATTTGGAATAACTTCTTATGCTCTTATAAGACGTCTTGGTGGTCTACTTTTAATGCAGAAAACACGTGCACTAAAGTGACAAGTCTGCTCTCATCTCCTGATTGCATGCCCGCGCGCAGAGGATCCGATCCGACTGGAGTTTGAAAGCGCGCGCGGAGAAGCCAAACTCCTGTCTTTCTTCGCAAGCGGCCGTGCGTTTAAAGCAACCCGGACTCCTGAGGGACGATGCTGCGGCTGTTCGTGGCTTGGAGCACTCTGGTGGCGCTGTGCGTGATGGTGGAGGGAGCGCGCGGCGGCGGCGGCGGTTACGGCATGAGCATGTTCGCCGCGCAGTCCTCGCCTCCCGACCCGTGCTACGATGAGAACGGCAACCCTCGCCGCTGCATCCCCGACTTCGTGAACGCGGCTTTCGGTAAGGACGTGCGCGCGTCCAGCACGTGCGGCACACCGGCGGCGCGCTACTGCGTGGTGAGCGAGAAGGGCGACGAGAGGACGCGCGACTGCCACACGTGCGAAGCGACAGACCCGAAGAAGGCGCATCCGGCCGCGTACCTCACCGACCTCAACAACCCGCACAACCTCACGTGCTGGCAGTCCGAGAGCTACGTGCAGCACCCGCAGAACGTCACCCTCACGCTCTCGCTGGGCAAAAAATTCGAGGTGACCTACGTGAGCCTGCAGTTCTGCTCGCCGCGGCCCGAGTCCATGGCCATCTACAAGTCGATGGACTACGGCAAGACATGGACGCCGTTCCAGTTCTACTCGACGCAGTGCAAGAAGATGTACAACAGACCGAGTCGCGCGGTCATCACCAAGCAGAACGAGCAGGAGGCCATCTGCACGGACTCGCACACGGACATGCAGCCGCTCGCAGGCGGCCTCATCGCGTTCAGCACTCTGGACGGCAGGCCGTCGGCGCACGACTTTGATAATTCCCCCGTGCTGCAGGACTGGGTCACGGCCACTGATATCAAGGTGACGTTCAGCCGCTTGCACACGTTCGGCGACGAGAACGAGGACGACTCGGAGCTGGCCAGGGACTCGTACTTCTACTCCGTGTCTGATCTGCAGGTGGGTGGCCGCTGCAAGTGTAACGGGCACGCGTCGAAGTGTGTGCGCGACCGCGACGGCAACCTGGTGTGTGAGTGCAAACACAACACTGCGGGACCCGAGTGCGACAGGTGCAAACCCTTCCACTATGACCGGCCGTGGCAGCGCGCGACAGCCAGAGAGGCCAACGAGTGCGTCGGTAAGTTCACCTTAGTCACGGATTACAAAAAAAGCCCAATCTTTTAAACTAAACAGATTTGAAAACTGTTATAGGGCTCGTTTGTGTCAACTCCGTTTAGAACGCGAGTCCTGAAGCGCACAAATTCAACAAGAAAAAAATGTTTAAAATAATAGTGAGCGCGCAGACACGAGAGGAAAGCGCAGAAGCATATGGAAAGCATTCTCACGTCCATTTGAGGGAACATTTTGGTCCAAACGCAGCGTCTAGCAAGACAGCAGGATTTACTCTGCCAAAACCAATAAATGTGTTATCCAAATCAAATGTACTTACTGAAAAGTTTACGTAAAAGATATTTCTTCTAAAAAAAAAAAAAAATACATTTTTAAAAATGAAAACACACACACAGAAGCTCATACCCTATTTTCATGAACAGAAAAACAACAAACAAGCAAACAACAAAACATGAAATATCAGTCCAATTCCTTGTATGAATCTGACAACAACACAAACAAAAACCTCATTGTAAATCCAGACTGCTACTGAAATCACTTTTGATTTTCAGCTGAAACAAACTACATGGGTTATTAATTAATATATAGTCAATTCTAATTTCAGGCACATGATAAATGATAGAAATTGCTGGTAAATGAATATTCCATGAAGTTTAACACTGTGATGTAACACTGTATGTGCCACCACTGCAAAGCTGGAAGACTAATCGCTGATGAATCGCTATCCATGTGATATTGTCATTATTCTGCTATTATTGTTGGCCTACACTGTTAAATACCGAGTGACACAAAGGTGGCGATTAAAAACGTAGGAGGTTCTTTCATCCAACCCCGTCAGCTGCTGTACGACTGTACGTTTAGTCTGTGCCTTTTCTTAAAGAAGGAAACCTTCATACCACAGAGGTTTTCACAGGGACTCATGCGTGTCATGTTATTCCATGGCAGGTGTCTTTATCAGATTGAAGCCGAGATTATATCAGCTTTGCTGACATTTTTGGCATGTAAGGAATAAACTGCTACTTTCTGCCAAATAAATTGCACTGGGGGGGAAAAAGCTGTGTTTCCTGATAAGACGTGAGATAATATCAGTGAAGGAGAGGAATTAATGAATGTTTGGTGATTCTCCTGATCAAATGTATAATGTGTTCTAGGCAAGGGAGTGGAATAGACTGTTAATAGATCTATTATCGTGCGATTTTGGCAAGTTACATTACTGATAAGTTATATTGCTGACAACAATACTGAGCAAGGTGTTCTCAGGTCCTGAGACTGTTTAACTAAGACCTGCATCTGTTCTTGTCCAGCAGTCTGAAATCTTTTCCCACTTTACCTTGTCACCACTAGGATCTACAGTGTCTCTTGGTCATGTGCCATCTAGAATCAAGTTTGCTATCACGGATGATCTTGTAACCATGTATGTGTGTGTGTGTGTGCGTGTGTGTGTGTGTGTGAGAGAGAGAGAGAGAGAGAGAGAATAAGATCCAGCTGGAAGACTGAAGGCTGCTGCTACAGTCCAGTGATTAGATATAAAAGAGTGAATGAGTTCCTGGTCTGCATTGGAGGGATATGTGTCAGTGTCTGTCATCAGGAGAGCTGCAGGTATGAGCGGAGGATAACAAAGTAAGATTCCCGTGAACTGGCATATGGGGGCACCTTTATTTGCAGAACTGTGTGGTGACCAACATTCCAGCCTGGTTTTTGCACGCAACGTTGTGGACTCCAACAGAGCGGATTGGTCAGTGAAAGGTAGTTTGGCCATAGTGCGAAGGGCTAAATTTGGATCCTTAATATGTGCTATTATTCCCAAACACTTGACTCATCTTGCATTTTTAGATTTGTAATATTGGGAAAGAACGTGCACGGCACGGTATGTTCCTCTGGGACACATCAATTCATAAAAATGATAATCATAATAATCTGAAAAGATAAGCTTATATTTGTAGCCATATAAGCAATAAAATGTGGTCTATAGGTAACGACAGCACTCTTGAATTGTTGAATCTGATTCGTCAGAAAGTGTTGATTAATTTTCTATAACAGCATGTTGCCAGCTGTAACAATATTACCAGCTGTAATTCAAATTCGGTTTATATTAACGTGCTCTGTCTAATATGTTATAGGTTCTATAACAAACAACTCACTCACCCCTACCCCACCCTGTCGTGGATTGTTGTCCTAGAACAGTATCCCCTGTAGTGTTTTATTCCTTACAGAAACTATAACTGGATTTTTTGGTACATACCTACGACATCCATTATGACTATGATTAACCTACAGTTGATTTTAACATGAGTTGTGGGATTATAACTTTTAGCTTATTATTACCTATAGAGTTTTTTCCCCCTGTAACTATACTCTAATTGATATCCATGATGAAACTGACCTCTTCTGAGTCGGTTCTGCGTGCTATTATAGTTGATATTATAGTCTCAGCACTCAGTAGAGCAAATACTACCAGCATAGCTCACCATCTCACAGACATGTTTGTATGCTCCTGAGCCAGAGACAGGTCATTCAGTGAACTGCGCTCTGTCTGTATACACACTATCAGTGCCAGAACGAGGGATGATCAGCCAACTACATCACACACACATGCCTGGCTCAACCTGTATGCTTTCTTAGCTTACCACCCCGGGGTAAATAGAGCTGCAGGCGCCTTTGTGCCTGATAAATTTGTCCCTCGGTCTTGCACAAAGGAAAATAATTCATCCCATATAGAGACCATATCTGTCAGCCTTCATATGAGATCAGAGAGGAAGGAAATAGCAATAATTTGTCATGATATAAGTATGAGATTTTCTGAAACTGTTCTCTGAGAAGACTTTAATTAAAAAAAAAAAAAACTCCGGGCCTGAGCATCCTTATCGTCATGTTTATTTGAGAGGACGTTTGGTTACCATCAACTTAAACAGAAGTCTCCGTCCTTGTGCAAAAACATGTCCACAGCAAGCAGTGGAGTTTTGAAGGGCCTGTGATTATATCAGTAGCAAATTGGCTTTTCTCCCAGTCGAACCAGCATTGTGCTCAGTACAGTGCCCTAAAAATAGACACCAGGCACGGTGGTCTTCAGATTCTGTCTTTTTTTTCGCCATTGTAAACTCTTAATTGGCATTAATCCACAGCTGTTCTGCATACAGACTGCGGTTCTA
Source organism: Pangasius macronema (assembly GCA_037577455.1). Taxonomy (NCBI): domain Eukaryota; kingdom Metazoa; phylum Chordata; class Actinopteri; order Siluriformes; family Pangasiidae; genus Pangasius; species Pangasius macronema. The sequence continues at coordinate 11,138,678 of CM074957.1, forward strand.
GTGAAGTACACCACTGCTTTGCAAAAGAAAAATGCAAAATTATATTTAGATCATTGAAAATGAATGCATTTGGGGGAATAGAACCTAATCTTTTTCTCAGGCTTTCAGAAACTGCAGTTTAACCAGTGCGTTATTTTATTGAAGGAACTGAGACGTGAGGGGTTTCTACTAAATCTGGATCGGCTCGTTGGGAATCGCGGGTCTGCGGAGCATCTGTGGGTTTCGCCGTGCTGATATTGGATCACGAGGCGGCTAGAAGAATTTTGTAAAAGGATGACATCAGGACCATGTGGCTCTGAAAGTCTCCAGCATAGCAGCTATCCACTGACATTAAATTTAGTGCAGTCCTTTGTGTGTTTCTGTGTGTATTTGCACATGGACAGTAAGCTATCGGTATTACATTTACAGATGTTCTTAGGGCATATTCACAAACTGCATGGATTACAATGGCAAATCCTTTTTTAAGATGATGCCTGTTGCTTTATGGTGCAATCACAATATGCTCGATGAGACTGAAAGTTCAGTCCGTAAAGATCTGCAGTGGAAGTATATTTTCTGCCCGACAACGTGGCTCAAAAAATCTTTCAGCATTGCACAAAAACAGGAAATGAAATTTAGCAAATTGACATAAAAATGCCTCCCTGTCATCCTTGAACGCTGTCTCGACATGAAAAGAAAATGGGCCCGTATGAAAGGGGGAAAAAAGCGCAAAAATGAAAACAAACATACGGAGCAGAGAGAAAAGTGTAGGTAGGAGGAACGAGAGAGAGAGAGAGAGAGAGAGAGAGAGAGAGANGAGAGAGACTCAAACGCTCTGAGTTGTTAATCGGAAGCAGGTGGCTTTCTTGTCAGCTTTTTGGGGAGTAAATTCTGACACAGATTTGGCGATTCTTGGCCACATGGAAATTTAGACACCTACTAATACCCCATCAGGCCTTCACTGCCAGCAAACACTGTTCGCTAACTTCCTGGCAGAGGGGCTCGGGGCGAGTGATCCAGCCACTGGAGAACATGAGCACATTAGCAGGCTAAGGGAGAAAACATGTACTCAGTGTTTGGGGTATTGAGAGCTTGAATGGCTCAGACAGCTATAATACTGCAAGCTGACAATTAAATATACAAGACAGCTACAAGGTTTTCAGCAGGGAACGTTCTCTATGTTTCTGTTTTGTTGCAAGTTGGGCACTGAGTAAATCGCGCTGGATTTTTTTTATGATTCTGTATCCCCATAATACTGATTCAGAAGGAGCTGTTTACTGTCACTAAGTTCTGAGCCTGAGAACACACAGGGAAAATAAGGAGAAAAAAAAAGCAAAAGAGATGTATTTCGGGATTTCCAAATCTTAACCCAGGTGGAACTGAGAGTCCTCTGGGCAAAGAGCTGCGTGTTTTTGCGATTTTGTTTTGCTGAGCTCATAATTCAACACAGACACGACTTACAAGCCAAACGGCTTTGCTGCGTCTTTATGAGCAATCCTGCTTTTTTTAAGTGTGGTCAGGAGGGATGGTCCATGTCCTTCTGGAGTGATGTACGAGTTTCGCACTTTTATGTTTGAAGTTGCTTAGCTGTCTAATACTTGTGATCAGTCGGTATTTTGTACTGTGTGTGAGATCGCTGTACTTTTCTGGTACTTTATCTGGCTGGTCACGGTGTCCTGCGTTCAGCAGTTTCTTCTCATGAAAAAGAATTGTTTTACTTGTCCTTTATCAGATGTCAGTTGTGATAAACAGTTAATATTTCTGTCTTTGAGCATATAAAACCGTACCAGCACAAAAGGTGTGATCATGGCACACCTTTGGGCTGATTGTGAAGACAGATTAAATAACGTACATCAGGGAAATGGCAGCCAGTCATGAATGTGTGGTGGTCTGGGAAAACCCGTTAGATGTCTGTGCAGATGAATTCTTGGGACCAACTAAAAATGATGAAAAATCACTTCTTAAAATTTTCTGTCTATAATATACTTTGACTCGCTACTTTAAGAAAATATCAATACATTTTCCTGAAAATATTTCACTTCAGAACTATAACTTGTATCAAAATTTGACCTGAGAAGGGTTTTCCCAGGCGAGCACTTGAACACACAGTGGACACACAGGGAACAGAAATGACAATTCTGTCAGTACTTTTCCTCTTGATATTGATGAGCTTAACTGTCGATATGTGGTTTGCTTGTTTGACTTTATTTACTGAGGTTATTATTTGTGTATTTCACACACTTTCAGTGGTATAAGTGACACGTTTCCATTGGGCTCAAGACAACCACAACATTAATAGAAAGAAAGTGAAAAAAAAAAAACCTGGGGTTTGTGGTAAGCAGGTTTATGTGAGGAGATAGTAAAATGAAAGCGATGATTCATGCTCACTTCTGTGCTTAGACATTTATGTACTGTAGAAACTGGTGCTGTTTCTGTGTGTGTGTGTGTGTATGCGTGTGTGTTAGTGATAGTCGTATGGCTGCTGATAGGACCACCCTGCGTGAGTGTGGCTTTGTGTGCCTGCTAGTGCAAAAGGAAGATTGGGAAAAAATTAATGGTTAAGTGAGCTGACATATTTCATGCAGGCACATGCACAATCACACACACACACAGACTTGAGCACACACACATAGTACACATTTCACCACTCTCCTCAACACCACAGACCTCTTGCTGGGTCTCCTGCTGTGTTCCCAACCGCTTTTGCCAGAGACAATATACACACATATCCATACACCGCACATGTACGTAGTGTATGTTCTGACATTTCTAGATTAATGCCATCAACTCAGGGCCTTGAATACAGTAAAATTTGGGTATTGGGGCTTGTGACGGTTAAAAAGAGGGGTAGCAGGTGGATACAAAATTCAAACATAAATCAAAATTCAAGCATCAAGGAGTTAAAGGTCTAATCTGAACTTACCGAGACAGCACTAAAGCACCATCAGTGATTTACAAACACAGGGCTGTATGCACACAATAAACTGTGAAATGCCATTTGAATGGTGGCAGCTCGTCCAGAGGGGAAGGTGGGGCAGAGCACAACCATATTCATCAGCCAAGATTAACAAATGTTAATCTTTATAAAGTCTTCATTCACAACTCCATACATTTTCAGTGACCAACCATTAAAAATATTGCTATTTGACAGATATAAGCTGACGTTCCATTGATTTGCTCGCCTTTATAGATGTTGTGCAATTGTGGGGCAGCATACTCCACACCTCATCTGGCTAAGTAGAGATATTATTGCACCTAGCGGTCAGAAATGGGAACAAGCTCTTACAGGCCCATTGGGGAAGGAATCACTCTGCCCTATGCTTACTCTATGAAAGCTTTGTTTATTAGCTTTGGGGGTGGGTGGGGGGGAGGCGGGGTTGAGATGGGAGGACAGTTGACATACCACTTCTGTGTTCGTCTCACATGCTTTAATCATGGAGAGGGGAACCATGCTTGCTATACTGAATGCGGTTATTTTTCTTTAAAAAATCAATTTGGACAAGGTTGGCAATATGAACCATTTTTAGTTCATAGTTTTCAGTCCTTTCCCTGATTAGAAAGGTTGTGATTAGAAAGTTCCCACCAAGCCCCACCAAAATCTATGGTCATAAGCTACTCCTGTATTTAAAGGCAATGTTAAAGCATCTTTCATACATAATGTGTCATCTATCTATAATCACTATACAAAACCAGTATTCATGTTTACTGGAAACCTCAATGATCTGATTTTATTTCAGCCTTGTATATTATCCCATTAGACCAAACTTCATATTTTTTAAAGCTCACTTGCTTTATGCTACATCATTTTGCCACTGACAATAATCAGCAGTCTTTTTTTTGTTACTACTGGCGTACATAATGAACATAAGTTGCTAACTAGAAGTGCCAGCTCTGAATTTTGACCACACACAGTTTTAAAGCAGGAGATAAATTAGGGTTTGTAATTTGTCTCTCACTCGAGTACAGTGAAAGACAGTAGATGTTATCATCTTGAGAATTTCTTCATTCCTGTTGCACAGCCCAGAAAACTCCACCAACTGTGCGTGAGCCAAACTGATGGTGGGAGATCAGTGAAGCATGAGTAGTGAGTCTAGTGGGTGTTCCTGCACATCTCTATTTACTGACAGTTTTACTAGCTGTGGAGGAGATGATTAAGAGACAGTGACTCTTCCATGTATCATAGAATGTAAATCTTGTCCCATATCGGAATTTTCCTTTTAGATGGAAACATGTGGTCAAAGGTTATTTCAGCTTGTATACGTACACTGTTATAAAAGGGTTTATTAATGGTTCTGGGCTTCCAGAAGAAAAAGGTTTTACTTGGAACTCTTTCTGATTGGGAAGCACTGTTATAGGGTTCTACATTTACTAAGAGTGTATATATAAGTCAGTTTACAGCAATGGTCTTTGCCTCATAGCGCTTATGTTCCATTTAAATCAAAACGACCCATTTATACTTTTACTACTAGTAGAAAGATAGTAAAATGACTTTTCCAACATGGAAGTTTATGTGCTTGGCTTGATTTTGTTGAACAAAAAAAAACTATTCCCAAATGAAGGTAGTTGTGCTCCTATTTAAATAAATATTATTTACACTGAAGACATTGTTCTTATTTACACTGATATTATTTACATTGCATAATATTATTAGTAAAAAAATACAACTCCGTTTTCATAAAATCATAATAGATATAATGGATCAATGAGACATCAAGTGAAGGTTGATTCTTAACTTAATATGCTTACTTTACATGAAGTGAAGTGACTTTTTTTGTGGCCAAGT
>CM074957.1:11143525-11217727 GCA_037577455.1 Pangasius macronema
ACCTTCGGGTTACAAGTCCGACTCTCAGACCATTAGGCAACTACTACTACTATATGTTTACCGTTCTTTCATAAAGTATACACATATGAGCATAGGATTTTCTGCATCCATGTTATATACTTAAATCATTACCTTGTAGTGCATTATCTTTAATTTAACTGTTCTGTAACTGATCTTCCCATTGCAGGTGTCACAGTGGCACAACAAGTTGTGTTGCCACCTTACCTCACCTTTGGCTACACTAAATTGCCCCTAGGTGTGAATGAGTGTGAGAATGTGTGTGTGTGTGTGTGTGATGGACTGGTATTCCATCTAGGGTGTATTCCTGCCTCACACCCAGTGTTCCCGGATAGGCTCTGGATCTGACCAGGATAAAGTGCTTACAATTAAACTTCCCAATGCAAAAAAACAAGTAGCTAACATTGATTTAGACGTTATTTCCTAATCTACTGTCATAATTTTCATAAATTGCTTCACTGAAGAGCTCAATCAGTATCTGGTAACTAATTCATCTACCAGAATGTCCAGAGGCACTTGATGGATTTGATTTGGGCCAGAAGAACAGCAGGACAGCTTGAGAGGAGGTCCTTGAGGAAGAGAGAGAGAACGTAATGTTGTCCCCAGAAGACCTGTAAATAAATGCCTGTGTCTGTTTTAGAGAAGGAGGCAGAAGCAGGGGATTCATTCATCTCTTGAAGGCAGTGTGGCTGGAAGAAAATGACACTTATGGTGTGTGTGTGTGTGTGCGTGTGCGTGTGCGTGTGTGCGTGTGTGTGTGTGTGTGTGTGTGTGTGTGTGTGTGTGTGTGTGTGTGTGTAAGTAAGACTTTAATCCTGGCTCACTCTGATAAAGTCTAGACACATCAAGTCATCAGTTGGTGGAAAGATGGGCTGCTTTGAATGTTTCAGAAACTGATGATCTCCTGGGATTTTCATGCACAACAGTCTCTACAATTTACATAATAGTGCAAAAAAAAAAAAAAATATCCACTTCTGGGGCAGAAATGCCTTGTTGATGAGAGGGGTTACAGGAGAATGGGCAGACTGATTTGACCTGACAGTAAGGCTATGATAACTCAAATAACCAGTCTTTACAGCCGTGGTGAGCAGAAAAGCATCTCAGAACACACATGTTGAACCTTGAGGTGGATGGGTTACAACAGCTGAAGACCACATCAGGTTCCACTTCTGGCAGCCAAGAATAGGAATCAAGCTCCAGTGGGCACAGACTTATGGAAATGGAACCACTGAAGATTGGAAAAAGACCAGCCAAAGTTTTTCCAATATTTAACTGGCCAGTTTTGACAAGATGCCTTACATTTTGTATTTAATTGTGTTTTGTCGTGTTTATGTGCAGCAAAAGTGATGTAAGTGGTGTGATGAGTACAACACCAGTCAATGATTATTATTGAAGACTTGGCTCTTATATAATGAGAGCTTTTTTGTCCAGATGCCAAGCTCTATTTCCTCAGGATAACAGTGCTCAGATATGCTAAACTGGTAAATGTATACGTGTACCCTTGGTCTTACGGGATAAGAGTTTGGCTGCGTCCAAATCTGGTCGTAAATCGACAGAGTTATAGTTTTGGGTTTCTTCAGCATTATAACCACATTATTGTGTCAGAATTTAATCATATTTAGGAACACACTGAATTTAAGACATGGTGTGAAATCCCTATAAAAAACAAACAATAAAATCATAGGTCCAGGGATGATCCTTTTCTTGGAAAAACACATTATATAGCAAACTCAAGTGTTTGTGTGAAATAAATTACTTCTCTAACATGAATGAATAGCTTTTAAAGTGCAAGTGGCTTAAAAAAAAAAGCCAGGTCTTCTGCTGGATGGTGTTTATGGTATTTATTGGGCCTTTAAACTGATTAATTTGTTGCATTCTTAAAAACCAACAACAACTCTGATCTAGTCTAATCTAAAAAAAAAATACTCAAATCTAGAACCCTTTTAGTTTGTCCCTTGCCCCCATTGGGTAGTCTCCAGAATACATCCTCACAAATATATAGTCTCTCCCAAGACTCATGTTGAATACTTCGATTGAACACTTAATTATTCAAAGAACAAAGAATGCAATGCTGTTTTATACAATATTTAGTACAGTTTATACAGTAATAGTTTATAGAATAGCTAATAATACAAAACACCTTGAAATATCCAGGACTATTTTCAAAATGTGTTTATTAAGTGAAATGTGGAGTTGATGTAGACTCATTGGACTGTATTAAAAGTCTCATCATTATTTGTGCTTATTGGCTAAGGTAGTGGTTAGCTTAAGGCCGTTTCCAGGCACAACTCAGTTTTGGCCTGCCACAGGAAGCTCTCACCCTCTTCCTGTCCTGCCCAGTTGCTGAAAGCCACCTAGCTACAAGGCTGTTTGGGACTGTTATGGGAGATATGTGGCAAAAAGGAAAAAAGAACACATATAAGGGCTTCCACAATATTCCTCTTGCTTTCTTTATACAATTCTCCTACCACATTTTCATTTTCACACTTTCATCTACCAATTAGTCATTTTTTAATTTGCCATAAAAATGACTTACATTGCCTTTGAAACTTCAGAGGAAACTTGCTCCCCTCCTCGCTGTTGCAGAGAAGATTCATATCATGAGGAGGGATTTTGCTCAGTTATATATGACATTCCTATGACAAGCTTGGCGAAAAGGTACCATAAAGACGCCACACTGAGGATGGATGGTCACCTGGTGTTAGTAATTTACAGCTCGGCCGCTTCCTGTTGCACTCCCCGTCCGCTGTGGGCTAGACTGCAGCCGGTGCGTGTGGCACATCAGCGGGGAAATGCTGGAACTTTGCCCACTGTCGCTCCTCCATGCTGAGCCTCAGAAAAACACCTCCAGCCAGGCTAAGTGTTTACTCACTGTTAGCCTAGTGGACATGCTGGAGACCCTCAAGAACTACAGGTACTCTAGAAATACTGCTTCCTGTTTCTGGAGCTACAACATGTCAGAATTAGCTGTGATGTCAAGTCAGTTTTCTTATCATAATACAGTATAGGATTAAATAGTATATACACATTCACTGGCCACTTCAATGGAAATAGATACTCCTGCTCATTCATACATTCAGCCAATCATGTATCAGAAGTGCAATGCATAAAATACAGTTACAGGTCAAGATCTTTAAGTAATGTTCACATCAAACACATCCACTGAGCGGCAGTTCTTACCTTGTTGATGAGAGGGGTCAGAGGAAAATGGCCAGACTAGTCTGAGTTGACAGGAAGCATATGGTAACTCAAATAATCACTCTCTATGACGAAAGCAGAAGATGTCACCAGCAAAAAATTGTATTGTGTTCCAATCCTGCCAGCCAAGAACAGGAATTTGAGGCCACAGTGGGCACATGCTCACCGAAGCTGGACAGGTAAAGGTTGGAAAAATATCATCTGGTCTTTTTCCAAACTTTAACTTTTGAGATGGAATATACAAGTGTAAGCTTAAAGGTTCTGTCAGTATTCAACAATATTTTAGTCCAGAACTAGAACAAGAAAATGTTTTTTGAAAGAAACTCTCATCGACAGTACAATTTATTCTCAAATTAGTCTTATCCGGGGATGGAGAACAAGACTTTTCTAAGGTAACTCACAAGCCAAAATGAAGTGCAAAATTAACACACTAGCCCAAGAAAATAACTCTGTGGCACGTCACCCTGGCCGCTCTTCCAGCCCTTACTGGTCCAATGTGGTTCTTAATTGAATTGCCTCTTGCTTAACTCTGCCAATAAAAGCAAATGGCTCAATTTAACCTCTGAATTCCCACTAGCTCCTAATATTCAGAAGAGCCTCACACTTCATTCCGAAGTGTAGCTGAAGCATATAAGGCCCTCTGCACCAAACCAGTCCCTGCAGCCACCCAAGTCAACTTCACGCCTAGTAAACCTTACCAAAGAAGCCCTCCCCAGCTGCAAAGGTCACGTACCAATAAAGCAGCATCAATGAGGCTTCTTACTGCCCTTCAGGGGTTGTAAATCTACTCTAGAATGAGAACACAAGGCTGTAGGTGTCATGGACTGATGACACCTGCAGCAGACTCGAGTCAATCCACTGCCACGTCCACTAGTCCCCAGTATGCCTCTATAATGCGTCACTTATGGCGTAGGCGAAACAGAGGGAAATTCCTATTTACAGATCATTGGAGTGCTGGGCTCTGAACATGGTGATGTAGTCCGGTTGTAGAAAAATGGAGCTGATGGGCCACACATCTGCAGACTGGCCTGTCAAAAGGCTGATTTACTCCGGGCCGGAGAGAAGCAGGAATGCAGGCTGGGAAAGGAAGAGCCTACGCTGTGCCCCTGCACCCCTCCTCAGGTCCAGATATTATTTATGGCCTGTCCATTCATGCCAAATTCTGCAGCATCTGAATTTGCTGGTGTGTTAAGTAACGTCTTAGATCATTTAAGTAATGTGTGCAGATGTGACCATTTTGTAGCAAATATTTTTGTTATTACCTTACACACTGTTGTGGGGTTCTTCATAGAATCTTTAAGGGTTTTCAAAACCTCTCTGTATAACTATTTTTTTTAGATTTCTAGAGCATGGGCCATCAGTCCAGCTCTATATAATCATTCCCTGTAAAGTTCATGTCCTTTCTGCTTTGAATGCATCTGATCCAACTCTTCAGCTTATTTTATTAGCAAGCCTTTTGTGATCTGAATCAAGAACTGGAGATGGCAAACTACACACACACACACACACACACACACACACACACATATATATATACATTTGTGTAACAGGTTTGTCATGTATTTTTTCTTTAAAACCACAGAAAATGTAATGACAGGTCTTTCTGGCACACAACCTGAATTGTTTATTTTTGGAAACCCCTCAGGAAGTCAGGCGGAAACTTTAATTCGAAAATTTATAGCCTATCACCATCGCATATTGGCCTTAGCTAGGAGAAAGAAATTGCTCTTACTGTAGGTATTTATCTTTTTATTGCATGTCACCATACCACAAAACCAATGTTGTGCTAAAAGAAAATGTGTAATGTAAGTAAAGAGGAAACAACTACAAAGATTTTGGAGAAGCTGCAGAAAATGACACGGACTCTGAACTCAATGAGGCATTAAACTGTCTCTTTGGGCTACTCTCAAAACTTAAATGGCATGACAAATGAAGAAGTGAGTAGTGGTATTAAACCTACTATTACCTCAGAAGTCTTAATGATGATAGGTTTCCACTATGTTTGTTCATGCACTCTTAAAAATGCAACTTAGTCAGGTTTCTCCGTTCGATTCACAGTTATTCCTGAAGTAAGACTAAACAAGCTGAGAATAAAATGCTATAACCTGCACAAATACATCTAGGTGAGGTCATAAGAGAGAAAAATTATAGTAATTAACACCAGCATTGTGTTACTTTCCTGAGGCAAGAGTTTGAAAGATTAATTTTGTTTATGTATCCAATGAAATGTTGAGAAACGAATACACAACTGTGATCCTGAGATAATCCCCCCTGAACCTTGTGCAAAAAGTAAGCAAAGGGATAAGAAGGTTGACTTGCCTGTACATGTCCAGGAATGACACTTTTACAACTACTTTTTGTACGAAACAGGAAAAAAAAAAATTCTCCAGGTAGTCTCCCCCCACCCCTGTCTTTGGGTAAACTTCGGTCTGGTTTCCGAGTAATTGTATTTGTTGAGACGCTGCTTCTCACTTTCTCTAGGCAACTGTGGCGTTTACGAGCGGTTACTCACACAAAAGCAGGGAGGTCTGATTGCTCAGCTAATTGGTGTCGGCATGAGATCACAGAGCGGGCCTCATAAAATCCAATGCCCCTCTACCCCATTACATCACGGCACACTGGGCCAGGCAAGGAACAAACCTCTCAGACTGCTATTGCTCGTTTCAAAAAGATGTCGAAACAACATATTATGGCCTAGTTGTAGTATCGCAAAACAGGAGCATCTTAAGGACTTTTGCCACTAAGCTTTGTCTGCTGTCAGGTGTTCCCCTATCAAAAGAAACACAAACAGGTCTCTTCATCTTCTTGTTGCTAAAACATTCAGATAGAGGTGCTTCCTTGCTCATTAGCCCTTCTTATCTTTTAATCTTTAATCTTGTCTCCCAGCACTAAATGCACTCTGCTTAGTGTTGGACAGGTATTAAAAAGAGGCTAGAAGTCAGATTAGGGATCGATCATTTAGCCTTTGAAAGCAATGCTATTGCAGTATATCCCCAAAGGCTATAGGAGGGATACCTTGCGTTAGCTATACTAAAGAGATTCACAGCTTTGCTCTTATCCCTGTCACCTTCAGGGATTTTTCACAGCAAGCTGAAACAGAGCAGCCACACTGGCAGGGTTTAATGAAAATGCTGCGTTCACTGAATAGAGTAATGAGTGATTCAATATAAGGTGCGCACTATAAAATGCAGCAATTCAGGACATTTAATCAAATTCTAATGAGGCTTTTAATGATCAACACTTTCGGGGTAAGTGCCATGTTGTGATCTAGTTTTGAGTATGCTAGCCTATCAACAAGACCTGTATAATGTATAGTAATGTTACAGTAGAATATAAAACACAGCTTATAGTTGCTCCGAGTGTGATCCCTCAACTTCCCGACCATATTACTGAATCCCTCATCCCTCCTGAGAGCCAGAGTGAATCGAGTAAACAGCAAAAAAATTCCTTGCATTTATCACTACCATATTCCCTTCATCTTTAATTGTTTCATAAAATGCCAAGGCGATTCCGTGCCGAAGGCATGTCCATGAAACAAAAAAAAAAAATCACATAAATCAGTCTACTCACAGCTAGCCAATATGTTTCTTTTTACAATTGCCATCAAAAGCATTCCAGAAGGTTGTAAAGAAAATTAATTGTGTTGATGTCACTTTGCCCAAGCTATTGTTGTAATTCCCACTGCCGAAGAAGCGGCAGCTGTGTTTGAAATGTGTTGACAGTGTCTGAAGATAAAAAGAGGATCCAAATATATCACAAATGCTACATCTTACATCAATATTGTCTCTCTTTTTTTTTTGGATTATTATTTGACTCACTCTCAGGGTTGTTATTTTAATTGCCATTAAATGTATTTCCATTTAAAAAAAAACTGTAATCAAGCTGTACAAGGATGCATATCATCACTTACTACTTAAAATATAATAATTGTTGACTTGCCTAAGTGCATTGCTAAGTAGCGTGAAGTTTTGATCATTTAATGCGTGCTCTCAGAATTTAAATAGATGCATCACCCACATAGTACTCTTGAGTTATATTATGCAAGGCATACAAGTGCTTTGTGTGGGCTTCACAATAAACGTTTCTAATAAAGTTCTGCTTTTATCATTTATTTATTTCTTTTATTCTTCAATGTTGCTGGTTTATTTGTTTAACTTGCACACCAAATCTGCACACCAGTATTTGTTTTACCCGGGATACTGATACAAAGCCTGCTGACAGCCTGCCACGCTCATGCAATTTTCCATATTCTTATTCAAGCAGGGAAATTTGGAGATGTACCCCAGACAGGGACACTCAGACAGGGCCAGACAAGATCTCACCTGCCAGCTGAACCAGACATAGCACAGTCTCACCCAAACCCCACCCCCTGCCTTAACCGAACTCCAAATACAAAGGGAGATTTGTGGCACTAAAACTGCTTACAGTAAGCAAAACGATCTAGCTAAAAAAAAAAAAAATGATAAAAGCAAACAGATTTTGAAATTGCGATGTGATTAAGCATTGCAACAGAGTGAAAGTGTGCTCCAGGATGCGAGTGAGTGTTTCTGACACAAGTGTTAATCCTGCGAGAATTTAAATGTCAGTCTCTCACATCATAATGTGTCAAGAAGATGAGCGTTTTGTTTAACTTGGCACTCACCACACGACCATAATGGGCCAACGGTAATTACGGACTGCAGGCAGTGAGAGGTTAATTGATCTGGGATAAACAGCTATTTCGGAGGAATGCCTTTCTTTGCCCAAACCTTCGGCGAGAGACTGTAACCGAATCAGAGAACACCTGTAGGTGTAACGGGATCCAGATACAGTGATAAATATTTACATTAATTTGTCAGACACTTTTGTCTGAGTGACTTGCATCTGAGCCAAGATATAATCCAATCATATGCTTTGATTGTAGAGTTGATAGTAATACAAGTGCTTTAGAGCAGTGAGAATCAGGGGCTCTGTGATTTTTTATTTAGTTACAGTGGTGGAAATCACAACCCACCATTACCGTGTAACATAGTAACTTATAGTGATTAGTCAGTTTGACTGGTCACTGAAATTAAATGGGTTTAGATCTTACTGTAGCTTAATAACATACAAAACAAGTAGGTCTATAAATAAGCAGTTTACCCGGACAACACAAGACAGTCACCTTTCAAATCCTTATTTTTAGAGTCACCGAGGTTATTAATCGGTCTTACACATTTGAACAGTTTATAAAATAAATGTGTGCTCAGGGAACTGCTGTTTTAGAAAAAAACAACTAAATCGCGAAAATATATAACAGCCATGTATGGCCAGGAGTCCTAGAGAGCAAAATAGTCCATGGTCTTTGGCTGGGAGGGACAGCAATCTCTCTCTCCTGTCATTCATAGTGATAGATCGGTTATCACCTACAGACACTCTAGTATACACACACCTTCTCTCGTCTATCACGAAAGGAGACGGGACGTTCCGAACATGAGCAGCAGTTCAGACAGATGCAGTTGGCTGACTTCACATGTCTCAGAGGAAGCACATGTTAGCCTTCACCTTCCCGGGTTGGTAGCTGTTGTGTGATATGGGAGAGCTGAGCAGTGGGTGGAATTTGCCCGATGACCAACTTGAGGAGGAAGTTTGGGAGGGGAGAGGTTGGGTCCAAGTACAAGATAAAGCACAGTGGTTATTGTAAGTGCTAGGGCACAGGAGCATTAGTCTTGGGGCAGAACTACAAATGTTACAGTCTTGATATCTAATAATGTATGCTTATACTAAAGTAATTACTTTCAATTAAAAAAAAGATCACAGAGAACACTTGTGTGTACACATATGTGAAGGTTGTGTAGGAAGTTCTGAGTCATCAGGACATTCTTGAAGGTTGCGAGTGAATCCATAGAACAATCTGGCCAGTTGATTCTATCATCTTCAAATCACGGGTGAAAACATTTAGACTTCAGTCACTACCTCAGGGAGGTGGTGGCGCTTACAGCACTGTTCACTTGCACAGCCTAGTGAGTGAGATGGACAATAGGCCCTGATGAATGAGGTGGGTGAAGTCGCATTGGTGTAAGAGAACATCAAGGACTTGAACTTCATGTGAGCATCTTTGGAGAGTGGCAATAGATGAAGAAGACGGTTAAAAGTGTATGTTTCTGTGTATTTTGGTTTATTATATGGCACATTGTTTTTCTCACTTGGATCATCTGAAGTAGTTTAATGCTTTAAGCTGGTAGGGCTGCAGTCCAGCAGAGTTGTGATAATGATAACCTGGATGAGGAGCTGTATATTCTGGGAGGCACTATCTGATCTTCCTGTGGTTGGTAAAGTCAGGCTAGTCACTGATTATTAAAAATGTCAAACCATATATCAGCTAACAAAGGGAAAAAAATCAAACACTCAAATAGTTATAAGGTTTCGGATTAAAAGTTGCATTAAAAGTGCCAAAAAGGAAACCATGTTTACATTATACACACAAGATTACAGTCCAGCTGAGTTCATATGATGCCAAAGGTACTGATTTATTTATTTATTTATGTATTCAAAACCTTGGTTCAAGTAGTTGGAGGAATTTTGGCTTTCTTAAAAGTGGAGAATAAATTGTTAAAGGTATAAACAAAAATCTCTTAAGGGCAGGTACCACACCATGTACTCATGTCAGAATGAAACTTAACCTGTTGAAAATATACATCAACTCAAGTTTTTGCATTTTTGTATTTTGTATTAGTTTATGTATCATATTAATACATGCACATTAATATACATATAATAGAAAATTAATAAACATCACAATTGATAATTCAGTAGCATGTGGTATAAGGAGAGAATTAAAAATGCCTGGTCAACTACCTGAAAAGCTAAAAATAGAATAAACCTTACATGTGCAGTTAATGGAGAGAGAAAAAAGTACATATTGAGGACGTATGTAAGTTATAGATGAAAAAATTAATTTAAGCAAACTGAAAGCAAAAACGCCAGGTTTGCCTGTGTTGCCTGAAGGTATAAATACTCAGATTAAAAAGTGACTGACAATGTTTAATGATGAAGTTGATGTAAAAATGACTGTAAAGCAGAATTTGGATGTTAGACTTCCTATTTGTAATTCAATTTTATTCACTAGCAGCAACAGAAACCTGCCAGAACTTAGACAAACACACTATGACACAGCAGTCAAAGCTTTTCGACCTGGATATTTTACTCAAACTTGAGTGAAAACATCCGCCGTCTCTGCCCCTGTGGTCATCCAGGGTTCTGTGACTCAAAGCTAAAGGCACGGAGGGAGACATTTTGGCCCGTTGCTCTAAATACGGCTTATCAGAGCAGCAGCTTATCGACACTGAGAGACAGTTAGCTGGAGATAAAAAGCAGTGCAGTGTGGTTGAAGTGTGTGAGAAATAGCACAGTCCTCATTAAGAGAGGCTCTGGCCAGATTTTGTGATAATTGTGTTTAATAATCACTGTTTCAGTATGCACACACGCACACAAACTGTGTCCGAATAATTATATAATTTTGGGTACAAGTCGAATGAGTTTAACACAAATCGAAGACTAAAATTTTACCGATACACAATCTTGAAGTTAATAAGACAGAAAATCTAGCATGTCATGTTGATTCTTCAGTCATGAAGACTTTCACATGGTGGAAAACGTAAAGTTACAGCTCTATTCACGAGTGCTACAAAGCACTGACACTGGAGACTCCTTACAATGATGCTAAATAAACACCTCATCACAGAAAACTTGACCCTATCAGTGATTCCACGTTTTATTTTTAATTACACATCTGTTTAGCGCATGTGGAGTGCCAACCAAAGTCCCTGTATAAGTCCCTGTATAAGACGTTACTATAGCAACACTAGCATATCGAACAACACCATTCTGACCAATCAATATCGAGCTTTTAGCAACGTGTTGGTATAATATGTTTTTAGAATAGTGCTGGTAAATTAATACCAACCGTTAAGACCCGCATCAGCTTTCTTTTATTCAGATTGTTGTAAAAACAAAGCCAGCACTTTACTCTAAAGTACAATTGCTATGGAACATAGCGAGCCATTTTCTCATTCGCACAAAAAGACTGAGTGCGGAACTGAATGGTGTCTGATATCAGAGGGCGAGACAAAGAGTGTAAGATAAAAGCCTGGATTTTGTATACCGTGGACGTGCTGAGTGGCCCAAGTGCTTGAGGTGTGTGTGGATAAAAAACTTGACAGCTGCCTCACACCTTCTTCCTGTGGGCATGTGTGTGTGCGTCTACGTTTTTATGCTTGTGTAATGACCCCCATGCAGTGAGTAACTGCTGCCTGCCTTCTGAAGCAGGTGTGAGCTGGACCAGAGCGCTGTGTATTATATGGGCTGAACAGTATGTTTTTGTGGCATGTAGCGTTTTAGTCTATCGCTTCCATCTTGGAGCAGTAACCTCAAAGCCAAAGCCACAGATGGAGAGGTTAAAAGAGAATGAGCCGTGATGAGGGCCTTTCTCCTCCGCACCTGCACGCATACGAGTCGGTTCTGCTGCGTGAAAGACAGGCTCATAAATAATCACCGGAGCAGAACTACAAAAACGCGAAATTCTTTCCTGCCGAAAAATAGTCGTTCTGTTTCCCTTTTGAAAACGTTTCATATTTTTGGTGATCTGCCCGAAACAGTTATCCGTAACTTAATCTGAAAGATTACACTGTCTTGTAACATACTGTGATTACATTTCAATACTTTTGAATGAATTTCCATTTAAGGGCCATGCACTGAATTATAAAACTGGCCATATTTCCATCTGATGAATGCTTTTCTTAGCAGAACACATGCTCGCTGTCTGCGCGCCATACGCCACGTTTCACTCGACTTTTTCTTTTGAGGGAAAATATGCCGCTCAGACGTTTCTCCAATTTTGTACTGTTTTTCCGTGAAAACATCTCACTAATCCGATTGCATCACAGCACAAGACTTTTAGTTAAAGACAGAGATTAGGAATATTCTCAAATAAAACATGGACAAAAAAAAATAATAATAACAAAAAAAAAATGAAATATTCACCAAGTGATGTCTTTTATTAAGTAATATTTATTAAGCATGTATTATATGAAGCAATGATATACTAGGTTACAGGAATATGGCTTTACTTAAAGGCTATCAAAAACTTTCATTATAGCTGCCATAAAAGTTTGAGATCTCTAGGGGGAAAAATCTCAATTTCATGCCTGACGTCAGTGGCTGGGAAAGTTCATGGGTCAAATCCATGAGCAGGTGTGTGTGTGTGTGTGTGTGTGTGTGTGTGTGTGTGTGTGTGTGTGTGTGTGTGCGTGTGTGTGTGTGTCTTGCTTCTTGTACTCCTGCCCATTCATTTTATGAAGCATTTGTCTTTTAATAAATTGCTGGAATGGATGAAATCCCAAAGATCCAGTGAAGTCATGAAAATAATAGAGCTTTCTCAGGACACCAGGATACGTCTCTGTTCTTACAACTCTCTCCCGCTGTGCTATTCTTTATTGGGACCTGTAAGAACTTTTCTCAGACCAGCTCAGCTCACTGAAACATGTCACTCTGCTTTGGCTAGGGGGCAAGCAGTATGATGCTGTGGCTGTTGAAAAATCAATTAGAGGTATTGTTGCGCCAAATCCAGCTATGTTGAGAGGTGTGATTAATGCTGAAGCCTAGCAGGAATTATATATTTTGGGCTAGCTGTACTATTTAGGGTTATAAATCCTAGATGTTCATAAAATTTACCATTCAGTAGCTCTGTTATTATTCATTCAGGATAGCCTTGTACCTTATATTGTTGAGCAATTTTATTTTTTTTTTAATTAATTTGCATATGCCTCATCTGATCTCACTTTAACATGTCCTTCTTTTTTACTTTTTGTCCCTTCTCTGTTCTTTAGCTTGTCACTGTAACCTACACGCACGCCGCTGTCGGTTCAACATGGAGCTGTATAAGCTGTCAGGACGCAGGAGTGGAGGTGTTTGTCTCAACTGCAGACACAACACCGCCGGACGCCACTGTCACTACTGCAAAGAGGGCTACTACAGAGACATGACGAAGCCCATCTCACACAGACGTGCCTGCAAAGGTATGTAGAGAGGTTTTAACATGGAAAAATTAACTGGGTGAAGATGTATACACTCTAATACATGTAGTAGTTCAGATTCAGAAGCAATTCCCAATAACCAGTCAGAGTTAATCTGGTGCATTCAGACAAAACCAGTGAATTTGTACTTTTAGCACTGGAAGACAAACACACCTTACCAAGTGTCTATTTCATAACCTTTTATACCTATGGTTTATCCCTGTGTTGACGTAGTTTTGGTCTGGACAACCTCCATTGGAAAAATGTGGGGTGGGGATGTCTTAAAGGAGAAGTTCCAACGGTCACCAGTATGACGCAGTCATATCGCATCAAAAGGGTTCACTTTCCTTTTTAACTTTATATCCCAAAGCCCAGTATAACATAGCCTACACATAGTCTCATTCCATGTATTATAGTACTAAATAGTATATTAGAACCTAGAACATGCTCTCTCTCTCTGTGTGTGTGTGTGTGTGTGTGTGTGACACACACACACACACACACACACACACACACACTCTCTCAGAGAGAGAGAGAGAGAGAGAGAGACAGAGACAGAGACAGAGAGAGAGAGAGGCACAGTGACATAGCTAGAACGACATTTTACCTTCTTCAACAAATGGAATGCATTCAGAGTGAGACTTGACCAGACATTTTAATACCCAGTCAACAATACCAACAGGACACCAGACAACAGAGACAAACAAAACCAGACAGTCCAGTTCAAAAATGAACAACTGGTAACCCTAACTCCAAGCATAAGCTAGTTAAAGGCTGAGGCTTACAGTTTAGCTAGCTAGCATGACATTTATACAAACACTGTAATGTCAGAATCACACAAACTGACAGGAAAATATCAGCATATCCTTCAGGTGTGATGGTATATTACTGAGAAAAGACTCAACTTTAAATTGACACTCTAATTATTCTTAGCATTGACAGCTAATCCAACTTCTATGCTGCCATATTGAGAATCAGTGTTATGTCCAGGTTGTGATTACTCACATAAAAAAAAGCAGATGTCAATGCACCCTAAAAGGATTTAAAACAAATTTCAAGTGGATCGGAGTTTGGAGTCGTCCAAAAGTCTGTAAAATCAATCTAGAATATGTTCACATTCACGTCGGTGCAAATTGTTCTTATCTTTACGTCATAACACATGAGACTGCTGTAGATGTCATCTTGAAGGAAATGAAAAATAGAACGTTGTGTGTTTTTGTTGTGACTAAAACACGTAAAAATGTGCTATGTGCTGCTTTTCACATTACACACAATACATCAGTCAGATTCCACTCCGCTTAACTGGAAACACATTTGACTACAAGTATAGATGCATGTGGTTAAAATCTTATCAGGACTCAAACCAGATGACAACCAGGGGTCAAAATGGCTGGGTTCACTTGAAGAACTGCACAAACTTCAGCAGTTATGAAAAACTATTCTGCAACATGACACAATAAATAAACCACAGTAATTGAGTCAATATCCAGTGCTGGTTGCTAATATATAACAATCCTTTGGCAGGATGTGTGTTATGCATTAGTTACTTGTTAATTTATACCACAGCTCAGTATATAGCAGCTCTGACAGAAGTGTAACATAGACAATAGGTTTATATTAATGTAACATTATAGAACCAGATCATTCACAGGGACTCGTACGGTGGACACTCCACATAATCTAAGACTAATAATAAATGGATTGAGAAAATGCGATGTTAATTAACATAGAATAGCAGAAAAATTTGTGAAAGAAATCTCAGGCGTCGGCACTTTGAAACAGTCAGTTTTCCGACACAGGAAAGTGTTCAGGACAGAGGAGTTTGTGCTTCCCTTTTTCTCAGTAACATGACAAGCTTTATCTCTTTTCATCTCATTAACTTCAAGAGAGAGAAATAAGAGAGGCTGATGAAGGAATCAGCATAAAATAAAAAAAAATCAAGCTCTCTCTCTCTCTCTCTCTCTCTCTCTCTATATATATATATATATATATATATATACACACACACACACACCACACACACACTAAGCTCTAAGCTCTATATAATACACACACACACACACACACACACACACACACACACATATATATATATATATATATAGGTTTGTATATAAGGATTTCTTTAACTGATTGTTGTTGTGTGCTCATAACTTTGAACCCTACTATAAGGTATAACAAGAAAAGTTCCTTTCAGGGGGATTTAATTAAATAAAGAATGGTAAATTGAAAGGCATAATTCATAAATATTCAGAGGAAACCGGGTCTGCCGACTGATTTCTATAAGGTGTGAACTGAAAGCAGCTGAAATGCAGCTAAATTAACCCGAGCCCACCTGCACCAATCCAGTTAGCCTTATAGTTAACAGAGTATCAGATAACACAAAGAAAAACAAATCAAAGCATAGCATGAAATTATCTTTATGTGTAGCCTACGCACTTCCTGTTCACACTGCACCTGCACATGGATATACACATATGCAACACACACACACACACACACACATGGTATGGTGGAATTGAGTTTAAACCATATTCCCATGAGGCAATCATTCTTAGCACTGATGAGCTTCTTCTGATAGAAATTAATGATAGCTGTTAAATGTTAGCTTTCCTGTCAGAATTCATTCATTCTTCAGTAAGCACTTTATCCTGGTCAGGGTTAGTCCATCTCAGGGCACCATGCACACACACATTCACATACATATCACACCTAGGGCAGCCAATCCCCCTACTGGCCTGTTTATTTGGACAGTGGGAGGAAACTGGAAAACCCAGAGGAAGCCAACCCAGTGCTTATTTTACAGACCCCTTAAAGTGCATTTAGGATAAATTTACCCAGTGTAAAATTCCATCATTAGAAAAGTTGTAATAGTCGTGGCTCAAGCAACTAGGATCTCTATTATTTTATTGGATAATATTAATTTATCTTGGAGAAGGATAAAGCAAATAAACCGCATGTGAGCACAATGTGACGTATAACACAGGAAAAAGGGGAAGGGCTGCATAAAATTCTGAACAAAAGGGGATGTTAACAATCACCTCCTAAACAAAAGGGTAATTCCTTCTGTTAAGAAAACCCTTTACCTGACTAAAGCTTGTGAGAAAATGTGATCTTTCGTATTTGTAGTCTGAACCGAACACAAAAACTCCGAATACTCTTTTTTCTTTAGAAATTAGTTCATTTTTCGACATAGACTAACTTCCCTACGGTTGTTGAAATGCAAAAAGGACAATGTAAACTTGCAAAACTTTCAAGCAAGAGATCTTGTCAAGCTTATTTACCATTTGCCCACTGGAGCCATCACATATTTTATAGTAAGTGCAGCTGCTGAAGAGTTTGTGAACAAACCGCAGTGTGGTTTTTATTCACCGCCATGTTTGCATTCCATTTGGCCCTGAGCTGGATTCCACATTTTCAGTCCAACTGTGCCCTTCTGCCTGCTATCTTGTTAACCCTCACCACATACACATACACATACACATACACACATAGACACCAAGGGCAGAAGCTTTATTCCCACTTTTTTGGATAATGGGCCTTGGACTGGCTGAAAGCATCAACAACATAACCGATATAAGCAGTTGCTTACGCAATCACTAGGGTGGCTTAATTTTCCTTGGTTGTTCGATCCCAGACCCAGGGTTTAATTGATGGCCAATACGGCCTCATGCTTCACTGTCATCAAGTTATATTCTCACCGGAGGAATGCTGCTGATTCATATGGAGGTTCCAAATGGTTTTCAGCAAAGTCGGGTCACTCCTGCCAGCCCAAACATTTACACAGGCTATATTTGGGATGCTCAGAGGGCAGAAGGGAAGGGATATGGCTATGCTAGTTACAGCATTTCTTGCCTCTCATAATGAGCTTAACATGTAGCCGCCATAAAGCAGCAGCTGTTAATAGGAGGGCTGACAGCTTCCAGTCCCTCGCTCTCATTTGTTTAGCCGTGGACCGAGGGGATGAAAGGTAAACAGCTTGATTGCTGCACTCTCCTCCGGTGACAAACTCTGCACTTGTGACGTCGGTATTTATTGTTCGAGTCAGCCAACCATCTCAACGTGCTTGTTTTGGATGGGAAATGGGTCATCATGCCAGAGGTGCGCAGCAGAAAATCGGGAACTCATTCCCGCTAACGTGGCATATGCGGCTGTCCGCGAAAGACCGAGTAGGGAATACGGTTCAAAACCAAATCCCCCTCCAGCGGCAGTGTGGAATGCCTCATGCTTTATTTCCCTGATCAACGACTTCATCTCTCATCAAGAGCAGTGTAAACAGCATGTCACTTTCCACAGCTATAACCTTTTGTTTTAATTTCCGCATCTCTCTCTATTTCTTTTGCTCGCTCTCCGTTCTACCTTACCTATATAACAACCTGTCAACTTCTCTTTTTCGTGTTTCGGCATGTTTTCAGCTCTGATGGAACATTTTTGACCGCACTTCACTGCCTAGCCAACAGCTCCTTACACCCCACTTTCAGCCTTCATTAGTACTCCTGCTTTGGACTGTGGTCTGAAGTGCTCTGTGGTGGGCTGTGTGGGGGTGTAAGTGCTTTAATATAAGAGTAGGTAGGTTCGCTGGTGGGTGGCTCAAGTACCCAATTCCAGCTATGACTAATATGAAGTGTCCACGTCAAGTGTACATTGAAATTCCAAACACCTTGGCTCAAAGTTCCACCTTATCACTGATACTCTGAAGTGTGCTTTAATCACATCTGATCACTTCATGGATTCATCTAGAACTGAGAAAAAACATTTATGACTACGGCCAAAAATTGATAGACTTTCATTCTGGAAACTGATGTCATAAAAACTTAAATCTGTGTTGGTTTATCCCATATGTCCTGCTGTTTTTAAAATGTCTGCTTCACCAGAGGACATTCGAAGAAGGCCAGCCACTCGTGTGGTTTAAGTCATGTTTCCATCCCATTGTTTCTTATCCCATTTAATTTGTAATTGTCCTATATTACTTAATGTAGGTTCTGCTTCTACTCAGACAGGATTTTCACGTCAGAGTAAGTCTGAGAAACATAATTTATGTTCATGCTGGAAAGGGCAACAGTGGGGAAAAAAACAATGCCTATTTCATGAAGTCATAGTTGTACAGTAACAGACTGGGTTTAATTTAGCATGGAAAGTGTGATTTTTTTTTTTTTGGTTCTTCAGTACAACATGCACAGAAGTAAGAGATAAAAAGGGTATCATTGTAATGTTTAACAAATACTTCCCTGGGACTCTTCACTGTACCCAAACAGTGTCAGGATATTGTCTTGTTTAATTACGTGAGTGATGTCTGATCTTCACGGGTGCCTCCCAGCCCTCACTAATTGCTTGACAGATTTCCTGAGACTGGCTCGCCTCAAGCTGTTTTCAAATTACTTCTCAGTTCCATAAAACCTACCGGACTGATGAAGAGATCTGGGCCCGGACTTCAAACATGCAACTTTATGGTAAACGCTTGGCAGCACGAGCACACAACGAAATTCTCACTTTTAATGTCCGATCCTCCTAACTAACGGCTTAAGCAGAGCGGCTTTGAAGTTCGCTGCACCGCCCCATTAATGGTGAACGTTATTCAGGCTTTATTTGCAGCGGCTGTGCCTGCCAAGAGCCTTTACATTGGAAACTCAATCAGAGAGGGCTGCGAGTGGTCTACATGGCAGATCACAAACCTACAGTGAAGCACAAAGGGTTTTAAAACACACGCAGATGCACATATTCAAAGACCAGTCACAGTGACAATATGCAACCCACACATCCACTGGCATGCAGTGTGTAGGCCATACAGATGCAAGTAGGAAATTCAACACCATACACACGTGCACACACACACACACACACACACACACACACACACACAAACATAATTATTAATACAGCAAATTAATGTGGGGACCAGGAAAAATGTCACTATAAGACCAAAGCTGTCTGATATTCCTCTTCTCATGGGGACATTTGGTCCGTACCCCTGTCACATGCACACACACACGCACACACGCACACACACACACACACACACACACACACACACACACACACCATAAGTTTGACAGACCCTTACCAGATGAACTTGCCTACACTCAAATGTTCACAGGTGCAGGCTATAACTGTTCACCCGGCTCTGCTGAAATGGAGATTTCTGTTTAGTGGGTTCTCCAAATAAAGTTCCAGACTGTATACCAGTTCATAGAGCATGTCACTCTGTGAGGTTAAACAGCCCCGAGCCTGAGCTTCAATATGTGCGCTCATGAAGAGCAGTGCCGTTTCCACTTTAGTTCATCTAGGTAACAATTTACAATGACTAACATTAATATATCATTAATAAATATATAATAAACTAATTATTAAGTCTAACTAAAAACTACTAAAATGTGCAAGGTGTCATTGTAACATTGTAACGGTTGGCAGATCATTGTGGTATAAGAGGAATAACACACTCCAGTCTGTGCTGTTAATACAGAAATATTCCATGTTTAAAAATCATTTCAGTTAGAAAGAATCAGTGACAGCTCTAACCATCTAA
Organism: Pangasius macronema; assembly: GCA_037577455.1. NCBI lineage: Eukaryota > Metazoa > Chordata > Actinopteri > Siluriformes > Pangasiidae > Pangasius > Pangasius macronema. Next base: position 11,163,296 of record CM074957.1, read on the forward strand.
TACAGCTAATACTCTGAATTCGATTCCCGAACGTAATGTATGCCAGTACAATCTAATCTGTAGAAACTCGTGAACAATCCCGCTCCGGTCGTACACTACTCTGCAAAAATTGTAGACACCTTATATTTTTAAATGAATTTCACCTTAGATGTTTATTTTGTGACTTTATTTGGTCAGTAAAAAAAGCATTTTAGATTTTCAAACATTCCTTTACTAACAAAAATTGTCAGTAATGAATTTAACATATAACATATAAAGCAATAGAGCACTTTTCAGGCAAAAAAAAAAGAATGCTAGCTATCAGGGATCACCTGCAAAACCAGAAGGAAGTGTGAAGTCTCCAGAAGAACTGTGGCAGCTTCTCCAACATCCTTAGAAAAACTTACACTCAGTGTTCTCAAAACATTGTACACATTGCACGATGTACCTTAAAATTGCACAAGGTACTGTGCATTTTTAAAGGAAAAAGGTTATGACACCAGGTATTGACCTTTTTTGTTTAGTTTTTTATTATGGCAAACACATAACTTCATTCTTTTTTAAGGCATATTTGCTTTCCAGCACTTCTTTACATATGCCTGTCTGTAAACGTGTCTTGACATGACATATACGTAAGCAACACAAACCCGAGATGTGGGAATCCGAAGTGGGGTCTGACAGCATGTCACCAGTTTAACAAAGAAAAAACAACATGAGCTTGAACTACAAGAGCTACATTAAGATCTGTTACGGATATCTTGGCTAAATAGTTGATTTAGGGCAGAGTGTTTTGCCTTTAATTGGTTCTGTTCTTTAGTGCTGTCCAGGTTGCCATAGAGAGCATGAGTGTAGCATGTCCATGTTGTAAGATGTGTAAACCATTGCAAAATATGTTTAACTTAAGATAAATGATGTAACTTTCTTTTGACGTGCTTGAGGTCATGAAAGCAAATTTTGTTTGCAACATTTTATAATAAAACTTTCTTGATTCGGGTTGCTCTTGAGCTAGTCTAGATTATGATTTAGTGTTATGATTTAGGGTAGCTAGGGGTTACACTGTAGAGGTTATACTAGGGTACTAGGGGTGAGCGATACGGCATTTTATAGTATAGCACTAAGAGTTTCCGCAAAAGTACTACGTGTTATACATATTACTATACATCCAAACGAGTGTTTCAGTAGTGTTGAATTTAAAAAAAAAAAATACATAAATAAAGCCTTTTTGATCATTTTTTATGTTAATAAAATATTTTATATAAAAATATAAATAAAATAGTTTTTATTTATTAAAAAAATATTTAACACAGGAGAAAAAAAAATTACAAATATTTAAAATTAGACATTTTTAAGTTTTAATATTAAGTACAATATTAAGTACTAATTTGTTAACATCAAATTAGCTGCTTCCAGTTTGAACTTTTATTTTTATGAAGAGATATCACAATATCCACAGTATCTCAGAAAAGCATATTGGGGCTTAGTTTAGGTAATGCAAACAGATCTATAACTATTAAGTTTATGACTTATACACATTTATTAGCAAGATTTTTAGCTACATACATATAGCCATAGATTTAAACCTTTATCTGTTAAATGCTGTTTAATGTAACAATATACTTTTGTAAATATTTAGCCATTAAATATATATTGTATCATCATGTATACACATTGGATACATTATAAAGATTATGTTTTTAGTATAAAGTTATATTTCACACTGATTCATAATCTAGACTAGATGATTTTCACATCTGCTAATAATGTTTTACGGCTTATTTAATTCTGAAGAAATATACTGTAACATTGAAAGGGTACAGGAAAGCATGTACATTGTAATCATGAGTACACACATGAGCAACTACATATTTATAAACACTTGTTAACTTTGATGTTTGGAATAAATTTTGCTCATAGTTATACATTATCAACCATGCATCAATAATAATATGATTATCATTTATAACAGGATGTTTATGACAAAATCTAAATAGCAAATGGTTTGTTCATACCTAAAATTCTGCATTAATGAAAGTTATTATAAAGGATTATGTACTGATCTTTAAGAAGGTCTGCTTACGGTCAGAATCTGAGTATTCAGGCATCAGGATCAGTATTTTTACTTTATATGTGCCGAAATCTTGTAAATGTTCGAATACTGTATATAGAATAGAATAGATTGAAAATGTTGTGCAACAATCAGTCTATATTTTCCCTTTATTTATAAGGTTCTGAAGGTTAGAACATACATCCATGGTTTTCAACTTGGGATCTGTGCATTAATAAATATGTGTGTTATTTGTTTTGTAGCAGCATGCTGATTACGGAGTTCATAATCAGCTAATACAGTTATTATAGCTATTATTTATTTATAATATTGGCCTAAATGACAGCCACTTGCATTTGTTGAATAGATTTCAAATGACTACAAATGTGACACAAATTTCATACACATGTGTGTCTTTCAAAGTAAAGCTAAAAAAAGGTATAAATAAAATTAAAATTAAATAACTTGAATTTAAATAATTAAATAATAAATAACTTGAATTTTAGGTAGGAAAAGCTCTTTTAATCCTTTAACACATTGTAACTGGTTTGGTTTCTGTGAATAGAAAGTTCAGGAATAAAAAAAAAAATCGACTGTAAATAAATTTAAAGGTACATGTTTGCCTAGCGAGAGTAATTGTGTAATTGTTTAATTGATTATACACATAAAGTTAATCTCCACTGTGAACATATGGAAAGGGTCTGTAAAAAGGTTCCACTGAAATGGGTGAAAACTAATGATGAGCGTAAAGCAAAATGTTTTAGATTTCATAATTGGACAGATAGAATTCAATGGTTCTCTACAGTTGTTTTTTTTTCCTTCAGCTAATCATTTCTTCTTCTCTTTCAGCATGTGACTGTCACCCAGTCGGTGCTGCAGGTAAGACCTGTAACCAGACCACAGGCCAGTGTCCGTGCAAGGATGGTGTGACTGGGATTACCTGCAACCGCTGCGCTAAAGGCTACCAGCAGAGTCGCTCACCCATCGCCCCATGCATCAGTAAGAGAATCTTCTCTCTCTCTCTCTCTCTCTCTCTCTCTCTCTCTCTCTCTCTCATACTGCTGGCAATCACCCAGTAAACCACTGGCATAAAGAGGAGTAATAAATCATAGTGCTACTTTACAGGAGTATAATGGCTGATATTATTAACAGATAAACTCAAGATAAACTATTAGAAAGCTTCTCAGGGGTAACATTACTACTTAGTTACCTGACAACCTGACAAAATATGACACATAAATTCAAACAAATATTAAATGACAGCCATTAACTTGTATCTATTGCCACTGATATTTTAATAGCTCCTGAAATGTTCTAAACAGGTGTCTTATAAAAATGTGATCACTGCAGTAAATACGTTAACATGTTGATTGCAACTTCCTTACCGCACCTTTAGCTTTAAGTTAAAATATATCTCAGTGCTATTTGCACATTTGTACAAGAACCATTTGTACACCAAGCTTTAACTCAGCACTCCCACGGGAATGTAGTGGATGACACCCTAAAGAAAGTTTAGCTAAACACTTACTATTCATGAATTCATGGCCTTTTCATTTCCGGCTGCGTCCCCCGTTCCAATTCCTTGGAGGGACATTCTGCTGTTTGACCTGCGCTAAAGCAAACAGTCCATACAGGACTAGCTGACAGGACTGGGCCTGGTGTGCTCTCAGTGATGGCTCGCCAAAGCCATGAATCTAATGGTCCGCTCTACAGCCATGATTGGTGATATGTTTATTGGCAGTATCAACAAGGCTGCAGATTCCGTCTCTGTGGTGATAAACAGCAGGACCACACAATAGACAGCAGCGGGGGGAAGGTGGAGGGGTGACTGGCACTCATCCCTCCCTAGCTGGCATCGCTCGATAACATAATAGCGGGGACAACACAATGCAAGGCTGTTAGTGTTCATTTCTACTGTTCTTCCATGTTCGAATGCATGTTATTGTCAATTTGGGTGAATTTGGTCTTTAGACAAAGCTATCTGGAATATGGAACTGTTCTGATATGTTTGGCAAGGTTTTACTAACGCGAAATGAGACTCGTGGACCCTGTGGAATTAGGTTTTCCTTCATTTTACTGAGAGAGTAACAAATCTACTGTAAAACCTCAGGAGCATGCCCTAGCACTAGAGCTGCAAAGATTTGGTTTCTTATATATTTTGTGAGATAATGCGTTTTAGTTTTAATAGGTTGATAAAAAAATGATATCAAACATTTTGCCAGCTGCAGTTTTACTATGGCTGGAGTCCCTAGTGTTGTATATCTTACAAAAGCGAACAATGTAGAGCGCAAAGAGTGTGCTTCGAGAAGCAAAACCTATTAAACCAAATATATGCTTTTTCATCAGCGATCAATAACATGGCTATTAAAAAGGTCCTTGAGACTTCCTGAGTCTTAAGAAATCATTACACAATACATTCTATTCTTAAAGAGGTTTGTTTGAGCCATTCTTCTGCCATTCACTTGAAAAAGGAAAGCTCAAGCAAGAACAAAAGAGATGTGGCATTGAGCAATTTTTTTTTATTGGTCATTTTCCTTTAATTCCATTTTCCTTTTGTTTTCCTGCTTACAGAGATTCCAGTCGCATCCCCCACTGCAACGTACACCAGTTCTGAAGAGCCATCAGGTTAGTAAAACTAAAAATGAAATCATTTTTAATCTTTTGCAAAGTCTCAGCATTTGGAGAACAACTGGGATGCTTCATCTAAAATACTAACAGGCCTAGTATTGGACGCGACCAAGTGGCACGTTGTAGCACAATCTCCTTTGCATTCATTTAACCAGCTTGTTGTTCATTGTTTTGCCTTTTCTTCTTTTTCTTCCTTTTCCACCTCTTCTTCATGTTCTTTCATCTTCATTCTGACATAAACTTAAAACCATAACCATAGCAGGACATATAAGGCATGCCAAAAAGTGATTCTCAGGATTTTTCCCCCCGTTTACAAAGCTTCGCAGCAGCAGCTGTACATGGTTTTCATTCCCATTTGTTTTTCCACAATGGAAAATGCAACCTGCATACCGAACAAGGGTCCAATCCGATCCAAAGTGCATTCCACACACAGTGATTCTTCATGAAATCTATTCATATTAATAGAAGACAAGCCGTTCTCATTTGTCTACATTATACTGACACTTATTAAATTATAACTTGCAGGTTCTTTTGACGTGTCCTTCGCACATCTCCAGCTGCTGTTAGCCAAAGGCAGACGGATTCTTAATCTGATTACATGCTTCATTTGCATGGGTTTGTTTCTCCGTCACACTTTCTGTGGACACAATGCCCTCGTGCTCCTTTTCACACCTTATTATCTCATCAGGCTGATCACTGACAGATCCACAGGAGCCCAGTAACGGTCATTATGTCAACCAAACCAACTAAAGATAATACAATCAGCTAAAATTTTCCGGGAAATTGCTGCTTGACACCAAATTGTTAAGTGTATAGTAGGTTGAGACATTAATGGATCAGCGGATATTGGGAAAAGTGGATTTGCAGTGCACTAGGGAGACTAAGACCATTCAGTCGTTATAGCAGCAGCAACATGTAGTGAATCAACCTCTGGTGTGGTCCCCTGGTGGAGCAGCAGACTGTAACATGGCCTCTGTCGAGAGCCTCCACAAAGCGGGCATTTGTCTCACAGCAGGGGCCGGGTGTTAATGAGGCCTGTGGGTGTGATGGGCAGCGCTGGGCTTTGTGTTGCCCCCCTAATGGCAGCCTGGGTGTATCAAAGAGAGGCAGGACGGGGGCGGACGGGGCTCATGGGCTCACAAAGCCATCCCATTCCTCCACACTACATTTACATGAAAATGAGGCGTGGTCGATGTGGTTTCATCGAATTCATTTACTTTTCGGATCTCCCCCCCTTATTCCTGCTTACTCCTTCTTTCTTTCCTTCACTGATTTCCTACCAAACATTTTTCTACCATCCTTTACCGTCTCATAAATTTTCTTGAGCCATACTTATACCATGCTCACTGTCTCACAGTTCTTCTTCTGAGTCTCTCCATCCTTCTTATCCTCTATTTCTTACTCCCTTTCCAGCCCCCAACCCCCTCGTCCTCCCCCTTTAAACTTCTTTTTGGTGTGGCGTTTTTTTCCCGCCCCACCATTGCCCAGGCAACCTCATTCACACGGAATAGAAAGGGCCGTGAAAAGGGAGGGCTAAACGGAGACCTGGAGAAAATAATGAAGTTTGTCCATATTCAGGCGAAAGCTGAAAGGTCCCCTTTCTCCCATTTCCCTCTCTCCTTCTCCTCCTCCTCCTCTTCCTCCTCTTCCTCCACCCTTCACTTGCACCCCCACCAACCCCGTCCTTCTCAGAAAACGAGAAACCTCCAGGTTATTACTGCTATGTGAGGTAGCCACACCGGGAGACTTTCTGGTTCCAATTTGTGTCAGTCAGTAGAGAGACGTCAGAGGAGTCATTTTCCTGCTCAGTCTGGCCTCGATGGAGCTCGGCATCTGTCCAAAAGGTGCCTCGCTTTGCCTCAACGAGGCAGCGGTCATCACTGAGGCCTTGTGTTATGTTCCAGAGCTCAGGACACTTTCAGAAAGAAATGCTAACTTCAGGTGGTATTAATCATAGAGCCTGGCGTCTGATTAATGCAGCCCAGGATTCACTCTACCATGTCATATCTAGACCAGGTTCTACAACTGAAAGGAGTATAGCCTAATTTAATTCTGCTGATTTGAATTAAATTACGGGCCTTGGAGGGAAGACCTCTCTCAGCAGTGCTTCCCAATCCTCTCAATGGCCTTCCTTTGAGTTTAAATAACCTCTTTACTTCCAGCACTGACATCGTTAATATTGAGCCTGGGACAGAGTGGGGGGATGGAGAAGCTGGAGTGAATAATAACAGTGAGAAAAGAACTGAATAGTTGAGTTTAAGCCTCAATCTGATCTAATGTGGCACTCATTGGTGTATAGATTGCACAATACTGAAAACCATCTGGGCATGGAATAACAACATTTTACAGTATTGTGCAGTTGTGTAAAAAAGCAGTGCCAAGAAACAGAGTATAAAACAATATTAACTAAAAAAGTCAAGTAAAATTCGGGTGTCTGAGGTGCACTTAAAGGTGCAACATCACAAAGCTTATTTCAAATGCCTCAAGAAACTGGATCCCATCCAGGGTGTATCCTGCCTCATGACCAGTTTTCTGAATCCACCACCCCTGACCAGGAAAAAGCACTTACTGAAGGTGGAATGTATAAAGTCCTATAATCTGAACCTCCTACTGTTTCAGATGAACTGGAGTCTTGTGTTGTCCTTTTCAAAATATCTCCACCTTATTTATTTTCTTCATTCCTTTCCTTCCACAGACTGCGAATCCCATTGCAAGGCATCCAAGGGGAAGATGAAGGTCACCATGAAGAAATATTGCAAGAAGGACTTTGGTGAGTGACATACACTCTAGACACATCATCCTGTGGACGCAGATTTTGCTGCTGAATCTGTGGTCTTTGGTGTTCTGTATAAGCAGGGGTAAAGCAGGGAAGTGATAGCTCAGTGGTTAGGACATTGGCCTACTGATCGGAAGGTTGAGAGTTCAAATCCCAGCACCTCCAAGCTGCCACTACTGGGCCCTTGAGCAAGGCCCTTAACCCTCAACTGCTCAGATGTGTAAATGAGATAATTGTAAGTCGCTCTGGATATGGGCGTCTGCCAAATGCCATAAATATAAAGCTTTACATTAAGGTTTACTTAATCACCGTTATTTACTGCATTAGTTACATTAACAAACCATGAACTTCAGTATTAACAAACCAGGTAATGTTAAGAAAACATCAAAATAAGTTAGTATGTGTATAAACTGATATCTGTATAAATAACAATCCATGACTAAAAATAAATCCACATAAATTAGCAGCTATTAGATTACAGCTTGTTCGTACTGAGCTCTGGGCTCTGTAAATATCAGAACTTGTTATTCAGCCTCACTTCTGAATTTTACCAGTTAACATCCGCAAACACGAGTTTACGCTTTGGTCATTGTGATATGGTATGAACATTGCTTACTGCAGGTGTTGATCATTTGACTTATTTGTTTCATTATTTTAAGTACGTTTGAAGTAAGTTTTTTTTTTCACATTAACTGGAGTGTTAAAAATGTCAGTTAAGGAAAACTTAATATAAAGTGTTACGTAAGCATTCCATAATTGCAGGAACGCTAAAATGAGGAATGCTTACTGTTAAAATTAGAATTTACTTCATTTCAGTGAAATAAAAAAAAATGTCACTGAGCTAGGCACACAGTGACAACAGGTGGGACAAAAATCTCGAAATCCATTACTCACAGTTGTATCTGACACGTATCCCAAGTGCAAATTATATCCACTTCCCTCCCCATCCTAACCTCTACCTGTCTCTCCTCTACATTGTCGATGGTTTATTCATGGGATCTGAGTTGAAGTTTGTAGCATCAAAGCTTAAGGCTCAGCACGACTCGCCTGATGCACATGCTCAGACTGTCTCACTGCCTGCAGAGGACAAAGGGGACAGCTGGTTCCTGTTGGAATCCCAGACGTGCAGGCAGTTCATGAGCACAAATTCTTGCATATGTATTGATAGAGGATAAAGGATTTATAAGCGTCATAAAAACACCATCATTCCAGGCAAGTCGTACCTCTCAAACCAACACAGGCTCCGATCTGACCTACGTTCGCTTAAGATTTTTTTTGTTTGATCTATAAAGGTTTAAGACCACGCCCTAAGGGCAAGTTCACAGAGTATATGAAGATCTCTAATTTATATACTGGCGCTTCTTATTTTGTTTCACTGCGAGTACAGTATAATGTATGCTGTTTAGAACTGTGTTTAATAAAAAGGAGTGGCTATTATATACAACACCCCCACCCCAAAAAACGGAGTGGGGGTCTAAAAGACTTCTGTAAAGTTGATATAGATCTGAATTATTTGATTCAGTGCATTATACAAGGCAACACTTGCAGACAAAACATTTTGGACACCTAAAAAAAAAACATTAAGAACACTAAGAAGAGAATAAAGTAAATGTGCATAATAAATATATTCTGAATGAATGGAACAGTGGTAGGAATACACAGTTTTATCTGTCAGACCCCAGTCCTGGAAACTATAGATTCAAAATAACCTAAAAACCTAAATAATGAAAGTTGTTAGAGCATTATTCATAAAAAAAAAAAAAGTAATTCCTTGGTATTTCTGTTCTGATGGTTGATGGCTACTATAAAGTAATTTTATGCCAATGTCAATAAAATACATAATAATAATAATAATAATAATAATAATAATAATAATAATAATAATTTATTTATTATTATTATTATTATTATTATTATTATTATTATTATTATTATTATCATCATTATTATTATTATTATTATTATTATTATTATTATTATTATTGTTGTTGTTATTATTATTAATATTAATATCATTATCATTATTATTATTATTATTGTTATTATTATTATTATTATTATTATTATTATTATTATTATTATTAAAATACAAACACAACCTGGACATAAAACAAAAGCATAAAAGAGTTGCCGGATTAAAAAAAAAAAAGAAATGACAATTAGACACAATCAGGCAAACGCCCAGCAGCCCCTCAGGCCATTCAGAGTGCATCTTATCTTTAGATCAGTAGCCTCACATTAATATTAATGTCTCATTGCCTCTGATTAGTTTTAAACAGTCATTTAAAATCAGCCCACAGCTGTCTCTTTATGTGTGCTGGTTTAGGACTGTTTGTCCTACTGTAGTGCAAAAATAGATATATTAATTAATCACTATTAACTGAAGCAACAGAAAAAATACAGTGTTGGAAGGAGAGCCGGAGGGAGCTGTTAATGTCAGTCTGTGGTTATATACATACCACTTATACAGTATGTCTGCTTTAATCCTTCAAACCTGGAACTGTGGATTAATTCGTTCTCTTATGTTCATTCATTTTGGGTTTCTTGTCTTTAAGGGACCTATTTATGGTGATATAGTGGAGGAAATGCAGCATGAGCAAAAGGATGCAGCAGTGTGTGGGCCCAGCTCTCAATCTGGCTCTGGTTACAGGGTTCTTCAGTGTATGTGTGTCTGAGAGCCCTGACGAAGTTCCCTTTCTTTAGGCAATAAAATCTCACTCCCAAGTTCTGGCACGAATCAATGTATCAATCCATCATTTGATATAGCGTCCGTGATACCATGCCAGTCCTCTTGAGGAAGGCTTTGGCTGGCTGATATAAATTTCCTTACTGCATAATTCAAAACAGTTCAAAGCTCACAGTTTCAATCACACAATCTGTTATAGAGTTCTCTCTTATATTGGTGTAAAGTCATATTATTGTTTTTTACCTTTGCTTTCCGTTTCATTCTACTTTTATGAACCACTTCCTTCTCTCAGCAATTAGCAAGCATAAACCAAAGCACTGGCTTTCCCTTTGTTTTTTGACCCAAAACAAAGCAGTAAGACAAAGTGAAATGCTTAAACGGACTATTCAGGTTCCTCAGCATGCGTCCTGGGCAGCTGGGTGATTTTCGAGACGCATCGCATACAGCAAATGGACCATGTTATTCCTATACAGGGCTGTCAGCCGGCCAGAAAGCTTCACAATTCATCAATCAAAGCCGGGGAGGAGAAACGGTCACGAGCGCTTTCAAACGCGTCCAAATAAGCATGGAAATATATCTTCTGTTTTCCTCATTCATAAGGCAATAAAATGCGAAGGAGAAAATGTGATCCGTCTGAAACAACTTGACAGAAGAAAAAAACAAGTTGTCATATTCATTCTCTTAATGATTTTTTAATGTGTGCAGAGCTATTTTTCATTTAAACCTTTATGGGGGACTGAAAATAATTTCTGCCATTTTGCCTTGTGAACATCCGTTTTTTGCTTTTTTTTCTGAAGGGCTGCTTTTCTAAACTCCTAACAGTTAAATCTGAGCCTAAGAGTTTTAGTCACGTCTCTTTGTGTGGTCGTGTGTTTGCACACCCTAAAACATCCTTTGTGTCTGTTTGTGTTCTGTGGGTGTCCAAGGCCCAGTTTAAACAGAGCCCAGTCCGCCTCAGCGCTCCGTCGCCAGCTGACATCAGGTGCTAAATCTGCCCTCTACTGACAATAAGACAGCGATAGAAAGAAATATTTGCTGCTCATCCTCTTTTGTCCTCTGTCTCTACGGAGACAGCAAGCATAAAGAGCTGCATTTTCACCCGCTAACCCCTTAGTCGTGGACTGGGAGCGACACACAATGAATCAAAGCGCCGTGTGTGTGTGAGACAGTGTGTCAGTGTACATGTGGGCCCCGAACCGTGCCATACACACTCATGACAAGGCCAGCAGTCAGTATGGTGATAAGCGTCTGTGCGTAGGGTGGCCCAGCGGGGGTGTGAGCATGAGTTTCATGCTGCTAATCAAGCGCACTAATTAGATTAGCCGGGACTTGTGTGGGGCAAGTGGGTCACGGCCCAGCACACCGCCCAAACACACACAGGAGCTGGCAGGGCTCTCGTGCCACTCATCAACCTGCCTTTAATTCTACTGATCTGTTGGCACAGTGCCTCATATGCATTTATAGCTGTCTGAATGCTTTGGTGATTCCTCCAGCAGCACACTTACTTCTCACAGTGTTGTCCATGAGCTCATGGGTAGCTAATCAGTGGCTCCTGTAGAGCTGTAATGAAGCTCCTGGATCGGATTCTCACGGTGCTCTTGAACCGGGTGCTTGGACCCCGCAGGCTCGGTGAGCTGATGAGGTCGGAACACTTCTGCTCAGTTCTACTACTGTGTCTCTTCTGTGGCTGGGAAGATAAATAGTGGTTTCCCATCCAGAAGCGCCAAACCTCACCACACTCTTCTCTATTCTTTTTATCTCTCACTCTGTCTTTGGCCACAAGAGCGGGCTCGAGCCCAGAGAGCCAGCAGGGATGAATGGCGAGCCCGTGGGAGTGCACTCCCCTCACACCGACACTGCTCTTTTCTTCTCTTAAATTGGGTGCAATTTGCTCACAGCAGGCCCCCCACTGCCAAGCCAGGACATTCCACTGTGATAGAGGGGAAGATTCATGCCCCTGTCACTAAAGAGTGCAACAGTGGGAGGAAAAAGAATAGAAATTGAGCACTTCCCGTGTCAATTTTACATAATGTCCCTAGTGGCGTATTTCTCAAACATGATTCACCTTCAGTTAACAGGTGGGTCAGCATCACTCATTTAGCAAGCGTGTATTGTTTGTTTTTTTTTATTAACATTTTCCTTCTTGGAGGATTTGTGAAGTTCACACCACAAAGCATGGTCTCAATTCCAAACGAGGTCAATTTTCCCTAATTGTGAAATAAGGACTCTTAGCTAGGCCCCCTCTGGGCCCTCTGGGCCTTTCTGGAACATTCCCCCACAAAACCACTTCATCATGAGCACAGATTAGCTCATGAGCTCGGACTCTGTGTGTTCAGAATGATGTGACGCTGGCGTAGCTTTGCACCATTAGATCGTGTTTGTTTGATGGGGTAATATACACTTGTATTTCCTAAAGATTCTAAAGATTTGATAACTTTTTTTTTTGCCTACTGCCAATGTTACCTATTTTGCTTCTTGTGGTTATGAATAACCTCCAGCCTTCTGGCGTCTCCTATGTGTATATTTTGAAGTGGTCAATATCTTGCCCAAAACAAAGCAAAGAAGTGAAAAATGAAGCAGGTACTTTATACCTCCACCCCGTCACCTTCTATAAATCTTGATGGAGGAAAGCTGAGTGTTTTTCCAAGGCTCCATTCGCTGTAGTGCAACATTACAGCAGGTCCCGCAGGAGAGGGGAGGAGGCGTTTGCATGCTCTCTGCGGGCACACATTGTCTTTGGCTGTGAGTGCTATGGCAACTGTTGCTGCAATACGGAGCATGCAGCCCGGGACAACAAGGGAAGGTCAGGGGTCAGGGTGTGAGGAGAGAAGGAGGGGAGAGGTTCAGAAGCCCACTCTCAAACTTGCAGGAATAAACAGAATGCATAGAGAACACAGGTTAAAAGTATTTTTGAATGTATTGAACATCTAAGATTAGTGCACTATCATATGTATATAGAGATAATATAGAGATAAGTTTTTTTCAAGTTGTAGTAGAAAAAAATCTAAAAAAAAAAAAAATGGGGTTGAATTTATTTGCTATTTAATACACCACAAAATATGAAGTGTCAGGTTTATATACAACATTTATTTAGTGAAAGTCTATATAAAACGGCATTCTAAATGTTTGTTAATGCTCCAGACTCATTTTAGAAAATGATTAGTCCACTTGTAAGATGATGTAGATATGAAAAACACTATCACACACTCTACTAACACTTCTATTCTCTATTACACTCTATTACACCGCATAGTATCAGTTGTTATACACTTCACTGCATAAGGCATCTCAATGAAGAATGATGCAGGCACATGATTAAGCATTAAGATTAAGCAATCTTTGAAAATCAGAAAATATTTCTAAAATCCAATTCAGCTAAATTCACAGCACCTGGTCATAACTGTGGAAACTGATTGAGCATGAATGATAGTAATTTCACAATTCATGCTTTGTATTCACATGCAGTATCAACAAATATGACTATAGCAAAAATAAATAGTGATTGCGTACCCACTAACCTATAACTGTGTGTTCCTGTTTCTAGCTGTCCAAGTGCACGTGCTGAAGGGTGACAAGGCAGGCGAGTGGTGGAAGTTCACCATTAACATCATCTCGGTGTACAAGCAGGGCGAGCACCGCATCCGACGTGGCGACCAGCTACTGTGGGTGCGCGCCAAGGACGTGGCCTGCAAGTGCCCCAAGATCAAGCCAGGCAGGAAGTACCTGTTGCTGGGCTCAGACGACGAGGACTCGCGTGGCCAAAGCGGTGTTGTGGCCGACAAAGCCAGCCTGCTCGTCCCCTGGAAGGACCAGTGGGCCCGTCGCCTCCGCAAGTTCCAGCAGCGTGACAAGAGGGGAAAGTGCTAAAGCAGCCAGCAACAGCAATCAGCACAGGAAGGAGTGAGACGAAGGAAGGATTGGAGGAAGGACCGAGCGCTGCTAAGCAGACTGATATTGCTAGCCTCTGGTAGAAACGGTTGTGAAGGAATTCTGATTTCACAGTTGTCTTCAGCCGTTTTTGTTTTGTTTTGTTTTCAGTTTTCTTTCAGATTTTTTTTGTATTGTGGATTTTGCAGAGTTTGCACCTAATTTTACATATACAGTATGTAAAGTCATTTTTCGAGTGATCAGTTTGGTGTCCCTCACTCTATTTCTTTTTATATAGCTTGACATTCCCCAAGCCGTTTTTACCGAAATTAGCTACTGTCTCACATGTCTGGATTGAGAAATCACTCCTTTTTTTTTTTAATCACCAAGCTTGTATTAGAGTGTGCTGTTCTATTTTTGAAAGCCACTTCCTGGTTTAGTTATGGCAAAACTAAAGTGATCTTTGTGGGGTTGCTGATTTAATTTTTGTTGTTGTTGTTGTTGTTGTTGTTGTTGAACTCGCAAGTTCAAAGAGTGAACTAACAGAGTGAACTAACAAGCTCTATGAACCCCACTCTCAAGTAAAGCAACTCTCAAGTAAATCGTCATGGACAATACCTCATTGTTTCACATAAAGCGTGTTTATGGAAAGTGATATGCCTCATTCAGTGGGAAAATGAACCACTACTCATTTAAGTTGAATGTCATTTTTGCAATGTACAGTATAACATACTTGGCCTTACTACCACACAATATGTATGTATAAAGAAAGTGTCATCTTTAACTCATGATCCCTGATTACACTTACTTATAGTTTGTAACAGCTTTCATCTAAATATGTTAAAAAAATAAAATCCAGAAAATGTAGGTTTTTATTTCATTAGATATAAGGAACCCCTAGAAAGTGAGTTTAAAGATTATAAATAATTACATTTACAGTTGAAGCATAATTCTGATCTCATGAAGAACTCTAATGTAAGGGTGGTTTCCTTACAGCCTACCAAAAGTTTCTACGATATAGCTCTTCATAACTTCATTCATAAATTAATACAAGACCCCACTGGTCATGCAATCAAGTCTCATCCGTAATGTATAGCTGGAAGGTTATAAGAAGCCTTAAGTATAAGACAGTGTTAAGAAAAATGCATATTATTGACAAGTTGAAGACCATAATAACCGATTTTGCCTTGTGTCATAAAGCATAGCCCTATAATTTGCCTGGTACTTTGTGGAAGGTATTGTCGTTTTATTGTTATTTGTATAGTTGTATAGTATCTTTTCTATAACATTAACTAGATTATATTCACATTATTAACCAGAGTGTTTAGAACCATAAACGTAATGTTTCAACAGAGGAGTAAGAGTGTTTGTGTTTGTTTACATTGATTGATCAAATAGAGAAGTTGTACAGTATCTGTTATATGAATGGAGTATTCAAACACACACACACACACACACACTATTGCGTACACACAGCCCATGCTTAAGTTACTGTCAAACTATGAACTCTGACAGTGGCTTAGAACTGAACAGTAATCCTGTCTGTCAGCTAGAACAGTCACAAAAGGAGGCACGGAAACTATTTTACAATTAGAAACGTTCTGAACCAACATGAACATTTTGACTATTTCTTCAACTATTTGGAGAATTGTTTTCCGAACCAGGTTTTGGGTGAAGACCTAGCCATTGTTGATGGTCTACCTGTAAATGACATTTAGCTGTATTCTTTGTTTTGTCTTATAATGCATACTAATATATAATGGTTCTCATAAAATGAATCTATTTAATGATCCCGGAATTGACATGCCTTTTGTTTTTATTACTGTTGCTTCCATGAGATGACCTTGTGACGTTGTAACCGTTGAAAGTACAGATAGTGAGAAAATGGAGATTGTTTTCAATAAACACCCCATAAACCCCAGCATTCTATATGTGATTACATTATTCTAAAAATATGTACCTAATTATGCCTTACTCAACCATGATGTGCACATAGTCAGTTCCTGTAGATATGCAGAAATATAACGATATGCAGTTAGTGTATTCTGATGCCGATAGGCAAACAGTCAATTCCTCGTTGTTTGAAATGGCACCGGTCCAAGACGAACTGAATATTGATTTAGCCCACCTACCACTCTCGCTTACTAAGATTGTACACAGATGCTTTAGGAATTGCTGCAAATTCTTATAGCCTAAATATCTCTGTTCTCCAACCATCTCTAACCACAGCACACAATGGAATTTACTCAGAAAAAAAAAATAAATAAATAACATTAATTACACACCAGGATTCCTCACTAGGGCCAAGTTAAACATTATCACAAGTGCCAAGTGGGAGTCTTGTTAAAGACATGGCGAAGGGTTCTGTGTGAACCGTAAATGTCACTTGCAAAAAAAAATCGTAGACCTTTTTCTTTTTTTTGTAACAAAGCTCATGCCTTGCTGGATCATCATTTACTTTGGCTCCAGTCACCTCTATAAAACGCAGAGCATCCAGGATAAGTTATAAACTGTGAGGAGTTGTGTGTGGAGTTATAGGTAAGTCCGTGATATGTCAGTGCGCTGTTAATGTCAACCACATAGCTGACTGTGAACACACACTTCTGGTAGGTGCTCAGGGACGAATATTTCACACAACCCAGCTCTTAAAATCCTGTGCATCATCCACACATGCTGGTTCTATAAACTGTGGAACCCGAGAATACGTTCTGATTTAGGTAAGGCGTGGATGCCAGACTTATTGCTACAAAATCTGTGCGTAGTGACTTTGGAACCTGAGCCATGTTCCTTCAGAGTGTTTTCAGTCAGTCCTCTGAATGCTGTAATTGTGTAATGCTGTATAGGGTGGCAGGGTGCCGCAACAGGTAGCATTGCCGCCTCACAGCTCGGGGTATTCTCTGTAGGAAGGTTTGCATGTTCTCCCTGTGTTTGTATTGTCCTGGTCCAATGGGAGTCTCGCTCTGCCCCAAAACATGCAGGTAGGTGTACTGGCTACTCTAAATTGTCCTTAGGTGTGAATTTGTGTGGATGGTGCCTTGTGAGTAGCATCCCATCAAGGATGTTTTCCCACCCAGTCTCCCAGGATAGACAAGAAGAAGAAGAAGAAGAAGAAGAAGAAGAAGAAGAAGAAGAAGAAGAAGAAGAAGAAGAAGAAAACAATAAATGCATATAAG
Source organism: Pangasius macronema (assembly GCA_037577455.1). Taxonomy (NCBI): domain Eukaryota; kingdom Metazoa; phylum Chordata; class Actinopteri; order Siluriformes; family Pangasiidae; genus Pangasius; species Pangasius macronema. The sequence continues at coordinate 11,180,449 of CM074957.1, forward strand.
GTTAGAAGAAATGAAAACATAAAATATAAAACATTTTTTTAAATACAAAAATTTAAACCAAAACAAAGAATTACAATAAGGATAAATGGTAAAAGATGTTAATACAGCAGTTAATAAATATTACAATATTAATAAAACAACCCGCAATTAGTAAAACAATGATTTGAAAACAATGATTAGAAAACTGATTTATCATAGTATGTTTTACATTTATGGCCTCTGGCAGACACCCCTATCCAGAGCAACTTACAGTTAACTTATTTACGTAACTGAGCAGTTGAAGGTTAAGGGCTTTGCTCAAGGGCCCAGCAGGGGCAGCTCCCAACCGCCACAACCTGATCAGTAGTCCAACATCTTAACCACTGAACTACCACTTCCCTGTTTTATGACAGGAACTATGAATAAGCCCATTTAAACATCAGGATTTAACATCATTTATAAAATGTGCATTCCTAATATCTAGCTCTTAAAGACTTTTCCAGGGTTTTGGGGCTGCAGTTGAACCAAGGAATTGATAGTAAACCTGCTTCAGCTGAATTAAGTGCTCAAGATGGGTCGTACTGTTCCAGATGAGCAGTAATATACAGTGGGGTCTACAAGTCTCATGTCATATTGAAAATCTGAAATTGTATTTTTATTTTTTATTTAAAACTGGGGAGAAAATAATTTAAGAATTTAAAAGATTTTAACCAAAGAAAGGAAAATATTCACTATCTTGGATATTCAATATTCAATATTCTGCACTTTTTCTAGGTCACCATTTAAAGGTGAACAAATTTGTTATACTGATCATGTTAACTCCTTTGTAAAAAATCTCAGTTTTATCCCTTCTGTTGAAGCACATGTTCAAACGACACTGCGATGGATTTGATCTAACACTGATCATCAGGGTTTAGACAAATTTGTGAAGTCCATGCCAATTTGAGGGAAGGCTGTCAGTAAATGGGGACATACCAATTACTAAGAATTCCTGAAATCCATGAAAATATTCCTAAGATCTCACTTTTCACTAGAGTTATTGCAGGCAATATAATTTGTAATGAAAATGTTTGTATTAAATTAGAAAAGAATGCAACATGGAAGCATTTTCACTAGTGGACTTTTGGACCCCACTTTAACCATTTAGAGCTTTATACACTATTAGTAAAACTTTATAGTCGATACAAAACTTAATAGACAGCCAGCGTAAACTGAGCAGTTAAATCTTTAAGAGAGCCAGGAGACCTTTGGAAAAACAGTGTTAGGATTAAGCTTATGCCTGTACACATCTCTGAGCCATGAGCATCAGTTGCTAAGCTTGATTTAGATGACTTTATGACTACTGCTAAGAAAAAATGACATCTAAAAATTTTGCTTTAAAATGTTTAAAAACTTGTGTCTACAGCCATGTCCAGTATGCAGGGTGGTATGGACACACACATGCTCTATTTGGACTCCAGCCACACTCCCACTATTGTACTTCTGTTAACACACACCAGGCAACTCCTAAAATATTTTCCGGTTGTGTGTAGGGGTGTAGGGAAGTGCTGTATGAGCAGGCAAACAGGATCCGAGAAACTCACAGTTCCATGATATATACAATGGACATTCTTTAATGGTACTGCTATAACCTCTATAGCCATTTTGCAATACATAATCACCAGTGAACCTAATTAGTCCAATGTATAAAATGAATGTCTCTCTTACATTCTCCTCTCGATTTCCCTTTTCAATGGCCTCTCTGTGCAAGGAGAGACTGGCATCATTCTCAACCCTGTATATCACCCTAAAAACAAAGTGCAGCACCACTTGAGCTTCACACCACCATGGGGACCCATGATGGGATCCTTGGCTTGGCTGCAACTGGCAGCTATGATGAGATTCTGGTGAGAAGAACCCTTGTGACCCTGTTTGAGTCCTTCACTGAGAACCTCTTCAAGCTCCTCCACTCCCTCCCCTCTTCTACCAGCTACACAAGAAGACTGTTAATTTACCCTGAGAGCTCCTCTCTGGCTTTCTCACCCTGTGCCTTGGTGGGAAGTAACTCCATGAGAGACTACATTTAACTTCTTAAAGTCTAGAATTCAAGGCTAATTTGATGACTTTCATTCGGTTAAAACAGAGGGATGTCAGAGCTAGGTTTTGTGTGATATATTTTGAAGGGGTCTCTCTCTCTCTCTCTCTCTCTCTCTGTGCTATGTGGGATTGAGATCCTTTTCAGTGATGCGGGTTCTTGGGCCCCTCATCTGCAGCATTAACCCTCTGTAAATCAAACCCCTGCCATCTCGGATGTTGTTTTGTTTGCCCTGGAGCTGCTAATTTTCATGAGAACAACCATCTGTGCTGTTTTCTCACCCGAGCTAGTGTGTTTGTCAAAAGGCACTTGTCAAGGGGTACCTCATGAGAATGTATCATAAATTTTCACATGTAGAAAATAGTGAACTGACTAAGGTCATGTATAGGCATTTTTATGATAATAAAATTAGTATAGTTCTCTTGCAGTCTCTTCTTATGTAAAATATATTAAATAATTATTCCTTAGAATATAGTAGGTGCTGGTGTATGAAGAGGACATGCTGACACACTGATGAGCAAAAATATCAGTGGTGCACATGTGCATATTGTATATTCTGTCTCTATGATGGGAAAACCTTGACATTCTTCTTCTAATAGTCCAAGACTATTTCCAAAATTTGCCATTTAAAGACAAGGCCATTTCTGAACATTTGGGAGCCCTATAAGGGACAACAATCATATTATTTTATATGCAAAAATGAACAGAATTAATATTTCGTTATCTCAACTGATGGCAAAATAGTTAAAAAATTTTCCTTATAGCACCTGAAAAATGATCAGTAGACGATTAGGCTACTTAGCACGGTGAAAGGCTTGAACTGAGGAAAATCATTTCTTCGTTGGTTGTGATCATCTGAGTTCTTATAGCTCTGAAAAGAAGTGTAGGTGATTGACCTGTAGGTGAAGGTGTGGGTGATCCACCTGAGCAGTGATTAAAGTCAACAGGCTACTGATGTCGTAGCCTGTGGTAACAAGCTAGCACTTTAACATGTGTTAGCCTAACACTTCTTACTCTAGCTAATAACTAGCTGGCCAGTTAGCCCCTAGTGTTTTCCGTTTCGATTACATCAACAACCAGAAGCAAGAAAGTGGACAAACTGACTAAATCTAATTAGCATTAATTCCTTACCTGTGCTCTACTGCTTAGAAACTGATTTTCATTTGGGGTTAATCAGAATCACTTCACTGATGACAGGTATATGATAATTACTTTTGAACATGAGTCTGATTGTGATTCAAATTCATTCTGAGCACAGACACATGCACCATTATAAAAGGGTGTGTACACTTATGCAACCAACCTCACAGCTCAGATGATTTATCTTAAATTATAAATTATATCCACTGCACTGTACTTACTTGCTAGATAGAACCAGCATACCTGATGATACCTCACCAAAGTCACTAAAAATAAATATACTTTTATCATGCATGGCATCCCATCCAGGATGTATTTTCACTTAGGATAAAGCAGTTATTGAACAATGAGTAAGAGAGTTTACAGTGTGTAAGATAGTGTAACAACAGTGTAACAACAATAAATTGACTTCCAGCCACTGCAAAATTTTCATTTATGCAACGTAACCTTACATGGAAGATGGAGAAGAAGAAAGGTTTTAGTCCCATATATTGAGGAAATGTGAGAAATGATGAGTAAAATCTGCAGTTTTCATTTACTCTAAGTGTAGATATTTGTGATACAGTATTGTTTGTATGTCAGATTTGATCCAATAGCTCTGACTGTGAATTAATGTTAAAAGCTTGTCAGAACACTATCTTTTACAGGACTTAGGAAAAGAGTCTTATGCATAGCAGCTACTGATAATGGCTTTCTGACCTACAAGATCGAAATATTCTGATTTCAGACCTTATATACTTTTACCTTTCAAATCTATGTCTCTTAAGGCTATTTCAACAAACATTATCTTCTACACGTCAGTAGTTTAAAATCAAAACCAGTGCAATTTGTATATCCTCCTCACAGGCCTGAAAGCCTCCTCTATCATTACCCTCTTCTTTTCCTTTTCCCCCCAACCATTTCACTGTCCTAAACCCCTTGAAAATTGCCACCTAAACATAAATGCCCTCATGACTTAATGGAGTCTAAATCACACCAAGATGCAGAGCAGGGCATGTGCACACACACACAGACAAATCCCAGACCATTTAACACCCAACACCTTCAGTATCTCCCCCGTCCATTTTTCCTTTCATCCTTTCAGCTATTCTCCACATTTCTTTCTCTCTTTCAGCACTAATTTCTTGCTCACGAGACAGGGTGACAAAGACATCTCTTATATGCATAAGTGCAGCCAAGACTAATCAGCACTCAAAAGGAATGTGAGGTTCGGTTCACTTTTTCTCTCATTAACATCTCCATAAAGGGTTAATCCACTTCACCAGGAGGGATTTGTGGGTTATAACTCTCTTCCATTTCACTGCTATCTATATTCTTACAATGAAAATAAACAAAGGCCAAGAGAATTTGCTGTCTTGATTGCCATTGGTGTTAATGGTGTCAATCAGCCGTCTCTTTCTAAAAGGAAGATAAAATCATTTGTGTGACAAAGATTATGGAAGACAATAAACTTGTCAAATTGGGCCACTACCATTTTGACTCATCATAAAAGCTTTCTGGGAAACATTGGAAGATTCTACACTAGTTTGTAGGAATGTCTGAAAGTCTGTAAGTATATCACAAATTAAAGAGCATCAGCTGTTAAATGAGCCTTATTTACATGCCATTGTCCAATCAAATTTAGTCTAGCTACAGATCCTAGAGGAATGATGACAAATGACCAAAGAACAAGTGTAGAGAGAAACACAACAGTGTGGTAAGAGGGTGGATTTTTCCATCCTGTCGGCCCCATTTCATCAGAATACATTAATTTCCCTGAGGATTGGCAATGACTTGTAGTGCTCATTGGTCCAACAAAGTGTTCAGTGACTTTGACGTCTGGGATCTTCAAATAAACCCCTGCTGGGAGTCATGGCGACTGGGAAGAGGAATTAACCGCAATATTAGCCGACCTTCATCCTGTTGTTTCTCCAAACCTGGCTACCGGGGGGCCCTCGCTTCCCTGTAACCAGGGTCCCCCAGCCCAACAATGTGGGCATTTCCCCCCCAGCAGCCATGCGCAGGACTGCCGCGTTTGCTGAGCAAACAAGACCTGATTCTGCCAAAAGGGGCTTTGCTCCTTCCCACATTCCGACATCACTTGCTCGCTTTATCTTTTGCTCTCATTCTGCTTTCTTCACCTCTGCTACGACTGCTGGTATGAGAGTATAGTGTGGCCATTAAGAGAGAGTGGGTTTGCTTGTTAGTGGTGTGTTTATTTGTGGGCAAATTGGAAGCAAAGCCAGATTGCCTCATACTTGGACAGTGATATCCTAGCTTAAATGCCTTCATATGCAAACTTAACATATTCCTGTATTGTTGTGGCTTGACAATCGAATCTTGAAATAATGTGTTTAAGATGGTAGACTGCTTGTCCTTCGTTATATTTCCAAACCATATGACTTTAAGCTAATGCTATAAGAGTGAGGACCTTGGTCAAAGTGTGGAATCAGCCATGGTTTCTTTGAGTTTAGGTGTATTTATGTTTAATGTGTTTGTATGGAGTCCATATGAAAACTATTCAGAAACTCTAAATTACTCCAAATTCAGGATGGCCATTGTCATAGCATAAGTCTATAGGACAATTATCCAGCTGTGTTCACTGTCTTAAATATTAAAAGCAGCTTTTATGTAAAAGCAAGTAATGCATAGTTGACAAATTAAAGAGTGGTTGTAAATCTTTGTTAATATAATGAAAAAAATTCAACACTTCAATTTTAAAACAAAAATGTGAAAAGTTTGCAATGATTCAGCTTTTCTCTGCTCTGAAGCTGATCTGAAGCAGCTTGTCCAGGGGGCTTCTCCAGTCATTATCAAGGTATTACAAGGAAGCATGTTGGGAGTGGAGGAAGCTTGAAACTATGCAAGGCAGTCGATCCATAGGTTGTATGGTTGAGAATTAGTCAATTAAATGATTTAATCAATTACAAATACATTATTACATTATTAAATGAGGAATCTTTTTATTTTAATGTTTAAATAAAGACATAAGCCATGACAGAGTGTGTTTTACAGTGATTTGTTTTTCTTAGATAAGGGTGTCCTTAGGCATGAAGCAAAACCAGAGTTTGGGAGGTGAAATTATGGTTAATTTGTTTGTTTGGAGTCCAAAAATGAAACCATTTAGATATTCTACAGATTACTCCAAATTCAAAAAGACCATTGTCATTAAATAAAGTGTTCAATAAATAATTGAATCTACAGTATTATTAATGATATTCTCTATAAACAATTCTTCCACCACACAGTGTAGTCTGTTAACAGTATGCTTTGGTTGCTAAGCAACATAATAGACATAAAAAATTAAGAACAATTACTTAAGCGTAACAGTTTTCTTGATTTAAATCCTGGTGCATTAATACACAATTCAGTTATTGTGATGAGGTCACAGGTGTGTGTTTACATCAAGAATTTTACAATGGCTTTGAATGCGGCCCAGGCAATTTTTTTATTAACAATCCCTTTCATAATTCTGCTTCTATAACATTTTATACATGTGATATATGGTACATGAATATAAACATTAAAGAAAATAAGGGAGATTTTTAGCATCACTGAAGAAGGTGAAATATGTCTGTAAGGGCTTGTGAGGAATTTTTTTTATTTTTAATCTGAAGAGTGCTAGAAAAGGCAGTAAAAATGATCTATATAAATATAAAAATAGACAAAAAATAGACATAAAATTTTGTAACTGGGCAGCAAAGAACTATGTGATGTTTCCTTGATGGAAAATGTGTTTTTCTATACCCACTGTGATTTTCCTGTAAGAGTATGTGTCTGTTCTTATGCCCATTTTGGTCTTTGAGGTGTCTGTGCATGTGTGTGTGTGTGTGTGTGTGTGTGTGTGTGTGTGTGTGTGTGTGTGTGTGAGAGAGAGAGAGAGAGAGAGAGAGAGAGAGAGAGAGAGAGAGAAAGAGAAAACCTGCGTTGCCAAATAATCTGAAGAAAGAAAAAATACTCCATGAATAACTGCAAGTTTGGGTCATTGACACTCAAGTATAATCAATTTCCCCCTGCACCAGATCCATTACGGCCAAAGAGAGATATTTCCCACAGATGAAAACACGTCTGGGAAATAACATGAACAATTTGGGGAATTGTATGTAATCAAAACACTAGTAATTGGTTTCTCGTGAAGGACAATGTGCATTTTAGAGGTTTCTCAGAATCAATGAGCATGCTAAATTTGTCTCTTTATTTGTCTGTAAAATCCCCTTGGGCCTAGGACAACCAGCGTTCTGCTCTACTACAATGTCTCTATATAACAGATATTATCCGTAACTCTAATCTACATTGCCCTTTGACAAAACCTGAGGCAAATTTTTCTTGATAGTTCAATCATCTGTTTTCTGTTTTCCACATGGACCATCCATGGAAAACCTCCTCACATGGATTCTTTTCCCTTCCAGCTTCCACAGTAAGTGTGATTTTATTGTTTAACCCAACCCAGAGCTCCCATCCCGTATGGATTCCATCTCTGAACTTGGCAGGAAGCTTCTGCTTTGACTGCACAACTGGTGGGCTGACATGCAGCCCCATCCACGTGCCTATCATTACAGTACCTACATGCATGACTATGAAGGTGAGAAGAAACGTGCGAAGGGAAAGAGGACGAGCAAAACAAGAGCTGAGGAAGAAGGAGGAGTAGGAAAAAGCAAGAGTATGAGAGGTGCAATAATAATATCCAGTTGGTTTTGGCTCAGTTGTGGCAGGCGACATGCTTGGGTAAACACACAGCTTAATGGGTGGTGAGAAGCACTGTCAGCAGACAGTTAGCAGAGATTGTAAATGAAAGCATTCAAGACTCTGTCATGTCACTCCAGCAAGGGTGACAGGACTCCACTACTCTACTACTCTGTTGTGTATATGAGCATACTTCTACATTGCCAATATACCAATCTACGCAATTCATGCCCATTTTGGTCAAACACCCAGTGCGGTTAGCATTCCAAAAGATGAACTCTTTTAGTATAAATCTGTACAGATCCACTAAGACATATAGAGTGCTTAAATAATAGCATAAACAACAAAAACCTCTTCTATGAGACAAAGTGTCTTGATTGCATTATGGCTTGGCACTGATACTGACATCGAAACTTGCATACTTTAGAGAGAAACACATCCTAGAGGAACATGGGAAAAAAAAAACAGGCAGAGTCATCACAAGTTTGTCATCCAAATGGTAAACTGCCTGCGCATGGAATCGTTTTAGTGTCTTTACCCTATTAAATAAAATTCCATAAATGCGCTCTTGGGTTGCACTCTGACCCCTTTTCCTGTATGGGTGTATACATGTGACACACAGCCTTCAGAACTATGTGTTTCACCATGTTATCACACTCTCTCACACTGAGCCAGATGACCCATATCTTGTTGAGTTTACTTGAGTCCAAATCTGACAGTTTCTTTGGAGAATGTACTGGGTAACACACATGTCTTTTGTCCATGAGAAATGGAAGGCAGACACTGACAAGTTGAAGGAGAAGAGGGGTGAGAAATCAATAGAGTGTGAGACACTGATCTTTAGAGCTTTGCGAGGAAGAGTGTGATGCTTCCCCGGCTTTGATTCACTTGTGTCCTGGAAGAAGTGATCCCGATGAATGCTGGCAGATAGGAAAAGGGTGGTGTCACTGTCTCCATGCTGTACCATGAGACTTGGCTAGCCTTGCACTCAGTCAGGACTTTTTGGAAGTCCTGGAATATTCCAGTTCTGCTTGCTAGATGGCATTATGAGTATTTCTTCCTGGCTCAGTCCACTGTCCACTGGCTCACAGCAGGAAATGTGTTTCATTGAGAAAACACACATTAAGCTTCCTTCTCGGTTCTGCTTAATCCTAGGGCAGATCTCCCGGGATGCATTTATAAGTTGGTTAATGGCTACTACTTATTAATTATGTGAAGGTTTGTTTTCACTCATTTCCTCCCATTTGGACTTGTTTAATAGAGCAGAAGTCTGCACTGGTGAAGTGTTATAAGTAAGGCACTAAACGCCTTTAGCCGCAGATTATAACCCAACTGCATGGAACAGCTACAAAATCCCAAAAGTATGGTCTGAAGTGTGGGCCAACAGCAGAGTGTAAGAAATTTGCCTTTGTGTGGAAATGCTGAATGTGTAGCCAAACAGATTCATTCTGGAGACATGAAAAGACCAAATGAGTGCTATAATGTGGTTATGCAACATCTGAACTTTGGGAGAACTACTACACCTGAAACTCTTGCCTACTAGGTAATACTTTCCCTGCTCGCTGCTACTGGTCTCCATGATGGGTTTTCCTTCCCCACCTCACCAGCTCTTCCCTGTTCTCCATGACTTCTAAACTCCTGTTGGATCTTTAGCAAAGGGAATTCTGCCTTCTACCACAAAGCAGAATTTGCCCAGAACTCCAGCCCAAGTTCTGTGAGTTCTTTTCTCCTTCTACTGTTTTGCAATCGCTCTCAAAACCACAGTCATTAATTGAAGGTGTGGTCTGCACTCGCTAAAGTCACATTAATCCTGTCTATAAAGAGAAAGGAAAGTATGGCAATCCAGCCAGTTTAGAGCGTGGTTTAGTTACAGGGTCTGCCCTGAAATACTTGCCACCTAACATTTCTGAGATCACAGCAGCTGGCTATTGCCTTAATCCAAAGTACGCTTTGATTTTAGCCAGAGAGAACAAAAGAGAAGCCATTCCACAAGGTACAAAAGGGATAAAAACAAACCCAAAAGAATTATTAGTGCAGGCGAGACAAAGTGGAACAGTACTGATGGAAAGCATGAGGATGTCATAGCACAAGCAGTTCCCATGTAGAGCCTTGCATGAGAGCCAAAAGCACATTCAGTTTGATTGAGATCAACCCAAGCCTTGAATTTGTTTCCACATAAGACCTTCACATTCGATCACCATGCTTCTTGCAGGAAAACAGCATATGATATGATATGATAAAAGATACGCTTTTCTTTGATCTGATGGTTTACAATAGAAAGAGTTAAGAAAACTACTTGACTCATTCATGAATGTGATTTTTTTTTTAACAAATGGCCCTCAGGTTGCTTTCTATCCACAATCTTTGATATGATTTATGGGCTCCACATGCTGGATGGTAATTATTAGGCAGACTGAATAAGATGTTAGTTTCATAGGGTCAGAGTACCATCAATAATACAATGCCGCCAGAGCACTGGGGTCTGTATGTGACTTTTACACGGTAAGCACATCATATGGAACAGATATATTTTGGTCTGAACTGAATTTATTGGAGCAGCTCACCTCGCATAGCAGATAAAGGAAAGTTAGACCGGAATGTCCTTGTTGCTTTAGCAGCAGTTTGAGATGGGCATAAGTGTGTGTTCAAAAGAGAAAATGAATCTATGAGCATATCTAACATATGCACAAGGTCTGATTTTTCATGAATAAGTCATTAGACTATCTCTCTCTCCAGAGATAGCCATAGTGTGAAAATTCCAGCCCCTGCCTCCATCCCGCATCTGGTCTTCAGAAGTGCCTGCACACACATGGACCCATTAGTTCCACCTCCACCAAGGCCCGGCCCTGATCCTGCTGATCTGTTCCCTCTCAGGTGCCTGGTGGGGTCCTCAGAGTCTCCCCAGGGACTCATAACCACACCAGCACCAGAACCAGAACGAATAGTTTACCGCTTACTCACACCTCGGCTGTTCTATATGGCAAGTAATTTCTCCCCCTGTACCCCCCACCCATTCTTTAGAAAGTACTTCAAAGCCCCATACTGCTCATCGCCCTTCATACTATTTCAGTTGCCTTCCTGTCCGGCCACGTAGCACTCCCTATACTCATAACAGGAGGTGAGGGAGAGAGAAAGGAAGAATGACGGAGTGTGAAATAATGATGGCTTTGAAGAAAGAGTCGGTGAGGTGCTAGAACAGGAAACTGAACTTTAGTGAAGGGAAAACTGGAGGCGAGGCAGTGCCAGAGTGCTGGTCCAGCATCTGCTGCTTTTACCGTAAACCTTCCATCCATCGGTCGGTGTAAGTTTCACAGCTAAATAACTCACAGTGGAGCAACTCAGTGTTCTTTAGAAGAAAGACCAACAATTTCTTACAAAGGTCAGGTGGGGCAGCGCAGTCGCAACCACCCACAACATCACAGGCCCGCACAATCAGTTTTTCCAGATGGAAATTTGAAACTGTACATTATTCTGATCATCTACATGGTAAGCCTTATAGGAAAAGTCTATTTATCATTTGAGGGTACTGTGGACATCAGGAAACATTACAGTATATTCAACTCCTGTAAAAGGTTTAACTGAATCATCATCATTCTACTGTCCTCATTTACATGGTCATGACTTACGTATGAAGTTAGTGGCTTGTGACAGAATATTGGACAGAAGGGTGTGTGTGTGTGTGTGTGTGTGTGTGTATGTATGTATGTGTGTGGTGGAGAAGCTGTTGTACAGATGTGCCAAGGTTAAGTACTTTTGACCTTTAACCTTCTTCAAGCTAAGACTATTTTTGATATGCAGCCAGTCCAACCAGTATTTGAGGCAAGGTGACCTGCAAATATATGTTGTTCAAAATGTAGGATTTTTTCCATGTACTGTTAATAGTGGTTTTAACCAGCAGAGACGTTGAGTGTGTGGCCATATTTCTGTGTGAGTAGATTTGTCTTTGGCACATGTTAGAAGGTTCTGTGAAACTATCCAGAACTATCCAAAAGCCAGAGGCCTGGAGTCCCTGCCCAACCCAACCCCACTATGTTCCCCCCCTGTTTTGTCTGAAACCTTTTATTTTCTCTTGGTTTGCTGTTCAAATAAATATCAAAATATTTCATGTATTTTACATTTTTTGTTTTAAATGAATTCCCTCTGGAATGGTAAGGCTATTTAATACAACTAGAAAAACACTGATTATAGCCAAATTGCTGATATGCAGTTCTACTTGAATGATTTCTTGAATACCCTGATTAAGCCAGCTGATTAATTTATTTACTTTCAATTGGCAATTCAGCATGAACTTTGCCGAGATTAGCAGAAAGAAGATGAGGACACTTCAGGCAAAAGGAGAGAATCTAAAAGAAAAGAAGGAAAAATAGAAAGAGGAATGCAGGGGAGATGGAGAGGGAGACGTGAAGAAAGAAGGTAGTAGAGGAATATGGATGAAAGAGAAAAGGCTGCAAGCCGGGAGTTGTCAAAAGAAAGCCAGAAATGAGTTCGGGGGAGCAGGTTATGAAAGAGGAGGACAAGGGTAGAGGGAGATGTAAGCACTGAGACAGAAAAGAGGTGGGGGGATGTGAGGTAGCAGAGGTTATCCTCCAGCTGAGGAAACACTGAGGCTGGCAACAAGAGGTTGTTTGTGGTGAATCTAAAATCTGGGGCCAAAGAAAATGTTTGGGTACAATGCCCTTGCAATAAAACCCTCGCTCTCTAGAGGAAATTGGGGCTTGACCTACACAGACTGACTCTCCCTCTCTCACAATAAAAACATGTATAGGGAATGGCATGAGAATTATAGCATTTATATAAATGATTACAACTGTAAACATAACCACATTAATCATGAAGTGAATCAAATAAGAAATATTGTATATACTCACCAGGGGTAGCACAACTACTCATTTTACTAGTTGACCACTAAATAAAAAGTAGTTGACTAGACATTAAAGCAAAAGCTTTTTCTGGACTTGCTCTTTATTTTTATTTGTACAGCTATAAGGAAATTCCTTATAGCTTAATAAGAGATGGAGGATATGGTGTCCACAGCAGTGCCTGGGAGGTTTTCCTGCCATGTTAAACTCTGGCATGAGTAGTGATGTTAATCTTCATGCTAATCTTTGATCTGACCCCAAACTAGCTGAGTGGGATTGGATAGTGATGTGCAACCTGCGGCTCACACAGCACTGGTCACAATGGGATTCACTGTGCCAAAGTGCAAGGATTGGATTTCGGTTTTATTTAGCTTTAAAGACAGCAAAAAGTGAAAAAGACTTTTCCTAATGTAGTCTCGTTCAGATAACTGTAGAATTGTCTTCATCAAGTCTGAAATATTTTCACACAACAAAGTACAATTAGCCTGCTTTCTTTACCATCTGCCTGCATCTCCTTACCAGCTACCTCACTGCCTTTTCCACCACCCTGTCTAGTCAGCATCCCAACAGTGACAACTAGTGAACATATTAGTCTAGTCTAGTCTATGCAACCACTAATACACACTTGCAAGAAATTTAGCCTATGTTCTTAGACCGTGACCTAGTGAACCAGTATCAGAATGTTTTTACTGATAGAGACTTCTAAGCACTTCTGTAAGTCGCTCTGGATAAAGGCATCTGCCAAATGCTATAAATGTAAATGGAAATATTACAGACTTTATTGCAGAGGCATAACCACTTGAGTTATTCCATGACAAGTTCTCAGTGTGCCAAAATTTCTAATAGGTAGTGTTAAAATATCCTTTCTTGAAGTGCTTTGATAAGGAATGGCCCACTTTATTTAGTCTTGCGTGTAGGATGTTTTAACAGCATGCTACCACCAACCCTGAGGCAGGTGAGTGATGAAGGTATTAGGCTCTGTCTCTCTTCCTTCTTGTGTCTTAGCTATGTAGTGATGAATAGACCCATCCTCCCATCCCATAGTCAATGTATATGTTTAGAGTCCTGCCAAATGCATAAATGCAAACTAGTTGCAAGATACAGAGATGCAGACAACATTCTCCTTCCCAAAGATGCCCTCATCAACTTCCAGACTGCAACAGCAAAAACATACAATACAACAAAGAGTACAGGTACCCTTATACCCTCATATACTTTAATAAGTAGTTAATATAATGCTGGAAAATTCAATCGCAGCCCCACCTGTGCATTAACATTGTCTAGACATGACAACACAGACTATAAGATTACAGAAAAAAAGGCAAAAGAACTTATTTAGCCAAACAAAAAGAACAGAAACAGATTTCAGGACACATTCATCTTCTTTCATCACATAAAGCTCAGTCCAATGGCTCATTCCTTTAAAGTATTGGCATATTTGGTAATTATATGGTAATGGGCCAAGATTCCATCTTTCACCAGCTGGCTACAGAGTAGTTGGTTTCTTTACTGGTGGCAAAGGTGATCATCTACTCCCAACCTCCTAAAGTGCTAATCTTGGAACAGGACCACTGCTTTTAAGTATCTATAATATTCATGTTTTCAAAGGTACTTTCCAGTATAAAAAAAAAAAAGATTGGCAGAAGGTTCTGAATGTTATAGTTCTAGGAACTTTTGTTTCAAAGGCCATTCTGCCATTGTGCTTTATATCAAGAAAATAGAAGTGTTTTTTATTATCCATTTGTATATAATAGGGGTAATCGACTAAACTTTGTAAAGGTGCAGTTACATAAAATCCATGTCCAGATAAGCAACTAACATTGAATGGTGACAACAGTTACCTTTTAATGCGTAACAACTGGTGATTAGTTTATGGCTATAAATAGGACAATTCAAAGTGGTTATGTTTTGTTTTGTAGTGGTGCTTCATGTTACTTTTGACTAATGCTGGAGACTTAGATTAGAAACATCAATTTTGAATTTGAAGCAGAAAAAAGCACAGCATTCTCTGTTCGTCACTGACTTTTCATTAAACAAGTCACATTGGCAGTTTGGTAATCAGAAAGGGTAAATAAAGTGAAAAATCTGGGAATGCGCTTTCTTTTCTGGCCTCAAGTCTCTACCCCAGTAGCTAGAGCTAGCTCTCTGGAATTGCAGCCAGTTTTTTTCAAACAGTTTCATACAGTGCTGTAGTATTTTTTAGGTTGAGTTTGCTCAAATACTTTGCTGGACGGCCAGTTGAGTATGAGTAACATTTCTAGCTATAGGAACATTAACACTAATTTTTCTATATTATTTCCATAATGTATTTGTCCTACTGGGAACATTGTGTGAGAAATAATAATTATGTTTTGAATCAAACAATTAATTACAGGAGGTGATTTTAAAACACTGCAGGAATGTTTGTTTTTTATTGTTGAATACCTGTTGAATATTTATTGAACATTTTACGCACATTCTTCATAAGCCAAGAAACTGAACAGCTCTGTTACTCTGAAAAGTTTGATAAACATGGCTCAGTGCCTTTGGCTAGTCAGGTGCTGGCTAATACATGTGCCATTTGTCGAAGTATTGCTTGTAACAAAGGTGAACCAAACACAAGATGACTTTGAGACCTCGTGATGACATTAGAGGCTGAAACATGCCAGGCAGGCACTGGTTCTTTGGCAGAGGTGACTCCACTCACCTCACTTTCATTACAGCTTGTCTCTCTGCCAGGCACTCTTAGATATACAGTACATAAATGAAAATGGAAAAAAGAGAGAACTTAAACATTTCCACTGTTCAATCAAGTCAGTTATGTAAAACTGGTATGTCTACATAAACCCTTAATGGAATATTTCTTCTCAATGTTTAAGAAGCATGCATATACTAACAAAAACTTCAGTGCCCTCAGCAGCAGAAACAGCATGAGATCATAATTATAATCACTGATCTTACAGAACTGATTTACATTACAATCTCTTGTCTTAATCACTCCCACCAGAACCACTGTCAGCATCTTAATTACATACTTCATACATCCTACATTATCATTCATCGCCTAGTGTACTTCTGTCGTCAGTGACACCCTAACCTTTGTCTCTGATGTATATTTCAGACACCCTGAATATTTCATCTGCACCTCTCCCATCACCTTCCCAGTGTGTCTTAAAACACCAAACCCAGTCCATATTGTCCATATGGACAATAAATCCAGTCAGATGAAGGGCAGTAGCCTGCATAGGCCTTTGAGAAGAACGCCTGCTGATTTAGAGACCTGTGTGGCTCCTGGGTGTAAAAATAACAGCAGCAGATTACATGGTCGAGATGCATGGCAGATACGCCTCCCTTTGCCCTCTCACCTGGGAGGAGGAGTGAGGAGATGCCAAAATGTGAATTATGTAACCGAAGAATAAGTATGAGCATTGGGAGCCACAGTGCTCTTGGAGCTGACTGCTAAGTTGGGTTGCTTTCCTGGCCAAGAGTTGATGCGTTGGATATTTTTTCACATTAAGCTTGTCTTATTTGCATCCTTCTAGTCCTCTTTTTCCTCCAAAATTTTGTTCTCAGCTTTCAATTCGCAGAATAACATCTATCCCAATGATATTACCCTTTAAAACATAATGTAGATTCTGGAAGCAACCCTTAAACATTCAACTAAATGCTTTTTTTTATTCTCTTTGTTTATGGTTGAAAATAGTTTTAGATAGAAGGCACATAGAAGGCACCATATAAACAATTATACATATATCATAAACATTGTAATATAGTATCAGAATGAATGCATTAATTAATATGAACCTATGATTTGAGTTACAGCCGTCACTATTGTCAGAGTCATGCTGTTATAGAAAAGTAATCAACACCTACTGACTAATCAGCTTCCAGAAATTCAACAGTGCTCTGTTTGAATAAAGTTAAGTTTTCATCACAGCAACTACAGCTGAACTGCACAGGCCAGTAAAAATGGTACTGGTAACAATATTAACACTGCTCCTGTCATTACCTTATTAAGGCTTGCATCCTTTTTTTCTATATAACAGAAGCCTGGGTAACATCTACAGTGCAACACAAAGTCATGTATGTGGCAAGTCATGAGCATGTGGTGAAGTGAATGAAAAGGCCAACAGAAATATAGTGATTTGAGAATGAAGTGTGGTGCAGTCTGGGTCATATCCCTGTCAGTGTGCTCTAACTATATTCTCCAGACCCAAACACATTAAGGAAACAGCAATCAGGTTTCCAGCAGGTTCTCTGCTTCTCCTGCTCTACCAGATCCACTTGTAGCTCAGCATAATCAACAATCTTGTTCAAAATACATACAAATTAAACATGGGCATAGGCAATGAGTAGGCTCATGAATTGTGTAGTACATTTTGTGATTCTGGGAAAGGACGTTTAAGGTGACTTCATCAGTTATAGTATATTTTATGTAAACAGACTGAAACTGCAGCCCTAATTTTTGCAGATATTAATTATGGACTTTCTTGTGCACTGAAATCTAAGCACCTTGGTTTCCTCTAAATGACCTCACTCTCATTCTTTGCCCTTTTCCATGTTTTTAATGCTGAAACCAGACTCTTTTCACATTCGGTTCCTCAGTGGTGTAATGAACTGGCCCGTTACATTCACTCAGATTCCCCAAGAAGGTCTTGAAGTCTCAGAAAGAATGTGAGTGCACGTGTATGTCTATCTACCCTGCTTACAAGTGTAGGTTAGTGAGACATTTTCTTACTTTTGGTTCAAAGGATGTTCAATTTGAAAAGTTTTCTGGGTGTTCTGAGAACATTTGCTACTTTTTTTACTTAAGATTATATCATATGGAGTTTGACTGACTACTTTATGACTGTGAAGTGATTTTAAAGTAAGCACACTTGAGTACTGGCATTTACTTCAATCCTCTGGAGTACTGATTAGTTGCAATCTTCTCTTTTCTTCTTTCAGCAATCTTGCATTTGTGTCTAATCCAATGGTGGAAGTATTTATGTCAGTTATGATCAGTGTTAGCCCACTGAAATCGTTTATGCTTGGATTATATTCTGTCTCGCATGTATGTCGCATGTCTGTCAAAATATATTAATTTAAAAACGTTAATTTCCCCTAGTCCAGGACATTTACATTTATTTACATTTATGCCATTTGGCAGACTTACAGAAATGCTTCGAAGTCTCTATCAATAAACAAATCCGCATACTGGTTTACCAGGCCAGGGACTGTGAGTATCAGTAGAAAATAGCCTGTTGGGGAGGTTAGTTTAGTAGGGAAAAAACACACATTACAAGGATGTTTTAAAATCAATTATAAAGTGCTAATTTAAGTTCTTCATGAAGGGCTAGGTCTTTAGTTGTCCTTTGAAGACAGCCAGGGGAATTTCATTCCACCATGTAGGTGTGAGAACAGAGAAGAGCCTTGATGCATCCTGAAAGATGTTTGGTCCAACCCAACGAGGGGCAGAGTGAGGTGTGATACGTGCTTTAAGGTTGGTAGGTAGTGTGGGAGAACATGGGGAGGATGAAAACAAGTCATGCAGCTGCATTCTGGATTAGTTGCAGCGGTCGGATGGCATGATGAGGCAGACATGCTAGAAGTGAGTTGCAGTAGTCCAGTGTCAAAATGACAAGGGACTGAACAAACACCTGAGTGGCCTCTGTAGATAGAAATGGCCAGATCCTCCTAATGCTGTAGAGGACAAACCAGCATGAGCATGTCAGTTTAGCAATGTGAGGCGAGAAGGTCATTTTTGTCCATGGTTACCACAAGGTTGCCTGCAGTGACAGATAATGAGATCTGAGAGTTGTTCAGGGAGATTACAAGATCTTGACATGGGGGTGCAGCTCCAGGGATGTAGAGCTGCTCAGTTTTGATGGGATTAAGTTTCAGCTGATGATCTGCCATCCATGATGAGATGTCTGCCAGACATGCTGAGATCCATGCAGAAATATGAGTGTCTAAGGGAGGAAAGGAGAGGATAGGTTGAGTGTCATCAGCATAGCAGTGGTTTGAAAACCCATGTGAGGATATGACCTCACCAAGAATGCAGGTATAGTAGGAGAACAGAAGAAGACCAAGTACTGAGCCTTGTGAGACATGAGTGGAGAGTCTGCATGGAGCAGATGTAGAACCCTTCCCTGTCACCTGATATGACCATCCCTCCGTTCCAGATAGGAAGCAAACCATTGCCATACTATGTCATGATTTCCAAGACTCATGAGGATGGACAAGTGAGTCTTGTGGTTGACTGTGTTAAACACTGCTGAAAGGTCAAGAAGGATGTGGACTGATGAAAGTTTGGCTGATATAGTGGCATGAATCTTTTCCATGATGGCTACAAGGCCAGTTTCTGTGGAATGTGTGTGGGAACAGCACGATTAAACCATTTTTATATAAAATTTGTCATTCTCCACAAAGAACAGATCGACTATCATGCTAAAGCAGGTAATGTAATCGAAAGTGTGATATTTTCAAACCACCTTAAATCAAAGTGTCATTAATAGATGCTTGCGACTTCATCATACATCCGGGGAAGTTAATTTAACTACTGCAGATGTCACTTATGCTGTCATATTTAAATGCCTGCCTATTACTTTCCATAAGCATTAATATTCACGGAGACAGTCAAAAAGGGTTTCATGGAACGAGAAAAACTTTACACGACAGTAGTAATACCTGTGGTAGAGAGAACTCTCATTTACATTTTTCATGTTTCTGAAATTTGCAGATATGCAATTCAGGGACGCAAAAACAGATTTATACTTTTTTTTTTTTGCAGTTTTCTAACTTCATGATGAATTACACTTTCACATTAGAAATATATAGTATTCATTGATAATAAATTCTATTTAAACATTTGTAAATAATTTCTTTGTGTTCGTGACATGTAACGAAAATCTTAATCTGTGAGTCTTACTGAATGACAAAGTAGACCTTAACGGTAAATTTTCTGTACTCTCTGTATATCACTGATAGTTAAAAAAAAAAAAAAACCTGCATCCTGAGCTTTGATCTAATTTCATGGTGTGAGGATTGAATTGGTGTCTGTAATTTCATCTGGGGAAGTCTTAATGTTATAACGGCTGGAGGAAGAGGAGGAAAGTTATGGTTGAACTTATACCTTCAATTCGCTGCTATCACTGCTGTCTCACCTCCTACAGTAAGTAGCTTCAGTCAACTCATAATAATGCCATTTTCCAACCACTTGCATGACTTAATTCATGTGAAAGTTTACAAAGGTTAAGGCTAGGGCTGGGGACAGGTTTCAGGTTTTCTTACACCAATTTCATGAGATAAACATCCAACCACTAGTTTGAATTTGTGCAATTTTTCATTTCTCAAGAGATCAGGGTCTATGTTATGTACAGAATATTTCTTAAACTTAAAAACTATAAGCCTCATTTGCATTTAGAGACATACAAGTGATAAAGAACATAATCCAAAGAAACATAAATGGTTGTAGTGTTCATCCTTGTTCAGCAGTGGCTCTGTAGAAGCAGAGTATTTGAAATCGTAACCTTACTGTAACTATAAACTAATAGCACAGAAATTGAGTTGCTGAGCCACCCCTCTTTCTTTTACAGTTCAGATTGTGTCACGTTTGTCACTGAAGGACACTTTTGCAAGTCAGAACAAACATATCAGCAATATCTTTGAGATTTCACTTGCTTCATGACCACAGAGACCACATTACCACAGCAACTGGGGGAGGATAGTAAAAAAAGATTGGCTCATGTCCAACCAAATTAGCTATATGTTCCCATTCTGGCATTAAGTTCCTCATGCATCTACTGGAAGATGGAGCCCTTAAAGTCTTGTGCAACTCATATCACACTGAGCAAATGGCAACATGATGACAAGACCGATGTAAATTCATCTTCACAATAAGCGTCGGAACATCATGCTTCATTATCTCTATGACAACAACTGGGAAAAAATAAACCACCACTGTAATTACCACAACTGCCATCATGATAATCACAATCATCATAATCATAATCATAATCATCATCATCATCATCATTTCTTTCCTTTCCTGTGGTTTTAGGATCGGTTAGTACAAGTTCTTCTGGCTTCAACAACCTTGCTTTACTTGGGATTATAGAGATTAAATGCTTATTCATTTAAAATGGAAGACTCTGAATGATTCGGTTACCCAAACAAAGTTTCGTTGTATAATAGTGTCAATGTTTAAGTATTGTTAATACGAGACCCAATTTGTAAGAAACAGGTCAGCAGTTTTGGCTTTTCTTATGACTTGATCATAAGAAAACAACAAAATTGTTGATCAGAACTGATAAAATCCCTGTGACTTTTGGGTCTTTTTACTTTTTAGTTAATCTTTTGCCAAGCTATAGCTCTGGGGTAAGCATTTATGGTTGTAGCCTGCAACTCTTGGATGGACACATTTGATAGCACAATTGCAAATCTGACGTTGCCTAAAATTTCTGAATCTTGTTCATATTGGCAACTTGAGCAGTTTTTAAAGAGAGTTTAGAAGCTACAGCCCTCCCTCAAACACTACTGCCATGTCTTCCGTAATGTAGGTCCTTCAAGTGTCAACATTTACCTAAAGAGAAGCGACACTTGCATTAAGCAGAAAATCCAACATTTTGTGCATGTTTCATTATGTTTTTTTAAACCACAGAATTTGTACCTACATTAGGACACGGGACATATTCAGTACCCTGTCTTTAAAACATGACATAGAATAAAATCTAGCACGCATAAAAAAATAAATAATTGAATGAAAACACTAATCAAATAGAAAAACATTGAGTCAATTCACGACATGATTATGCTCCATCTGTGGGTTTTAGCCCAAAATCCATCACATAAGCCAGTCAGGACTGTGCAGACCACAGATAAATGTAATAGACAAATCCATTTGATTCTGGGCTAATCTAATATATGAGAGTACTTTTGCAGACAATTTCAGAACACCTCAGTGGAAACACAAAGGTCCAAGCTTCTATCTACACCCCTGCAATCTGACCACACAGAGCGACATATTAAACCTGCTGTCTGTCAAAGCTCATTACATATGATGAGTTACCAACTTAATTCCTGTGTTATTAGTCACTCATCTCTCACTTATTCACAATTACTCAGTTTCAGGGCTCATGTTTTGTCTACATCCTGCATCTGGTGGAATGAATTACGTTCCTAACAAGAATTAGCACAGAAGCATAAGGGAATACCTCAGAGTCCGGGGATGAGAATGAAGTCAGCGAAGAGCTTCCCTGGTGTACAAATCTTAACCGGAAGCTCATCTGTTCTCCGAGTGTTGTCATTCTACTTCCTATAAAGGACTTCTCTCTCTTTATTCACTTCTATATGATGTGTGGTGTGATGCTGTCTTCTCTTTAAAAAAAAAAAAAAGGTTTTTATAAAGGTGCAAAAATATTATATGGCCAAACGTATGTGGACACCTGACCATCACATCACACCCATATGTGGGTCTTCCCCAAACTGTTGCCACAAAGGTGGAAGCACAGAATTGTATAGGATGCCCAAACATGTTCCAGCCTGACAATGTCCCTGTGCACAGAGCAAGGTTTATAAAGTCATAGTTTGCCAAGGCTGGTGTGGAAGAACCTGAGTGTCCTACACAGAGCCCTGACCTCAACCCCACTGAAGACCTTTGGGATTAACTGGAACACTGACTGCACCCCAGGCCTCCTCAACCAACATGTGCTTGACTTCACTAATGTTCTTGTTGCTGAATGATCACAAATCCACATAGCCACGCTCTAAAATCTAGTGGAAAGCCTTCCCAGAAGAGTGCAGAATATTATAACAGCAAAGGGGGACTAAATCTGGAATGGATGTTCAACAAGCACATATGGGGGTGTGATGGTCAGGTGTCCACACACTTTTGGCCATATAGTGCATAATTACATACCAAAATACCAAGATGAATCCCAATGATGATGATGATGATTGTTATTATTAGTAGTAGTAGTAGTATTAATAGTAGTAGTAGTAGTAGTAGTAGTAGCAGCAGTATTCATGTTTTTATATCAGTTAATGGGGGAGACTAAGCTATATTTTAGTGCTGTCTCAGAGTATTTTTGCAACTGTAGTAATATAAAATAAATTGTATTTTAACAGCTTGCAGATCATCTTTTCAAATGTATGCTGCTTATTTTTCATGATTAAAAGAGATATGCAAGTACAAATATCCAAAATTAATTACCTACCTATCTGAATATGTACTATGAAAATAATTAGCAGAACTACAACCTCACAAGATGTGTTTTAACTACAGGCTACAGTTATGGGAATAATTTTGCATTAGGTAATAAACTGCAAGTTCAATCACATCTGCCTCAAACAATTTAGTTCCTGCAGGTAAATCTGCAACCGCATCTACCTAAAGCAGTACTGGAATGCTTTTAATGCCATTTCTGTCAGAACACTGACCCCCTGAGGAGAACTTTTCCAACTAGTGGCCTCCAAGTACATATAAATAGCCTATATATGTCCTTTATATAATTTATAATGTACCATGCTTGTTGAATGGTTCCTTTTAAACATGAAACTTATCAAGTTGGCTATTATAATTTATTTACATTGTGGTCTTCAGTTTTGAAGACTTAAATATATCCATCCTTGGATTCCAAATGTACATATTTTATTTTTACAAACTCCGACATTTACTTCTAGCATGTGTAGTATCTTTGTGCGAGCATTTGCCAGGGCAAATTCCTTGCATGTGAAAACACGCTTGGCTAATAAAGCTATTGCTACTGTACAGACAAGAGAAAATATTTCCACATGATTTAATGGAGTTAAAACATTCCAAGCCATTGCATAGTATTGCTAAGTACTGCATAGCTTAATGGTGAAGTGTCTGATAAAGTCTATGTCTGACTCTGTGTATCCTGCCTACACAAAGAGGAATCCTAAACTATAGATCTTTCTTAGTTGAAAGTCATTCTTTGTTTTACGGGTCCACTTACAGTTAGACTTCCTATGGCAGTGCACATTAAGAGGTCAGTGTGTGAAAGCCCCTGAAAACTGTCATTCAGCAGACTGTCAAAAGGCTGCTGTGTCTACTACAGCCTTATGACTATTTTACCCTCCGTTATCACATGTATTTTATTGTGGCCCTCTTTTCAGCATGTGTTCCCTTGAATAGATGACATCCTTGGACCTGGGTGGTCCATGTTAGATGTGACCCTAATGTGACCCTGTCTTCGTCACACTCAGAGCAATGGGATGTCCATAATGAACTCTCAGCTCCGCAGGGCACATTGGGTCACTGCACAGAACAGTCCAAACTATATTGCGTCCTCAAAAAAGGATGGACATATGGACAAGTTGGACATATTGCACTATGAACTGTGACAGATTGTGACATCTGATTGTGAAATGTTATACGAAGTTTCTAGAAAACGTTTGGCATTGGTGAGCTACACTTTTTTGTAAAGCATTTTTTTAATATATATATATTCAACTCAATTTGCTTCTAGAGCAATATACAGAGTATAAATCCCCTTATTAAAATGAATAAGTAGACACATGACTTAAAAACCAAGGGTTAAATACAGTCATATGCCAAGGAGAAAACATGGGTCTTGAGGCAAGATTTAAATTTGTCAGTAAGAACTGTAAATTGTTCAGCTGTCCAGGTTTCAAGCAATAGATTTATTGGACCACCCTGACTTTGTCACACTCAGAGCAATGTCAGATCTACGTTATATTAAACATAATGAACTGGACCACAGCACCACCCAGTGGCAAGAGCCTTAATGCAGTCCTGACTGCCTAATGAAAATTATTTGGAGTGTTAAAACCATTGCACTGCTTTCACCTTCTGCTTGGAAGCACTTTAAATAATTTGTTTTATTCATTCCTTTTTTCTTTTCTTTTTTTTTTTAAATGAGCACTGTCTGCAACTTTTAGTAAATAAGATAACCTCACAGTGCAGTAGAAGCCCCAACCAAATTATTAACATAAAAATTCTTACTATTAGATATTTTTACATCTTTACACCACAGAACAGTTAACAGAAAGTGGATTCTAGTTTTTCAGGAAATGTTGATTAATTTTCTATAACATCTCTCTGACAATCGTGGCAGCTAACATGGTGACGTTTTCTGTGAGGAGACGTGTAGTTAGCATTTTAGCACCAAGTGTTAGCGCTTTGTACCAGTCAGAGGTAAAGCTGTAACTGTAGGTTTTCTCACATGGAAAGTCTTCAGAATGGACGGCTTTGTGATTCTTGGGTAACATGACTGTATATTTTTATTAACTTCAAGAGAGAAAAATGAGATTCTGGTGTTTATAGCTGCTATAATGTAAGTTGTCTAACTTGTTTTGTGGATTTTTCACAACATTGAACAAAAATTGATATAAATTGATTTTTATATAATGTGTAGTTCTTTAATTAATATGAAGTTGTAATCATTTGAATAAACCCTTTTTGCTATTATTGGAAAATAATGAACTCTGGCATGATAACAGTAACTCACCCACATCACATCACCTCATTATCGACTGCTTTGCTATGTTTTATTCTTCACTTGGTTCATTTGCTGTTGACTTTTAATGTTTAATTTTGGTCTTTTCAATTCAGTGATTCATTTATTGGCAGATCAAACATTGTAAAAAGTGAGCTATTTTCTTATTATGCACATTTTCCATGTCTGACTTCTGCACAGTAAAAAGATGAGGCAAGAAAGAGCTAAAAATTCTCAGATGATCCAACAGCATGCTTAACCCACCCAAACCAACATTACAATCAATAAATGGAAGTTTGTGAATGGACAGCAGTAATGTATCCGGTAGCTGTGAGACAAAGGGAGCTTTGGCAGGATGCATTACATGGTGGATAGTGAAATCCAAGGCTAATCCATATTCTTAATCAAAATTTAAAAAAAATAAATAAATCAAAAGCATAGAATGACTACCAAGAGATAAGGGCTGGAAAGACAGACTCAAGCCTTGCTGAAGCCTCCATCTTGTATGATTTTATATAATTCAGACATTTTAAAACCCCAATATGATAAAACTATGCAGCAATCCCATTTGCATACATTTCACCTCAAATTATCACTCATGTTATTCTTTTATATAATTCAGCTCCCTTTCATTAAGGATGCCAATATTTCTAGAGTTGAGCCTAAGTGGTGTGTTAATAATCCAATGTACTGGTCTTATTGCACACAGATTTAAAAGGATTGCATGTTTTCTGAGTTTCATGAAAGGCACATCGAGCTGAGAGCCTTTCTCTTTCTCTCCTTTGTTTTCCGCTGCAGGAATGTTCATTTGGAGGAAGTCGTGACAGCCAGCTCTCTGTGTGTGGAGGAAAATATTAGCTCTTTGTGCAGACAGGCATGACTTCATCTGTGTGGATTTGAAAAGGAGCTGGTAGCTACCAGGCCCAGTGGTACAGTGATGTAGCTTTCCTCTAGAAAATAATAATAATAATAATAATAATAATAATAATAATAATAATTTTGGGGGAAAGCAATGTTGCTGCTGATATTGGCAGCTGGTAATTGATAATATCATGGTGAATAACACTGGGAATATCAATATTATTACATTCTAATTGTGTTATTTAAATTATTTTCTTGTAAGGATAAAATAGGAATTAATACCAATTTCAGTGTGCACATATGTAAGCCATTTTTATTGCCAGTAGAGGGGGCTTTAACCTTAAATATATGATGCTGTAAGTGAGGATATCTTTAATACAGTATGTATAACTAGGTTTCTATGTATAATATAAAATTACTTAATTAAATGTTATATTTTAGGATGTATCTGGGTTGTAATGTTGAATATTTGACGTGGTATTCCCCGAATCGGTTCCATTTTGAACCCAGCAAAAACTGACAATAACTATCATGATTTTTGGCGTCAAATTTTAATTCATAATTTTACCTTTGTACACCAAAATGGATTTGAAATTAATCAATCAAAATGTGATTTAAGTGTAGACTTTCAGCTTTAATTCAAGGGGTTTAACAAAACATATTGCATTAACCGTACACTGGATGAATTCTATACACTTCAGAATTCATCCTACTACTTCTATCGGTAGTCACATCCCCAGTAAACACCAGTGGCCCAGTTCCATTGGCAGATATACATGTTACCAGTGGTTTGCATCTTGAGGTAAACCATCTGTAATTACATTCATGAATGCGTTTCTTGATCATAGACTTCGACAATGATACGCCTACCACCTCCAGAGTGTTCTTGACTTAACCTGATGTTGTGAAGGAGTTTTCTTCACCAAAGAAAGAACTCTGCGATCATCCACTTTAGTTGACTTCTGTGGTCTTCCAGGACTTTTGGTGTTGCTGAGCTCGCCAGTGTATTTCTTCTTTAACAATGTACCAGATTGTTGATTTGGCCACTCCTGAAGTTTCTGCTATCTCTCTGAAATGTCTGTTTTGTTTTTTCAGCCTAATGATGGCTTCCTTCACTTGCATAGACGCCTCTTTGGATCACATATTCCCATGAACAGTTACCAAATGTAAATTCATCGCTTGGAATCAACTCCAGACCTTTTATCTCATTAACTTCAAGTCATGAAATAACAAGGAAACCGGCCATGAAACTGCTTATCAGTCAATTGCCCAATTACTTTTAAGCCTGTGAAAATGGAGGGACTATATAAAAAAAAATATGGCTGTAATTCCTAAACAATTAATGATTTTTTTTGTTAAACCCCTTACACTTCAATCACATCTTGATTGCTTCTTTTCAAATCCACTGTGGTGGCGTACAGAGGCATAATTATGAACATTTAACTGTGCCACTGTCCAAATACTTATGGACCTATATATTTCTTGTATAGTTCATCTTCTTAAGACAATTCCTTTTTTTTCTTTTCTTTTTTTACTATCCTCTCATTTTACAATCTAATTCCTTTTACAACTCCTAGACTTCAACATTTGCTCAGAGTTCTTCAAGACACACTTCCACGATGACTTCCAGTGATAATACATAGCTAGCTCATCCCTCAAACTCTGTTCACTTCGTGTATTCAGTAGAAGAGTGAGAATGGCATTAGCACTATGCTAAACACTAGACATCTACACTTACCATCCACTTCATTAAGAATATCTGTGCAGATGTACCTAATAAAGTGGACTGTGAGTGTATGTGTAGTGCAAATGTTTGCATGCCTCCCATGGTTTCTAGGCGGGGAAGGACTATACCCTGGATGAGTTGCAAGTCCATTGCACGGCACCATGCACACACACACTCATACCAAAGGGAAATTTACAGTAGCCAGTCCACTTACTGGCATGTTTTTGGGAGATGGGAGGAAACCGGAGAACCCACAGAGACATGGAGAGAACTTCCAAACTTTTTGACAGACAGTAAACCAAGCTCAGGCTCGAACCAAGGACTTGAGCTGTGAGGCAGCAATGCTACCTGCTGCACCACTGTGTCTTCTCTATATTGTCCTATGGGTATGCATACATTTTCTAAACTCTTTGTATGCCTGTCTTTGTAAAGGAGGCTGCCCACCTCAGTTTGGTCATGTGTCATCACAGGTTACACTGTTTCTGGCCAACTGCATATAAATTAGAGTAAGATCTTAGACAAGTTCTCATTTTTTTCTACTTAACTAGCAGCCTGAAAAGTTGGCGAGGTTCTGGGTTTCATTCCTGACACGTTTACTGACAGCAAATAAAAGAACATTATTATTAAATATAATATAATATAATAATAGAACAATGTGGGTGAAAGCTCTTGACAGAAGCATAGGATTGAAATATGATCTTCAGTAGTAATAGTGGAGGAAAGGAACAGGTCATTTGTTCATTCATTCATCTTCAGTAAGCATTTTATTCTAATCAGACTTGCAGTGGATCTAGAGTCTATCCCAGGCCCGTTTATCCCAGGTCACCATGCACAAACACATTTACACGCTCATTCACACCTAAGGAGCAATTGCGAATCACTAGATCACCTACCAGCTTGTTTTTGAGAGGTGGAAAGAAATTGTAGAACTCAGACAAACCCCACACTGAGTGTAAAATACACATAATCCAACTCTTCAAATAATAGGGTCATTACTGAAGTGTGTGCAATATTTTGGCTATAGAGCTTTTTATTCCTGAACCTTTCAATCATAGAGCACATTAGGTCTAAGTTGACATTATTTATAAGCCTTTTGGTTTAAACCCATTCTGGTGACCAGGGACTTTGCTGGAGCTATGAAGCAGCACCACTGAAGCAGTTAATGTCCATTTTTAATGACAAATGCATTTTAATTTTAATGACAAAATTATTTAAGGGTAATGATCAAATGTGTAGTATTTGGGTCACTTCCAGACTTGGAAAATAACAGTAAAACACATTAGAGCGGTCTGTTTTTTGAGCTACTGTTTAACCTGTTGTATCATGTTTGAGTTTGTGATCTTTTAGTAGACGTTAGTGTCCGATGACAGACCCATGACAGACCATTTACCTTCTCCTGTAAAGGAGGTTGTGCGTATGAATTACCTCACATCCCTGTCTATAGGAATGTTAGACCTTTTCATTTCTTGTTGCTTGGGTGATTTATCCTGAATCAGGTGCTACCAATCACTCTTTTCTGAAGCACTTGTTAAGTTCTAAAGAATACACTCTAAGAAAAAAAAAGATCTTTAAGGGTACTTTGGTTTGACCCTCTGAAGAAATCTTAAAGGTTATGTTTGGGTGCCTACAACAGATAGTTTCCCGTTCATGAAAGATTTTAAGTAGAATCCCTTTCAGGAGCCAGAAGTATCCAAAGAATCAAGGAATAATCTTTTTCCAAAGCGAATCTCACACTATAGCACTATATCACCCGTCCACAGAGTACCAGTTACTGCTATTTCAGCTCTGAATAGCTGTGAATATTTTGTGAACATGTGTGATAATATGTGAGAGAATATGTGTGTATTTATCAATACTGTCCACCACAGAAAAAGATTTAGAAAGCGTTTCACAGGTATGCACCTAAGTTTTAATCTAAGGTCTTAGAACAGTTGATCATGCTATATTTTCCTGAGGAAGTTCCCTGAGAAAGTGCACAAATGACCTCTATGTGTTGCTCTAAAATGCTGCTTTGATAGCAGGCTGACTGGCTGTTCAGTCCCAGCTGCAGTCTGGGCGCAGACGTCACTGTTGTGCCAAACACTGCAGCGAGATGCTATTTCTGTTTCCATTGCTCACAGGTGTTCTGAAATGTCTGCGTCTTAGTTAGAACAGACCCAAATTAATAGCAATTCGAGTTCATTTCATTGGGTTAAGCCCAAATAAATATCAATTTGGCCCTCACATCAACCCAGGTCACATTAAATATCAGCCTTTTATTGTTTACTAATAATTTCAAGGCTTGGAAGGTTTATGTTGCAGAACTTTGGCACTGTTGCGATTCTATAAGTTTAATTAGGCCTTAAAAAAAAAAACATGTCACGCTGTGTATTTTCACAAGGGACTCCCAAGTGTTTATGGGCTTTTATTGCCTATTTTATCGCTATTGTTTTGTTCGAAATCATGATCTCATTACTTATTGCAGCTATTCATCTAAAGGCATAAAGCAGCTGTATATCAGAACATGAAGCACTGGTCTTTGTGCTGACCTAAGGGTTACAAAATTCCCCAAACTGCTCATCATTTATGCTCTCCAACATCACATTCTTCTTTTCGCTCACTGTAGCAATGCAGGGAAATAAAAAATTACTTGCAGTTAAAATTAGCACGAGGTATTTCAGGCTGTAAATATAACCTGAAATACCTTTTACCACCAGGCAAGGGCTGAGAGTCAAGAGCTGCCAAACGCAGAGACAATAACGGCTCTTTCGTGCACATATTTTTAAAGTGCTCTGTGCCACCTGGGATGATAGACATTATCCTCTCTTCCATTTGCATAGAGAGGGCTAATTAGGAGAAGCACAAAAACTGAGAGTTTATTGCTGAGACACATACTGGCTTATTAAATCAGAATCAGCTTTAAAATTTCTTTGACAAATCATGAGCAAAACTGAGCTAACATTATATTACAGCCACTGCACTGCATTGAGTGTTTTATAATTACAAACCAATGAATGCTTAGTTAAAAGCAGTAGACACACCATTTATCACGTACGAATTAGGATCGTTACCTAAATCTCTTATGATAAAATAATAAAATCTTTACCTGTTTCCTCAGGTAATCGTATGGGTAACATAATGGTATTATTAAATAAATAAATAAGCTCTGCCTGTAAAATGCAATTTATTCATATAGTCCGATTCATGTGTAGGTAACTTGACTTTTATGTTACAAATAGTGGAAGAGTTATCTGCTATTGTAGTTCATTGCAAATTGCTAAAATTGTATGTATGTATTTCCAAAAGTGTCCACTAGGTCAGAGGATCTTAGTCAACAGTAGTCAAGTTATTGTCATCTAATCAACATATGATAAACAAATACTGTACACAGAACAGTAAAAGACATTATTAGGAGAAAAAAATGATAAATAAAGAGAGGGTGATGGATTTAACCCTGATTAGACTGTAAGGTTGTATAATAAATACACAGCGTACTTCACTGTAATACATTAATTAACTACACAGGAGGATGAGGATCCAGGCAACTGGGAACATTTTGTATGAGAGATTAGCAAACCTGTACAAAGTATATGAATAAAGTCATAAATAGAAGCAAATGAATGTCTAATTTGTGCTTGGAAGAGTTTGCTAAGTAACACACCAATAATCAGGATATCCTGAAAAGAGCGCAAGGTTGAAAATAATGTATAAGGTATACAGTATAGGTTTCAGTTCCTCTGGTAATTGTGTGTTGTGTGGTATATGAGAGAGAAAGATAAAATGAGAGAAGTAAGGGTAGTGGAGGAAAATATGGGTTTTCTCAGACCAACACTAAGGACTTGTTGGCATAATTAAACAGTAGAGGCCATCTTAACCTGCACAGTCCATAATTATCCACAAGGTGCTAAACCATACCTTTATGTACTGTATATTTTACCTAGAAAGATGCAGGTAGTGTACCTTTAAAGCTGTAGTACACAAACTATGGTTGATTATGGGGGTAATTTACAAAGGATTTAGTCCCCAAGAGTTAAAAAATAAAATATATTAATAACAGTCGGTCCCTGGAGAAATTGACTAAAATACATTTCATGGCCCCTCAGTGAACATGATTCAACTATTCAAATATTAGGCTCATTATTCAAATGTGTATAATAATATTTTGGCTATTTATTAGAGCTTTTTAGACCTTTCCATTCAAACAACACATTAGGTCTGAGTTGGCAATATTTATAGGCGTACTTGTTTTAGAGTTGTTGATGTTCCTAACCCATTCAAGTGACCTGTTAAACATCCTCTAGAAACTCAATAACAAATATAATAAGTTTGATAAAGGTGGGATGGACAAAACGAAAGGGAAAAAAACAAACAACAAAACACTGATCTCATGGCTATGCTTTGAGAACTGTAATTAGGTGCACCACAAAAGGTACCACCACAATGACAGGGAAAGGAGCAGTTTAGTACTGTATCTGAGAATGCATGGTTATTATTGTCAGGCAGGTGGAGGAAGAAAACAAAACAAAGTAGTCCAAAGCTATCCAGGTTTTTAATAGCATGTGATTTTAATAATATGTGGACTTTCCAGTTCTAAGACACAATCACGCACGATTCAGTAGTTTGCACTTTGTTTGGACAAATGGTAAGACGATCTCGAAACGGGAGGCGGGAACGTGCAGGAGCGCTCGCGCTCCAGTTCACCAATGAGGCGCGCGCCTCGCAACTACCCGCCACTTTGAGCGCGCTCGAGCGGAATTACGGCACCGACCGCACGCACTGTGTGTGTGTGTGCGTGTGTGTGTGTGTACAAACATGCGGGGATTATCAGCCGTGCTCTCCGGAGTGAGCCGAGCAGCGCGTGCGTGAATGACAAATAGAGATAAATGTACGGCACGTCGCGTGTCTGCTCTAGCTCGGGTTCTGGCTAACTGTCCTCCTCGACAGTGTCTCGAGAGAAATAACAGCAGCCATGGAAAAGCGCGAGCAGCAAGTGAAGGGGACATCGCGGAAATCCAAGGCCACCAAGCACAAGGATAAAAAGCGCGCTGTTGGGAAAGCGTTCCGTAAGAAGTCTTTTAAATCAGTCGGGACTTTCATGGTGAGGATTTTCAAAAGTTTAGGCGCCTGGACTCACAGCAGAGAGCCGCTGGACGCAGAGGACGATGACGGCGGATTCCGGGTCGCAGCGCCTTGTACGAATTCAGCGGCTGTGAAAGAAGACGAGCGGGATCGTGTAGTGAAAACTTCAACCCTTCAGTCGCGCTCTTCACTCAAAGAGCGGTTTTCGTTCTCTTATGGTGATAAGACTCCCGGTGTTCTGGGTCTGAAGAATCACGGGAACACCTGCTTCATGAACGCGGTGGTGCAGTGCCTGAGCAACACCGACCTGCTGGCTGAGTACCTCGGGCTGGAGCACTATAAGATGGATATGGGGGAAAACATGATGAATCACGCGGACAAAGTGAGGCGTGATGACGCGCAGCTCGCGCCGGGAGAGGTGACTGAGCAGCTGGCGGCGCTCGTGAGGGCGCTCTGGACGCTGGAGTACACCCCGCAACTCTCAGTGGAATTTAAGGTGACACGAAGCCTTACTCTTTCATTCTTATTAAAAAAAAATACTTTAACCCACTCATATTACTGAACTGAGTGAGTTTTTATTTATTTGTTTATTTTCTTTAAACTTCTCCTTCACTAGTATAGGCCACAGCCTGTTATGGTCACTGTGGAAACTAAGCAAACAGGAAGTTTGCCTGGCTGTGCTGGAAATGGCGTACTTGTACACTACATACTACAGAAGAAAGCTACACACCGCTACTTACTTACATACTACCCCCTTTCGATAGTGTGCAGTATGCGGATTCATAGCCAGTGCACTGGTGGTTCCCAGTTTAAGTGAACACCTGAGACAATGACGGCTTAACGCAATCTGACGAAGCTTTTTTATGTGCGGGATATTTTCAGTTACTGTGAACAGAAGTGTGACCACTTTTTGACGTTTATCGCCAAAAAATGATGCAATAGGGAGACAGAAATTCAGTTTTAAGCCAGTCAAGGAAAGCTTTAGCCTTAATGCTGTAACAGGAGTGTAATTACGGTAATTGAGTAATTAGCATAAATAGCTAATTTTCTCATCTTTATCGTGCATTTAGTTCATAAACTAATGAGTTTTTATTAAAAAAATTAATATTAAAGGATTATTAAATGTAACATATTTCTCAGTAAATTACAGAAATAGAAGTTCAATAAGTTCGTCATTAGTTAAGTATGTCTTTTCACATGTTTTAGTCGTAATTTACATGACTTGTGTTTCTAAAATGCATTCCTGCATATAATTTTGCTTCTGTTGTTGACTTTGTGGTCCCTGGTTTGAGCCACATGTCCGGGTGGGTTTCCTCCAGGTTTTCTTGTTTCCTCCCAGATCCTAAAAGCAGGGCCATAAAGGTGGCTTGACCGTAATAAATTGCCCCAGATGTAAATGAGTGTGTGGACTTGTGTGCATAGTGTTCTGCAATGGACTGGTGTCCCATTCAGGATGTATTATTTGCATTCATCACCACTGTTTGCCTTTTGTTTTGTAAATTAAATGAGCATGTTGGGCGGGCATGATGGCTTGGTGGTTAGCACGCTTGCCTTGGCTGATTGGCACTTACAAATTGTCCATAGTGTGTGTTATTTGTATATATTATTATTTCCATGGGGGGGTGTTAGTGGCTTAGTGGTTAGTACGTTTGCACCTCCAGGGTTGGGTGTTCAAATTGCACCTCTGTCCTTTGTGTGTGGAGTTTGAGTTCTTCAATGGTTTCTTCCCCAGCACAAAGGCATTCGTTATAGGCTGATTGTCATTTCTAAATTGTCTGTAGTGAGCAAATGCGTGTGTGCAGTTGTGCCCTGCAATGGATTGGCACCCTGTCCAGGGTGTCTTGTACCCTGATTCCCCTGGGGTAGGCTTCAGGCTCCCGCATGACCCTGTGTAGGATAAGTGGTACAGAAAATGGATGGATGATCATGTTGTGGGATTCAGTACACCACAGTATAGTTCTGGCTGTGTACATAAATATTTGACCATAGTAGNTTGTGTTGTTCACAGTGCCGAAGAGATTGAGGCAGTGCATTCCCATGTTTAGGTGCTAAGACACTGAAAGTCCTGCCTCCTATAGTGACGAGTCTAAACTTAGAGATAACTAGGAGCCCAGTGTCAGAGGACCTAAGAGAATCTACAGGGGTGTAGGGATGAAGGAGCTCAAAAAGATAAGATAGAGCAAGGCCATGTAGGGCTTTATACGTCATAAGCAGAAGATGTATTGGATGTAGGCCAAAACTGGTAGCCAGTGTAGCTTAGGAAGTATAGAAGTAATGTAGTTCTGCTGGTTTTACCTGACGAACTAATGAAACGGGAACAGCAGTAAACAAGCATGGACCAAAATTTCAGACCCCATCAATGTTAATGGCAAGGTGTTGACATTTAGCAAGTAAGGGACAATAATGAATCCTTTTTTAAATCAGCTTTATATCAAAGGCTTTACTATTTGGTTCAGCTTGTGATACACTGCTGAGTGAGTACTATGCTCAGATCTTTGGATCACCTACCAAACAGAAGCTAGTTTATGGGCTATTTGGCAAAATAAAAATAAAAAAAAAGCCTCATCATTGAAAGTTAGGTATCTGCCAGACCTGCTGAATAGTTAGTCTAGTGTTAAATAAGCATTCTGTCTAATGAGGAAAAAGTGTGCGTCAGAACAAAGATAAGTAGATGAAACATCTTGCAGATTGCACACTGCAGTAGAGATATAATATCAGATTATACCCTTTTTTACACGATTATTGCCTCAGAAATAACATCCACACATCGCCTACTGCTTTTGGGACAAAGACCAAAAAATCCACCTAAAAGATTCAGCACTGCAGGGCTATAGTAATCGATTTGCCTGTCTGCTAAAATGGGGGGAAAAATGCATACTGGGGATTATTCACCATATCAGTGTATCAGGTTATATTTCACAACACAAACTACATTCGTAAGCCTTTTTGATTGACTATCAAAATGTGGACTGTCCATAAAAGCATTTTTGTTTATTTTAAGACATTGTTGTTTTGTCTATCATAGAATCTGAGGTCATCAATTGCGTCTACATGCACTGAGCTGGCATTGCTCATAGCGCTGTAGTCTCTCACCACAAACCTTGAATAAATGCCTGCATATAGTCTACTCTTTTATTGAGAATAAAATAAGTTGTATTTAAAAGGGGCAAGTCTCAGAGTTTAGGTACAAATTGTTGTTGATGTGATTAAATACATGTGTTGTATGTAGTAAGTATTATAAGAAAAAGTTCAGTTAACATCAGATTTGTATTAGTTTGTGAAAGTAGTAAGGCAGCTTTCCTCAAACCATAAAATGTGTTGAACTCAGATTAAACTCACCATGTTGGGTGAGGAGGTCTGGGGCACAGTCAGTGTTCCAGTTCATCTCAAAAGTATTCAGTGGGGTTTGAGGTCAGGGATCTGTGCAGGCCACTTGAGTTCTTCCACTCCAACTTTGGCAAACCATGTCTTCATGGAGCTCGCTTTGTGCACAGGGGCACTGTCATGCTGGAACATGTTTGGGCTCCTTAGTTCCAGTGAAGGCTTTAACATAGCGCGTCGTTACGTTTCTGTAAGATATGTCAACACACGAAGGTCGAAACACCGTTATCAAACCCCTTGAACCACATACTGTGGTGTGATGGTCAGATATTCACATAGTGTACATCCATTTATTAGACTTTGTGTAGCTGTTCCTGGACCCGTTCTTTGGGGTTATATGAGGTTGGATTATGTGAGATAGCTAACTTTAATTATGAACGCTAATATAACATGACAGTTAAGAAAATGTTCATTAGACAAGCACTGAACTTACATTTATTCAGTTATAGCTCAGAGTGACACATCTGTTTTCTGCACCCCTCATTGTTTTCAAATTTGGGTGAATGAGGTGAATTGGAAGTGCCTTTTGAATAGGACAGCTTTTATTTTGGGAGCAATGCAAACGCTGCCAACTTGGGTACCTGTGTCCTAAATTTATTTGAGATGCAGTAAAGTTTCCATGATAACAACAAAAAAAACATAATGTATGACATCTCATATCATATTAGCTAATATCATATTAGTTGTTCTTTGTCACAACCCGAACGGTGAGCAAACTTTGAGCTTTTATACTTTCATTATAAAGTAAAAAATAATGGTGGCATTAGCTTAGTACTGAATTGATGTTTTCAGGTCTTGTTGGACTTTTTACTCTCAGACTGCATTAGGTCACTCCTAGGAGGACAGAATAATTTCACCTGTTTTCTTTACATCTATAGATGACTGCAGCATTTATATCAAGTTTTCTAGTTAAGTGCTTTTTTATTTATACTGTGTGTTACCTGCTAGAGACTCAGATCTCCTCTGATACATCGTCATATGCAGAGCACAGTGTTCAATTCAATTCAATTCAATTCATTTTTATTTGTATAGCGCCTTTTTACAAAGGTCATTGCCTCAAAGCAGCTTTACACAAACAAAAGTATAGTGAAGTGTGTGT
>CM074957.1:11217827-11231421 GCA_037577455.1 Pangasius macronema
CACCAGCAGCTCAGGAGTGATGCTCATCTGGTCCAGAGCGTAGGAGGGTCTGGATCACCAGCAGCTCAGGAGTGTAGTTCGGCAGAAAGAGAAGTAAAGCGGTTAGGCACGCTCACAGTCACCGCCTGGCCTCGGGGCCCCAGATAATGCAGATCATTAAAATGGAGGGAGAGTAATTTTAATGTACTTTTAAGGCTTTTGAAGGTGTAAAGGTCTGGGTGATTGGACCAGAGCCAGACTTTTTTTTTTTTACTGACTAACACAGCATTATTTTAAATATAACAAATCTTTTTAACCCAGGGCTGTACAGTGCCCCATTATTGCCACCTAGTCACACGGAGAAATTCATCCTGTGGAAAAGCAACTAAGTTCCAGGTGGTATGTGTGTGAAAGAACTTTGGGCATGTGTATGTGTGTTTGTGGTCTACATATGTGATCTTTTTTTTGTGTTTGTGGACTACATATGTGATATGTGATACGTGATCAAAGTAATAGTATGTTGGAGTTACACTAATTATTGGATGACGACATCAGAGTGCACTCTGAATCACAAATTAGCTGTTTCTTGTGACACACACATAAGAACAAGATGAATACTGCTACAAAAACGTCCAATTTAGATGACCTATTACTACACTCTAGAAAGCCTAACTATATATCATTATTGGTGACAAGGTCATTAGTAGAAAATAATAGGAAAGGTCTGATTGATATAGTACATATACAGAACGAAATCAGTTTGTATTATCCCCTCCTAACCTCCAGATGCAGTGAAAATGTCCTTCCTGTGAGCATGCTTTCAACAGTCTCATATTGATATATGATGCAGTATGTGCAATAAATACTGTCATAGTGCCATCTTTCCATTTCTTGTTCTCACCTTGTGCACAAATCTCAGACCACACATACACCATATGGAGTTATCCTCTTAACAGCTTGTGACTACATTCTGAGCTACAGGTATCCTAAAGCTTTGCAGTAGCATGTGGCTAGCTGTACTGCTAGCCTGGTTAAGTGATTTTTTGCACATGCCAAACCATGTGCTGTTCACCGTTATGTGTGATAAGTTAGCTGGATTTCCACTAATACTCAGCTCTGCATTTGGAGTCAGTTTTCCCTCCAAACAACAGGCCCCTCATTCTCTTCACTTAGGGTCAGATTTCCCCCATTTTGTGGTTTCTCATTATACACAGACTGCTTAGACTGAAGAGCCATGCTGCAAGACTTGCATTCATGCAGCCAGTGTCTGAATCCTTCGAAAACAGACATCAGCTTTGTGCTCATTTTACTTGGCATTGACCATCTGAAGGACGCAACGTCTGACTCGGACATCCCCTACCCTGACTGTGCAGCGATGCCAACACGGCATGCTCGTCTGGCAGATTTAGATTCACAGTCAAATCACATCCACTGTCAACTGATAAACATGAGAAATCAGTCCAGAAAACAGTCGTAGCTGTTTTCGACTTGGCAGAAATGTGGGTACCTGAAATCATTGACTCAGGAGCTGAGATCGTACTAATTCAAGACTCACATTCCTCGACAGAGAGCTTCTTATAGCCCAATGACTAATCATCCTCCTCTCTCCTCCACGACTGTGTCTATAGCCGCATCCGGGAGATACTTCCAAGCTGACATTGAGGTGAAATGCAGGTGAAATGCCATGTTCAACTATGGCCTCAGCGACATCTGAAAATGGGTCTGGGTCGCTCCCTGCTAAGTCGCAGACATGGCAGCCTCTTAAAATGGTGGCAGCCCAAGTAGGTTTGGATGGTGCTAGGCAGCTCAAAACACCAAATGGACTCTTTCAAACAACTTAGAACACAATTCACTATGCCGCAGTGCAAGCAGTTCAAGAGTTTTGGACTTGGCGATTTGGACAGACAGTTCACACGTTATAGCTAATATTACAGATCATAAGCAGGTCAGGTTCAATCACATTTCTGCCATTGACTGCTCTATTGCATAACTGGTGGTCTCACCAGACCAAGACGTGACTCTCTGCTGATCTGGCTTATGACATAACAACAACGTATCTAGTTCTGACAGCCTTAATTGATACCTTAGACTGGAACTAGAAGTGAGTTGTCTTTAAGCAATGACATGACCCTGAAATTTAAACCTACCACTGTATAGTACACTTCCAGCTTACTGTAACTATCATTCATCCAGCAAATACCACCATAATAGAGGAGATGTAGTAGGAGTGGCTAAACAGAAGAATGTGTGGAGTACTGAATTATTTGATTCTGATTTGTGTTTCAGTTCCTATCAGTTTTGCTAAAGCACAGTTTCTATTTAATCAGCTCTTATTATGTCCTACATGACATAATGAGAGCATTATAATTCGGGGGTTGGGTGTGTGTGTGGGGGGGATTAGTTAGGGTTGAAGAGTGTGAACTGCTGATGCAAAAGATTACTGAAATGCTGTATAAGCAACTAAATAATATTGTTCTTTCATGTTTTTCAGAACAATTACTCGCTCGACTTTCTGATTTTTATCCCGTAGGGGACAGACAGCCTGTCTAGGCTGTGTTCTTTCTTGCAGTGCTGTTATCATAAGTAATAAAAGACCTGTGTTCCTGGTGGTTATGATTTGGGATGTGGCAGAGGATGTTACTCTGTTATTCTTATTATTGTGTAATTCTATGTTTACTGCTTCTTAAGCTGGCATCATCATATCTAAATTTATATAATTGTTATATGACCTGGAGCACTCTTGAGTAGCACTCACTCCAGGGCTTGACACTAACGGATGCCTAGTTGTTCTTGGCAACTAGATGTAGTCAATAGGCAACCACTTAATGCATTTAATATCTCCCTTGGCAACCATGTTTCCTATTTTTCTTATTTTTAGGGCCATTGTGAAAAATGTTTAGGGCCATTCTGCAAACGCTTTAATGATCATCTACCTTGAACGTACTGGCCAAATACTTGAGTTTCAAGAACTCTTCAGGCAGTGTGTGGGTTTAACATCAGATACATTTGGCATGCTGATACGATGAAACAAACTTGTTTAACTGTGGTGTCAAAATGACAAATAACCAGTTCACTTTGCATAATAATCCACAAACAGTAAATCATAATGATACCACTTATAATGGCAAAGTTGCCTGAGTGAAAGAAAGTCCATGCTAGGTGCATAGTATCCTGGCTTCTTTGATAGAGATGAGAAAATTTGAGCAACTTGCAGTACAAACACCTCCGTCAGCTACAAAATATGCTTGCTCAGGTCAAGAAAACATCATTTACAGCCACAGAGATAAAAGTTGGAAGCTAAAGCCTTGTGAAAGGGGTGCTGAAATATATGATGTATTAGAAGGCAAATGTATATATCCTAAACATCTGTGAACACCGCTATGCCACAGATCAGGCTTGCCTGCTATGATTTTTCAACACAGTCTTATAGTTCTGACAAAACTTTTTATACAACTTCACCTGCTAGATTTCCAAATGAAGAACAGTTCAAATCTGATGTGGCAGACAAGCTATAGAGCTTATCATGCTTATGTGAGGAAGATAAGATTATTATTATTATTATTAGATAAGATTAGTTATTATTTAAGATTTCTTTTATGCTCTATTTAGTTTTACAGTACATGTACCACTTGCAGCTCCTTGAGCAGTTTTGTAATTGGACTGGATTGGTTTCTGTGTTGTTTTAAATCAAAAATTAAATGTAAAATGTACATGTAAAGCAGTAA
This sequence comes from Pangasius macronema, assembly GCA_037577455.1. Classification (NCBI taxonomy): domain Eukaryota; kingdom Metazoa; phylum Chordata; class Actinopteri; order Siluriformes; family Pangasiidae; genus Pangasius; species Pangasius macronema. The sequence goes on from CM074957.1 coordinate 11,221,532, forward strand.
TGTCAGGTCTAAGATGGCCATAGTACTGAAATTTAGTATTTACCCTTCTCTAAAAACTTCAGCTCAACCTCAGTTTTGTCCTGTGAGAGAATTAAGTAGGGAATGAGACATGACGTTGAATGTCAGAAGTGACTGTGAGTGTGAAAATGTGGTTCGACCCACTTCCTAACTTTATATAGTAGTGTCTCTATTTCCAGGAATGTGGGACCAGAATTGTTGCTGCTAAATTCTTAACATACTTGTAGAGAGATAAGAGTGTTTGGAGGTTACTCGTTAGCAGAAACTCAAACAAAGCAGTTGTTTAATGGACAGGTGACTTGTGTAAACCTGAAGGCGAGGCTGGTCATTTCCTAGGTCTTACATTTACTTTGTATAATTTCCTATTTGGTAGAACTGCCAATTTTTCATGTTCTAGTTACGCTGTATCACCTACGTATAAATAAACTGCGTCACGGTTGAGTCTTAGACAGTTGGATGTAAGCATGTTGTCTTTTGTTTGTGGTTTGAAAGCATCCAAGACTTATCTTTCCACAGCATTACTGTCTAGTTAGTGATGGAGTATTGGCTTCAATTTAAAGCCTTGTTTTACAGTATAGTACAATTCAGTCAGCTGTTCTTCTCCACTTAATTAATATAATTAATATATAATATAAGCCATGTTTAGTCTAGTTGCATATAAATATAAACCCCTCCCTCCCATGTATGTACAAAGTAGCACAGTTTGAAGGCTCCTTATTGGAGGAAAAAAAAAACAGCCAGCTTTACTCATAAAATCATCAGTGCTATGTGTGAGTTTAATTGGGCTACTTTTGAACTACCATGATTTTGTGTTTTGTCACGCAAATCTGGCAACCCTGGGCCCATCACGTAGGTCAGGAAAACATACATCAATTCCCACACATCTAACAAAGAAATTCAACACAGTAACGGACAACTCACTTCTAGTGGACCAAATGAAAAATGGAAAAAAGTTTAATTACACCCATACAAAGCAACATATTCTATACACTGTTGTCTTTTTTTAAATACTAATTAGTAACCAAATGGCATATCAGCTGTATTAATGTACTCCACACTGTTTCCTTGATCTGTTCCAAGTGGCTTTATTTAAGAGGAATTATTAGGAAGTTATTAAGACGTTATCATTGCTACTGAAAGTTACTGCCCTCTTTTGCACATCTTTGTGGTTGACCAGTTCCACCTATTTTGCACTTCACATGGAATGCAGTCCCAGGCACTTTTTTACATGACGAGCTACATCCTTAGCACACTGAACATTCACTTCAGACGGACTGTGAGAGCATTTTGCAGCTGCATCAAGTTACAGTTTACACTGTGACTTCTAATGTACATACATCTGGCACTGAGTGTCATTCCTTTCCTACACCTAGCGTGCCAGGGTGGAGAGGTTCAGAAGCTTTAGGTCATGAAATTGTAATGCTGTCTATAAGGTGGTGTTTTTATGGCACCATTGTAGATGAAAGCGTGCTGCCCCCCTCATGCCCTTTGAAACTCATAAGCACGGTGTTTATGCTTCAGAGTCAGGTCTGAAGCTCTACAGCTCACTTAAAAACCATGGTAAATGGGTCAAGTGGATCATCTACAAAAAGCTACAAATGCAAGGCTATCACTTAAATAAATACAGTGTGGCTTTTGGACAGCATGATTTAAAAAAAAATCTCAAAACATTATTATTATAATAATACTGAGCAATGCTGGATTAATGCTCAATTGGATTAACACAAATGAGCATTCATATATATCTCCCACTGACTAAATGTATGTAAGAAAACATTTCTAAATCTTAACTACTTAATACTGCCATTTATCAGATTAAGTCTATTAGATGAAGCACTGGCTGACTCACTTCACCCTTGGGAGAGTACAATTTCGTTCTGTCAGCTCTGTAATATGATACCCTGGAGAGCAAAGAGCAGCTTTTATGATAATAGCCCTTCATAAGTTACACTTATCACATTCTCAGTCACGGTCCCATTGTTCTCTTTCTTAATAAGCCTATTTTAAGCAGCGACCTATGGGACTTTATTAAAACATTCATAAAATAATCTTTTTCACCCTCTTGACTTCCAGGTAAAGAGATCTAATTTTAGCTCAGTTAGTATTTCATTGGGTGCCACTTTCTGCTCGGTGCTGTGATTTATTTTAGCCGTTAGTGTGAACACAGTGTTTTTTGGATTCCACTGTGTGAAAATTCAGAGGAACAAATCTAAAAGGTGTTAAATTGTCTTTGCTGTGGCATTTGCGAGGCTGCTGATTTACTCTGTGCTCAGAGTCAGCTCAGCAGGCTGTGTAAACGCTTCTGTGAGGAACAGAGTAGCATGAGGGGGAGGAGGACGTTTACTGGACTTCAGATGAAGAAAGCGTTCTTCCCCAACAGAGCTGCAAATGTCAGACCTTTAGCTCACTGTAGCTCACTCCCAGGATATTTGAGATAATATTTCTGCCAGCAAGACAATAAAAAATGCCCATAATATTTCCTCATTTTAACTTGACACTAGCTATACTATATTATCTATTATTATTATTATTATTATTATTATTATTATTATTATTATTACATGTATATTACTCCTGGGTGTGTATGACACATATCTCAAGTGGGTTCTACCCTGAAATCATGACCACATATGAATCATCCTGATAAATTAAAAAAAAAAAAAAAATATATATATCTGCCTTTCTAGCTCACAGCATTTTTCACTGAGAAGAATCATTGGTTATTATTAAAGTCCCCAATGTTCCCTAGTTTTTATTAGCTTGCTCAACAAAGCAAAGCATTTTACACCTCAGTACAAGTAGACATTTTCTTTGTACTTAGACTTTTGTAACATGCTGTTGGTTTAAACCTGAGCATAAACCTGTAAACTAAACATGTTGATTAATAAAACCCAGAGCTAAATTAGTTTCTTGCATATATGTACTCTCAGTGCTGTCCTAAAAGATATGATTTGTACAGACGAGGCTAGATCATGTGCAATATGCCTTCTTCCTGTCAAGCTCCCCGAGTATTGCCGCTGACGAATTAGGAGGCGGGGATGGGGAACAGGCGTGGCCAAATGTACACAAGACACGTTAAGTCATTACAGAGTCAGTTTTTTTGTATTATTTACCTGTTAACAAGGTCAGGAATGATTGAAATGCTGAAGTTGGGACTGTAAATAGCCCTAACGAGTTACTAACAGTAGCTAAGCTCATTATAAAATTTAAATAAAATGATATAAACTATGTGTGCATGTGCTCTGTGTTGAATAGCAGCAGAGACATTTATTGAATTCTTGTGTAGTGAAATAGTCCTGACAAACAGCTCATTTTCATTTTTTTTATTTTAAGCGCCCATTCGTGTTTAGTGAGTGAAGACATCCACGGCTTTATCTGCTTAGCAAGCATGGACGCAGGAAGCTAAGATGCATCAAAGAAAGATGTTTCGTTGCTCTGCTCTGAAGTCATACAGCAGGATACAAAATAGGCAAAAAGGAAACACATATTTTTGATACAATACAATTTATAGTTTGTTGATTTTAAAGCTTCAAGTACCATGTTTTCTGACAGACATTTAAATCGCCCAACTTCATAAACATCATGATAGTTGGAATGTATCAGCAGTAGGCTATTCCCAATACTGTCTTCAATTGTCCCAAGCCTAGTGTAAACGAAAGTGTTAGAAGTTGGGAAAGCAGAGCACTTAAAATAAACTTTTCAGTTTCAGAACAAATGAATATCTTAACTAGTTCCTGTGATTCTTATATCTCCAGGCTTTTTATCACGTTCCATTTTTTTCTGTTGAAAGCTTTAGATAACGTCACAATCTGCATACTAGCATAATAAATACAGTGAGAAAAAAGTGCAGCTATTATTTCATACGGTGGGGTAAATTTACTACATACTGTATATACTTATACGTAGAAGAAGAGTATGCAGTTTGGGACACACTGTATTGTCAAGCAGTTTCTTAATTCTACAACCATAATTTCAATAAACCTACACATTATTCAACATTAGCAAATCAGCTGGCTTAAACAGGCTACTGCAAATTTAATCCCTCCCCTTTGTTTGTATTAATTTGCGCACGCAGTCTAGTTACCGGAGTAACTTTCAGGCTGCAGTACATCATAATGCAAATGAATCAATTTGTACAGACAGTATAAAACAAACAAGATATGTTGTTTTATTAGTATGAAGTATGCAAAGCTCTAAAGATCCTGTTAGTGAATCAGCTTACATAAGTAAACTTTAGAGAATCAGCCCCAAGTGGCTGAAATATAAAGATATCTATACATTTACTATAAAAAGTTCTTTGTACTGGAATGTCAGGCGTCAACGTAGCAGAAGATTTTTCTTACTAGGTCTAGATTTCCAATAACAGCAATAACAGTTTTCGAACTATATTCAATATGACAGTGGACCAAAATGACGTCCATAATACTGTAAATACATCCTACTGAAGGTGTATATAAAAGCAAGGGCTTTTCAGTGGCTATGGCAGTGTATGTGAGGGATACAGTGTGTCCTTACACATGTCTGCCTGCAGCAGATGACTCTTATAATCAGCTCTGTTTCCCTGAGGTGAATCAGCAGGCCCTGTCATATCTTAATAATTAGTAGCATTCACCTTGAACAAAGTTTACAGAACAACTGCTTTGAAGATGAAAGAAGGGGTGGCACATCCTGTGGTGTGTTTTATTGCGAAGACCGGCATTATCTCCTTTTGATGATGGCTCTGAAGTAGATTATTGTTTTTCCACGCTTCTCTGTGTCTATGATATTTAGGATTATTAAATTATCGTAGTCTGTAGTTCTTGTTATAATCTGTCATTTCCTTTCAGCTGTTAGCTCAGGTTCGCAAGGTTAATGCAAGCATGATTTCTCTTTGTGTCACTCAGTATTAAAATGGAGATTTATGCAATTTTATCTACACCTAACTTGGTATAATGTGATAGCTGCTGAGAAGAAATGTTAAAATGCTGAAAGATGAAGGTGTTTTTAAATGGATTATTGAAATATTCTAATGTAGTTCTTGGAATCGCTTATTTAACATGGCACAACCATGGCATTGACATGACCTTGTGACAACATGCTAATATACTTGACTAGTACTTATTTAAGTCATTTCATTAGTCCGCTAATACAGGGTAGAAAAGCAAAGCTAGTGTATGGTAGGTTTGATTGGTTATGCTAAATTGTCCCTAGTTATGAATGAGTGTGTGAATGTGTGCGCATGATGCAATGGACCGGAGCTGACCCTTGACCAGGATAAAGCACTTACTGAAGATGAATGTATGAATGAATGAATGAATGAACGAATAAATATACACACAATATTTGTGATCGTAGATTCATCAGGATATTACCACTCGGCCTGCATTTCATTGGTAGGGAGGCTACTGAGGCAGCATTTGGTCCAGATGAAAAGGACCTGAAAAGACTAGCTGCAGATTTAATCCACACTGAATACATTGTGTACATGGTATTGGCACGTGAGATTGCTTCATATTTATCAAGAAAATGAATTCCCAACAGTAGAACACTACTGTACTTACAACAGAAATAACATCAATAGAATATGGGGAATTCTGACAACTGATGTTGGGACAACTGTAATTACAAAACTGCTAACTTAAAACATGACATGACATGAGACAAGTGGGTAAGTGGATGGAGTATGAGTATCAGTACCATATCACTAGCATTTTGCTTTGCAACTACAGATTAGAAACTACTTAGAAAATCTTCAAGATTCTCTAAAAAACACTTTATAGACCATAAAGATCATATAGTGTGATATTAATGATCGTATAGTCTGAATTTATGTCTGATTTTATGTTTCATAGCCTCAAAAGCTAAATAAATCGACAACTTCAGACACACACACAGCTCACACAGCTCACACAGCATCTGATGTACGCTTTTCTGGCCTCAAGCTTCAGAATCTTGAAGACTCTGGATTTAAAATGAAAAAAAAGGCCACAGGGTTCCATTATAAATTTTGGTTCCTGCTTCCCCCAAGAATTTGAATTTCAGTGATAATATTATAAAATGCTATTATAAAATGGTTTGTATTTCATTTAAACCTGCTTGTTTTTTAGATACAGAATTGTGAAGAATAATCAGAGCTGCATGATCAGCAGTGAGTAAAGATCACTCAGCTATGCAGCAGAATGCAATTTACATCCACCAGCTGGTCTTTTTTGCATCCCAGTTCATAACAAGCTGTCATTTTCTGTATCAGATCGTTGGCTGCTATTTTTGAACACCACGACTGTTTGAGAAACTAAATGGACAGCACACAAACAGAAATGAAAACGTATTTACTCATGAATCTAGACTTTGCTGACAGCAAAATTCAAATAGAAGCTTGCTTCTTACTTTGTGGTGTGAATTTGGTTATTTGATAAATACATTCTCATACCTACTATTGGACGTAAGTGAACACCTTTCAGATGTACTGAGTCAGATGTATCTTGGCTCTTAATTCCAGATGATTGTGTCCAAGTATGGGTCTCAGTTCCGAGGGAATTCCCAACACGATGCTCTGGAGTTCCTGCTGTGGCTTCTTGACCGCATCCATGAAGACGTCAACTCCTCGTTATCGTCTCCAAGTGGAAACAACAGGATCAAAGCCACTGGAAAGGTCAGTGTATAAATAATGGGTTTTAATTAGACCAATTTAGGCTGCACTTAACTCAGTTTACAAGTGAGGCAGAAGAGAGGTTGACAGAGATAATGCTTCAGGATTGAAACCACAGATTTTGAGCTTCGTATTGCAGTTTCACTCTTGGCTCAAACATTCAACTCCGTACTCAAGATTTATTCTGGGCCTGTTTGGAAGACGGCTTTCCATCTCAGGTTTATTTTCGTACAAGAGCAGTTCCTTCAAGACCATGGATTGATTAGGTAAGGATACAACACAAAAAGGTGTGCTGTTGAAGGAAAATAATTAACAACGAAGTTGATTGTTTTCCAATAGCAGCACATCTCTGTACATGAAAGAAAACAAGCCATAAGGGTTTGCTATTTCAAACATCATGCTAGCTAGCAAACATTACCTACCTAGCTTAGCTAACATTACCTAGCATTGCTTAGCTTTATCTCCAGCTTAATTTCTAGTAGGCACCTGTTCTTAATTTCTAGTACGTACCTTTCATTTTTAAAACAAAATAATGGAAAATGAAAATTAGACAGATTGCTACTTCAGGTGAATGCTCCTGGCGCTTCATGGAAATTAACACTACTGTATGTTTTACTGTATTATTTCAATAGTGATTTTACTGTAGCAATCCTGTAGCAAGGCTCTTTTATACAGTACAATCTGCCAGTACTGCAAATATTTTCTGAGAATACCACGCATGCTGCTGTGTTGGATCTGTTAAACACATTATACTCGGTTGTACACAGCATTTTATTGTAGAAATTACAGAAATTCTTTACAATGCACTGTCAAAAGTTTATATGGAAATTGAAGTGAATTTCCGATAGAAATTTCATTTGATTTGGCCTCAGTCTATTTTGACAAGATTGATGAGATATTTACTCTGTAAGTAAGTACCTAATATTTTTCTCTCCATGTCTTTGTTGACTTGTTGCTTTTTAATGGAGGTTGATGTGTGTGTGTGTGTGAGAGAGAGAGAGAGAGAGAGAGAGAGAGAGAGTAAAAGAGAGAACTGATAAAGCTTTAGTCTCATAACTGGGCTAGCATTTCTCATTCTCTGCCTTTCCTACACCTCTAGGCTATGCCTTTGGTTATAGCCCAGCTTTCCCCTGATTTGGATAGTAATTAGGCAGTGCTGTCATCTTTACTATTGACACCTTTTTTAGATAAACTAATTTATTATTAAAATAATGTTTTATTCACACTTTTTTTTTCTCATATTCAAAATCTTTGGATGCATCAATGTTGTCTTAGTGCATGTGTGAACAAAGTTTCAATGAGATAAAAAGGTTGATTAATTTTCTGTAACAGCAGCTTTGGCAGTTTGGCAATCTACAAGGCAAATCCCAACTCTATGTTACTGGGCTTGGTCTCATAAAAAAATTTAAATCAACAGATTAAAAATCTTGTGTAATTGTTGATATGGTGAAGTTTTCTAAGAGGAGATTTGGTATTTTTTGGAATTTTTGGAAGGAGTCCCCAGTGTCAGCACTTTGTAACAGTCAGCAGTAAAGCAGTCATTTTAAAGTCTACAAAAAACACTACAAAGTCTTCAGTCTTCAAGCTGCATTTTCTTTCTGTAGATAAGGCTGGTGAGGGAGCGGCCGTTTATTACTGCTATAACATAAGTGATAACTAAACTAATTTGTCTCATGTACATTCCACAATATTAAATTGTTAGAATGGTTAGAGTGTACATGTCATTCTTTAATAAATGAAGTATTGCTGTGGTATAAGAGGAAGAAAATCTTTTATTTCTTATACAATGTATACCAACTGATACCTTGAAATTATAATGTTCTATATGATTTTTATTTTTTTGGCACAAATATTCTGATGTATAAGGATTTTCTTAGCAAAGGCGTTAACAAAATACCAAAATAATTCCAATAATATAATGAAATTTTATCTTCTTAACATCTGCCAAAGAATCTGCCCCATCATGCCACAGAATGTATATGGGATGATTTGTAAGTATTGGAAAAAAAAAAGCTGCACACGTGATGCTCTCAGTGGAGGTGAGTGAATGAGTCAGTCTTGTGACCCATTTATGTTAATTCGTACTGTCCTATCATCCATTCACATATATACCGAGGAATGAAATATCATGCCTCTAGGGTCACAGAAGACTATACAGGGCTTACAGGACCACACATGACCATCTGAATGTGCAAACAGCGTGACAAAGCAAGGCAGGAGCAGAGCAAATATAGTCCAGTGCAATACAATGCATTCTCAGAACACTATGGATAAGCACAAAATAAGCAGTACAAAGAATAACAGGATCAAAAACAGGATAAACATGATGGCATAATTGACTGCTTGTGCACTGAATGCACACTATAAATAGAAAATATATATAGAAGTATATATAAATATTGCATGGACCCAGTTTCCTAAAAGCATCGGCAAGTTAAGGTCATCTTTAACTTGTGTTCACTGTGATGCTCGCTCTTCCATTTAAAGATCATCTTTGATCACACATCGGGAAAGATGCTGTGCTTTCCCTAAAGGCAGGATTGGGTTTTCTTGCCCTTTTCTGGAGAAGCAGAGGTCAGAGAACATGTCCGTCATCATGATTACCATGATGATAGAACCACTGGTCTCAGAGGCTTCCATCAAGGATAAGCCACTTTGATAACAAAATATCATCTCTACTGATATTCAGTTCACAGCATTGCTCGCTTCAGCTTACACCAATTCAACAGAGTTGTTGGATGTAGGCCATTAAGGTTAAGATGTTTACACAGGTGAAAATCTTCATTTTCAGTCTAATCTATTTTTATGATGTTAATGCAAACATAGTTTTAGGTGGGGCAAGAAAAAGTTCTAAAACCCAAATGTGTGATATGGTGTGGTCATGCAGATAATTATGTTGTGTAATGTTGTTTGATACTATGTGTTTGAAATAAGTATAGTAATTATACTTGGAAAGAATTACACACAGTGTCCTGTTAATATACTAACATGTATAAGTACTATGTTTTAAGAGAAGCTCAGTAGGTGTCAAGCAATTCAGGTGTTTTTGAACATCCTAGTATTAGCCATTTTTGTTACATTTGGGTTTAAGATAAATAAAAAAGTTAGAAAATCTAAGCAAGAAATACATTATATGGCCAAAAGTTTGTGGACACCTGACCATCACGCCTTCTTCTTTTGGCTTTTCCCTTCAGGGGTCGCCACAGCGAATCATCACTCTCCACCTATCCCTATCTTCTGCATC
>CM074957.1:11231521-11250638 GCA_037577455.1 Pangasius macronema
GCCTGGCAGCTCCATGTCCAACATTCTCCTACCAATATACTCACTCTCCCTCCTCTGAACATGTCCAAACCATCTTATTCTGGCCTCCCTAACTTTGTCCCCTAAACGTCCAACATGAACCTGACCATCACGCCCATATGTGCATAACATCCCATTCCAGGTTTATTCCCCTGTTTGCTGTTGCAATACCCTCCACTCTTCTGGGAAGACTTTCCACTAGATTCTGGAATGTGCCTGTGAGGATTTGCCCATTAGCATTAGTGAAGTCAGGCACTGATGTCAAGCGAGGAGGCCTGGCACGTAGTTGGTGTTACAGTTCATCCTGAAGGTGTTCAGTGGGGTTGAGGGCTCTCAGGGCTCTGTGGAGGTCACTCGAGTTCTTCCACTCCAACCTTATCTTTATGAAGCTCGCTTTGTGCACAGGGGAATTGTCATGCTGGAACATGTTTGTTTTAGGCCCCATAGTTCCAACAAGAGAAACTCTTGAGACAGTGTAGACAACTGTGTGCTTCCAACTTTGTGGCAGTAGTTTGGAGAAGGCTCACATATGTAAAATGTAATATTGTAAATGAACCGAGAAACGTTTGAGACTTTATTTTATTAGAAACAAATCTAGATCTAACTGGAAAAGGGTGATCTAGATCACCCTAATTGTAGCACACAACATATATTTGTCTTACAGTTGATACTCTCACTGTCTAATAATTACTGTATGACAAATCTTGGCTTATAGTAAGTTGCCTTTACTAAAGTGCTCATTTAGAGTCTCATTAGAATCTCAAGGTGGGCAATGAATAGGTCTTTACATACAGAGATTTAGGTATTTTATGGAAAGGTTGCTTATTTTTTTAGTAATTAAAAACCTCAAATGTGGTTAAGAACATTTGACTGGGAGTGTAATAGATTACTTACTTTTCCTTTTGTTCATGGTCATATAAAAAGTGTACTATGGCGTCCCACAAGGGTCTCTTCTAGGTCCCTGTTGTTATATCCAGCCTCTTGGGCAAGTACATCCACTTGTATTTTTTTCATGAATTTTAGTAAATCAAAATCAAATCAAGTGAAAACTGTAAGGGCAGATTTATATTTAACTTGTTAGTGATTGTAAGTTTGTCCATTACCAGCTTTACTATGAATACTTTGACCCGTTTATCTCTTATAGGTAAACCGCTTCGAGCAGTGGGCCATACAGTTTCCTAACGTACATATATACAAGTGCAAATTTAATGTAACAAGTATCTAGAACATGTAGCGAGCCCTGTACAGAGTAAACAACACAGGACAGTGTGCAGCCACCAGAGCTTCTGTGCTTCTCGTTTTTATCAGTGTGAGAACATGTGGGCTGATAGGGCACCGCTTGGTACTGAAAGAATCCAACTCCCACAGTACTGTACCTTTAATGGGGATTTGCTCATGCAGGGAGGATGCCTACCACTCAGCCTTTGTCTTCCATGACTTCCTTTCTTTCTCTTTCTTTATTCACTGTTGTTCAAGCTTCCTTGCCAATGTAAAGTTGTTTCCTTTGAACCCCACAGTGGAGCACATGGAGTGTGGTTGAAAAAGGAGGCCCTCCTTCATTGTTTCATACTGTTGGTCTGAGTTACTGCTGTACATAGAGCAGAATCCCAAAGGCACAGGTGTCCTGACAACATTTCTTTTCTTTGAGTTTCACTATATCATGGACATTAAGGGCAAAAAGTGAAGTGAAGTGTTGGTCAACTTGTGTGATTGCCCTAGAGTGAAAAAAGAACATTAAAAAAAAGCAATGCTACAGAAATAGGTACCATAATCCATTTTGGGCAATATGATGCCCAAAAGGCTAAAGAACCCTCATTTGGACTGTCAAGCACCAGAAGTATTAAAGGTGCATGATGACTTAAAATTATCTCGGCATGCACTGAAAGTGTGGTCGAGCAAAGGACCTGCTATGGGCCAGTAATGCAGCTGTTTTCCTATGAAAACAGCTTCTGCTCTGCTGTTGTTCTGGTTGCTCTGGTTTTTGGAGTCAGACGCTGGTTAGTATGAGGTAGGCCACTGAAAATCACTTCATTCAGGAGTCGCTGCACGTCCCAGCAAGCAGGAGGGTGAGGAGCCCAGGCTTGCCCCCTACTCTTGTTTCTGTAATTGTTTTGGGTCATTTAACAGGCAATAGACTCCAGAAAATAGGGGACTTTCCCCATCTGTGACCCATGAGGGGACTCTATCAAGATCTCATATTATATCGATTGCACAAGTTTTAATGAAGGTTGACAAGTTCGCCCTTGTTAACATGCAAGTTCACTCTTTTTTGGCATTCACTTTGGTGTGTTTACAAGGCATTACTTTGGAAACAGAGCTGGTGTGAAGCCATCTCTAGAAGGAATGAAAGCAGGCTTTTGTGAGGAGGCCAAAGAAAGAGGAGCTTGTTTCACACATTTGAGCTTTGAAAGAGAGAAACAGAGGTGAGAAAGTACATTGCTGCGCAGGGAAGCTTCAAGAGATAGAGAAAGCAATTCCATGTACAAAATTGAGGCAGGCAGGCTCCAAAAATAGTTTCAGCAATATAGACATACTGTCCTTTTCTCCCTAGATTTCTCCAAGGCTGTTCCAATGATATTGCAATATCTGGAGAGAAATGATTGGTTGACTTTTTCTGCGTAATACAATATGTAAAACTGTAATTACTAGAAATCTGCCAGTGGATAAATCGGGAGGTGTATGTATCTCAGAATATGTCTCAGATATGGACTACAGCTAAACTCTCAGTCAGCACTAAAAGCCAGAGAGAAATGAATGTGATAATGCTGTGTGAAAGACCTGCGTTCAGCTGTGCATGAGAGGAAATAGGCAAGAACTCTGTGGAGAGAACCTGAACCAATCGTCATTGATTAATCCAGGAAACTGGAGCACAGTGCACATGATTGTGGCAAGAGTTCAACATGGGCACAATAAAGAGAACCATCTGGCACAAAGCTTAGAGGATATTTTAGACAGTATTATCCCAACACTGGCAGCAGTGATCAGAAATTATAATTGTTTCGGGATATATTGGATTGTACTGTTCATTGTTTTTTTTGTTGTTGTTGTTGTTTTGTTTTTTTATTTGGAAATTATGTGCATATTTGCATTGTGTAGCACACTGATGTCAGAGTGGAAACTCATTGTACCTCTGGATTTCCTCTTCCTCCTCTTTGATTTATTTATCTTTGAGTCCCTTTGGATATAAATGACTTCCTGTGAACTTGAGCCACCCAGCTACAAAATCTGACCTAAGAACAATCAGATCCACCCTCAGGTGCACCTTACAGAGTTTAGGTGTGTGCAGTTTTGAAGAAGAAGAAAGCTCCGCAGTTGAAACTTGAGCATGGTTTAAGAGAGAGTGTTCTCGTGTCAACACTTGTGTCTACGGGATAATGCTCACTCTGCTGCTCTACTATATAATGCTGTAGCTCTGCTATAACTGCCACAGTCTCTGCTTAGGGACTTGTTCTTGAAAAAGGACTTTTCTAATTTAACAGCACTCTACAGGGAAAGCACAGACTGCAGTAATAGTTATAATTACATTTTGAGTGTCTGGAACACACACACCTTTAGATACCTCCCGAGAACACTAAAACATTACTTTACCAGCCAAGCAGAAAAAGGCCAGTATATCCAGTATATGGTTATGGAAATACATGGCTTTATGATATACACTGATCAGCCATAACAGTAACACCACTGATAGGTGAAGTAAATAACATTGATTATCTTGTTACAATGGCACCTGTCAAGGGGTGGGTTAAATTTATTCAGCAAGTGAACAGTCAGTTCTTGAAGTTGATGTGTTGGAAGCAGGAAAAGGGGGAATGCAGGCGGACCATCACGATATTAGGCAGGTGGTTTTAATGTTATGGCTGATCTGTGCTTTTCCACCAGACAGTGCAGTCGGGCATGATAATATAACAAATCCTAGATCCCACATTTCCATTACCAAGTGACCCATACTGTATTGAAAGTGTCCGTGCTGAATTTCCTCTCACTTATTAACAGGCTTCAATGCATGCCAACTTGGGACATGTGGGTGGAGTAAGAAATAAAGCAGACCATTGAGTTATCCAAACAATCGTCACAGAATCATCTTGATAATGTCTCTGGCTAGAATTGCTCCTCTACCTTGGCAGAAAACAGAATTATATTCTGTATTTTATTCATTTTATACCACAACAATTTGCCAATGCAGACTATTTTTACTTATTAAGAATAGAACATTTGTAGACCATTTAATGCAGTAGAAACAGGTTACTTCCTGTTATTACTTGCTTTACAGCAGCACCAGCCTCTGTTTTCTCTCTCTCTCTTGAGGTTAATAAGCCAAAAAAGCATCTTGTTATGTTACAGAGAAACTGAAATGCATGCAGTCCCCTATCATGAAGACTTTCCTATGTCAGAAAGATCTGACAGTAGAGACTCCTTCCAAAACTGCCAAATAAACATCACAGAAAACTCCACCAGTATAAAAGTATGATATATTGTTTTCTACAGTAGGTATAGAAAATTAAGTACAATAGAAATCATTCAAAGGTACACTTATTATGTGTTAATATAGTGAGGGATACATGCATATTAAAAAAAAGACAGCAATATTCAGAATGACTTAAAATGTGCAGTAAAACAGATATCTCTTCCCAACAGCATTAGGGATCTCAAAGTGAACTGATAGCATTACGTCTCTGATGTAGCCTGGAGTGGATAAGAAAATCGGCCTTAGCATCCGAACATCTGTTCTGTTACAGGTGCTTCTTGGAGTTATATGAATGCATATTATTCATTTCGCATATTCATATCCAGCACTGAGCATCAATGGGGAGAGCTGAAAGGAAATAAATGGCATTCTGTGTCTGGCTCTGAAAGGCTGCTAAGAACTCCACGGAGAACTAAGCGTTTATTCTCTTGCTTGTCTCTCTCTCTCTCTCTCTCTCTCTCTCTTTCTCTCTATCTCTCTTCCTCCTTCTCTCTCTCTCTCTCTCTCTCTCTCTCTCTGTCTATCTCTCCCTCCCTCTCTCTTTCTGTCTCTCTCCCCCTTTTGCATTAGGCCTGCACGCATCTCCATAGAAACCAGCTATGGGCAGGACCTCAGTTCCTCTCAGTATGAAAAAAAGGTGGGAGAGAGAGAGAGAGAGAGAGAGAGAGAGAGAGAGAGAGAGAGAGAGAGAATCAGACAGATATCGCGGGGTGGGGGACAGGGAGGTCAGGGGTTGAGATAAATTATGCATCATCTATTGCACCCACACTGGATTGCTGGATTATCCTGGGGGATAAAACAGCTGATCCATATCTGCAAAGTTCACATTTGTGTATTGATTGGTTCATAAAACCGATTCATAAAACCAAGCTGCCTAATCAAGTTTCAAGTTTATTTGTCATGTACACAAAATGTCAGTGACAATTGCACATTGGAATGCTTGTTGAGAGCACCTGAGCCTCACAACAAGCATTTCAAGACAAAAGTACAGTTGCCACTGACATGTTGTGCACATGACAAATAAACTTGGTTAGGCAGCTTGGTTTTATGAATCAAACCAAATATGCTATTAATAGGATCATCTCAGCCCAGTATTTTTGGTTCTAATGGGAAAATGAGTCACTAACAAATGAGTCAGCTACTGCGTTCAACCTATGATGACTCTCCTCATGTTTCATGTCTGGGGGTAGTGATTTAAGCACCCTTAAAGTACCATGCTGTTTAAAATACCAGTGATGCCATAGGACAGGACAGAGAAAGTATCGAGGCCTCCCATTGACTCTGTCAGCCACTGACTGGTGTTGTAGGAGAACATCAGTCACAGGCACATTCAAATGGAGTTGCAGTTTTACTTCCCTTAAGTTGTTTGCAAATCTGTGTGGGCTTTATTGGGCAGTCAGCAAAAGAACCATTCAATGATAGATGGCTTTTAAAGCAAACTAAGCTCAATTAGTGGTATATCCATGCTTTCACAAAGTAATAAATTGTCCCCAAAAGATGTTTCTTCACAGAGAGCGAAAAGAAATTGCCCCAGGTATGAATGAGTGTGTCAATGAGTGTGTGTGTATGTGGTGTATTCCTGCCTCACGCCCAGTGCTCCCAGGATAGGCTCCAGATCCACCAATGACCTTGGCCAAAATGAAGTGGTTACTGAAGATGAATGAATTACTGAACAGGAAGGAGTACTTTGATATATAATTGTACTTCAGATACAACACCAGTACTGTTTAGATCTTTTATTGTTCTTGAACAGCAGTTAAAATTTTAATTTGTTACTAAACAAGTAGAACATATCTGTCTTTCCACCCTCAGTCCTGCAAGCTCCTCACTCATAGTCAGTCATATTCATTGTAAGCAGTATCCATGCACTCAGAGTTTCAGCTAAATTCTGGTTAATGCTCTCAGTGACACTCCCCGTAGAGTCCTTCACTCAGTCTCAATGTCAGATGCTCTGTCCATAGCCCATAAAGCATCTGATACCAACTGTTCACTTTGCTGTATTCCATGTGTCTTGAAAGATGGCTGGTGGTACTTGTGGTTTGAAAGGAATGTCATACCAAAAAGGTTTTGATCATAGTCTTCAGATAGGCACATGCTGATCCCTTTTTAGTCTTTGTAGGCAAGAAGTGTTTCAGGTTTGATGCAAATGGCTACAGGAAGCTAGAGGAGGGAGTACAGCAATGAGGTGATGTGGAAGAATTCGAGGAGGTTGGAAACCTGCCAGGAGCAAGTTTCAGTAGTTCAATCTCAAGATGAGGAACTTAATAAACACCTGAGTGGATTAGGTAGCTTTTATATGAATGCATTTTCCATGAGCCATGGAATGTGCTGGATGTGATGCTTAATGATAGTGAGAGATTTATAGGAACAGGATGCAGAGCGATTGTTGGCGACGTGCAGTGAGAAGAGAAATCAGTGTGATAAAGCTAAATGAAATGTATTTTATGAAAAATAGAAGTGAAGTGAACAGCTGGAGTAACGGCTAGTGACACCATAAAGCAGGGTTGGTGACCCTTGGTTGGTAAATCCTTTCTTGAAGAACTTTTTTGTTGCCTAGTCAAGGCTCCTCAAACAGACAGTGATACCCAAATAAAACAATCTCTCAAAACTAATAGCTGAATCTAAACAAGCCCAAACACACTTTAAATGGTGTAGACGAATAATCCACCGAGTCATCTGACCATAACCAAATAGAGCTGTTCTGGATCAAGACGTGTCCAGTCAGCTCCTCAAACCTCCAGAAGGTCCTGCAAGAGGCACATTAAAGAATCTCACGGGAATGCTCTGACAAAAACAGCTGTTCAAAGGAAGAAAATGTTTAATAGTTATAGATTATTTTTATTTATTTTCACAAATATGCAAGTGGTTGTGATGGTTTTCCTCAAATTAAACCTGGTTAGTCTTTGTTATATTAAGATATCGCAAATCAACAAAATCCTTTTTTGTCAGAAACATTTGGAAAATTTAGGCATCTACAACTTTTCGACAGGCAGTGAATATATATATTTTGTATGTGTGTATATTTAGTGCACTTAAATCTGTTATTGACCTTGCTTAAGTATCACCCTCTCCAGTCAGTTAAATAGTTGTCCTGGGAACAGCTGCTATAATATACCCTGGGTAGACTTGCTCTTCCTCTTCCTCTCGCTCTCTCACTCTCTCTCTCGCTCTCTCTCTCTGTCTCCGTCCTCTGAAATGGCTATTTTTAGAGAGGACCTCAGCAGGTAGTCTTGCTATCACTTGAATAAGAGGTCCATTATTCATTTACACTGTGTGTTTCTATGTATTTGACAATGCCATAGCTGTGCATGCTTTTCATGCGCCTTCTTTCTCCATCTGAGTTGCACTTTTCAGGGGTGTGTGTCCATCCTTCTGTTTTCCTGAACCTAAATTATTCATCGTTTTGCTGATGTGGAGCTATAAAATTCTTTCAGAGCCTATCAGCACGATTGGCTGCATTCTTGCGTGCGTGACTGGTGTGTACCATGTAGGGTGGTAAAATGACACCAGGGTTAATTCTAGTAGAAGATCAGCCAGGACTGATGATATCCCTGCTTGGCTCTGGGCTACATGCTGAGGCCATGGTTTGGGCTACGTGATCTTTGCTAAACACTGCAATCTTGCCTCTGTCATAAAAGGAAGTGCTACTAAATGACCATGATGACAGTTATGCTTATGATTTTTGATCTATGAGCCATCATATCCATTTTTAATGCTGGCTCACTCAAAAGGAAATGCACCTTCTGCTGAGTCCTCTTTTTATTTATGAATGTTCGTAAAAGTGAATGCAGGTTGTAGGAGCCTTAACTCTGAATTCTGCTGCTGCATTAGTCCAATCCACTTGCTCCAGCCTGTGTGTGGACAGGCCTTCAAATCAGTGCATTCAAATCAACAGCCTACTCGTTCAGCACTCTGCTTCATTTGACATGCCGGGTCAAATTAGATGATGACAGCGTCGCCTTTGCCAGCCTACACAATAGCCTGGGGTTTAAAGTTCCTGCCAGTTAGTTTAGAGCTTAGAGCAGTTGGTTTAAATCTTATGTGCATGAACTTTACCACTATAGTCATTTCACAGTGTCAATAAAAGTACATTTTCATGTTCATTTTGCTGTTGCAGACAAACCTTTGATACAAAAATCGCCAGTTTAGAACAAAAGTAAGTATCTTAGGAGTAATGCTCTCCAGTGGTGGACAAATCATAAATTTACTAGCTCTGCAAATAAAATGCTAGGCTGTTACACATATACAAATATACAAAATGCTGTTTTGCCTAGTCCTATATTTTGGTTGGCTAGAAACTGCCTAGGCTAAGAAGTGGCAGCTATCGTAATGTAATAATGTTTGGTGAGCTAGTTTGCTAATTAAGGGCATTAATATAGACCAAGGGAAATGAATGAATATATGTTCATCATCTTCTTGTAACAAAGTTTCTAATGTAGCAGATTGTGTTAACACTCTTGATAAAACGTTAGCAAACTGTTGGCTAGTGTTTGCGCTATTGCATATAACAGATGTTAAAGTCTGCCTGTCTTTATCTCTTTATTATCTATTAATGTCTTTATTATCTCTCGATATGTTTAGCCGTGATGGGACTGCTACTTATGCTATTGAGTTAGCTTATAGGATTGTTTTTCGCATGACTTTGTTTTGCTCAGAGTGTTTCCATATACCTGCAGGTTTCTGATTATCTGGCTGATCTATGTGTTGCAGCAGGTGGCGTGATTCAAAATGACTATCACATGTTATAGTTACGGAATCGAGGTGCATCACACCACCATGAAGCACATTACATTTATACGTATGGAGCAAATGAAAACATTTGTTTTGCAGAAGTCAGTTGAACGCTTGAAGGGAAAGAATTTCTCTTGTTGTCAGAGTCCATTCATGGGAACAGAGCAGTTATTTCATATGCGAAGTTTGTTTTCACCAGTAACGTTTAGTGATCATCCATTGTCTTTGATCCTCCAGATAAAAGAACTTGTACGAAAGGTATGTGACTATGGAACGTATGATTGTGATTGTGACCTTTTAAAAGTCATGTAGTGTGCAGTTAGTTCTAGACAAAAGACGGATGGATGGGACGTAACCTTGAAGTCTGTTTTCCAAATGAAAGGATGGTGTCAGTTCTACCACGTGAGAAAGACAGTACTGAGAAATTCAAACTTAATCTGACAGGTTGTTAAAAAGACACAATAATTTCCACTTTAAAGGACCAAAACGGATTCCATTTACATGCCACAGTCCTGAGTTGGCTAAACAACAAACCTAGAACATACAAAACACTGGATATGTCTTGAAGCCTTATTTATATTTCTTTTAAGACAAAATGTACTTTAAATGCATGAAATAATTCTAACTACTATGGCATGTTTAGCTGTGAAATTTTTAATACTCTATAGCAGAGAGGCCTCATCGTTATCTCCACCTATCCACCTCACTGTCCATCAATCTTTGTAATGCAATGTATTAACTTATTTTACCTTATTTTCAATAATCAGAGAAAACATTATAGCCTTATAATAGATAGGCCTTATAATGCATTTCTGTTGACAGATCATTTGACTTCTTTCTAGAAATAAATGCTTAAAATGAGTAAAATGTACCTGCCAATAGAACAAGTTTGAAATGAGTAACAAAGGTCTAGAAATAGGTTTAATAATCCTACATTTAGTTTATAATAGAAAGTCTTAAATAATTTTGACTATATTCAAGATATCTTCACTGGGTAAGATGTCAGAAATAAGCCTACTTTAAATCCTGTTTCACTGCTTTGAGGAGTGAAATAAAGGTATGCATTTAGATAATTCTTGCATTTTGGCATGACTGATTTTTCTTAGGATGGTTCTGCATGAACCATGGAACCCTGCTGTGTAACCGCTGTGCCGTTTCCCATTCTCTCTACTGTATACCATGCTGCATGAATACAAATGTGGGCCATGGCTATTGCCAGGGGATATTTTGCATGCCCTGCCATGAACAGCGAATGGTATGGGTATGTATGATTTAAGTCCACTTCAGCCAGTCCATGCACTTTGAAGCATGTGCGTGCAAACATGCTGGATTGGAAAGTAATTTCTCCCCGAGTCTCTCCTAGTAATGACTGCTGACAGTCAGCCTGTCAGATTATGCCCAGTTAACAGTTCTCTGCCTTAACATTTCAGACCATTAGCTTTTGCACAGCAAGACGCATGATGAGTTCTATTTTAGGAAAATAGCACAATTCTGACGTTAGCATTATTCATCTACTCTTACCTGTTGCGTAGTTGTAGGCAAGAGCCACTGGGAAATATGGGTATATGACTGTAAGAGGAAAAGAGGGTAAGGCTATTGTGGGATGTTGCCATGCAAAAATGGAACAACTGATGTTAAAATGCACTAAGGAGGGCACGGTGGCTTAGTGGTTATCACTGTTGCTTTGCACCTCCATGGTTGGGGGGATTGATTCCCGCCTCCTCCCTGTGTGCATGGAGTTTGTGTGTTCTCCCTGTGCTTTGGGGGTTTCCTCCAGGTACTCCGGTCCCCCCCACCCCCCCAAAGACCAAAGGCTGATTGGTGTTTCCAAATTGTCCATAGTGAGTGAATGGGTGTGTGAGTGTGTGTGCGCTTGTGCCCTTGCAATGGGTTGGCACCCCGTCCAGGGTCTCCCCTTCCTTGTGTCCCATGTCCCCTGGGATAGGCTTCAGGTTGCCCAGCGACCCTGTGTAGGATAAGCAGTACAGCAGGTGGATGGATGGATGGATGGAAACGCTTTGAGGTAGATAAAAATGTGTATCTCATGTTTATACTATATACTTGTAGGCCATTCCCTATTAAGTGTAGTTCTAAATCACACTCAAGTTACACTAAATCATTCAAATTCTGGTGAGTTTTGATTCAGTCACTGATGAAACATGAGCTGTTGCATTAATACCGGAACAGGAGGCTTTAGAGGAATCATGTCAAAGCCCTGGCCAAGATCACCACTGAGAAGTGACACCTTTGCCAGCCTGCAGGTTTGGCAGTGTATCAAATGATTCCTGAGTGGGCCTGCTATCTCACACACACCACCTGACTGTCTTTTTCTTCAGGGTCTTTGATGTTATTCACCTTCCTGCTCTCCCTCAAGGAGCTCATTAGCTATAGATCATGTTTATTAGTGGTAACTGGACTGGACAGCAATAATATTGAAACTGTTTCACACGCCCTACAAGCTGCTTTATCGGTTTCTCTTAATGGTGGGAAATTCCTCAGCAATTTATTCGCTACGAGTGACTGACACGTATGATGTTATGAAATTTGAAATTGACACTTTGAACTGTTAATTGGTATGAAAAAAGCCCAGTACTAAACAGGAAATGCAGGTCAAAAAGAAAGTCGTTTCTCATCAAAATATTTTTAATTTAATTTAAATTTGAATTTTTCATAATTCTTTTTACTGTAACTGAGAAAAAGTTTAAAAAAAAAAAAAGTTAATACCATGCGAGTGAAAACCTCTGAGAAAGAGCAAAAGGGAGGCAAGATAAGAGGCAGAAAATATTACACCAAGGATTTTCAGACTTTTTGGCCAAACGACTCCAAATGGACATGATACATTTTCTGCGATGCCAAGCCTCAGCATTTTGGTTTCACCTTGTTATTGACCATCCTGCTTCTAAATCCACTGAGTCAGAGTCTCTCGATGTGGCTGAGGAACTAGCGGAGGTAGCTGGACTGAGAAATTTGTCTATTTTTGTTGCTGAACTCCTATGCCAGGAGGAACAGCGTGTCAGGATAGCGAAAAAGCATGTACATCTCTTCATTTGAATGTGACTTGTTTGAATGTGACTCCCAGTAACAGTTAATAGTAGTGTAGAAAATCCAGCTTTATAGTTAGAGCTATATGCGTAATTATGATTTGTGATATTTGATAAATGAATAAAGAACAGAGGATATTACGAATTTCTGTTATGACTCCATTTATGACTCCAAGCGACCCCACATAGGATCATGACCCCTAGTTTGGGAAGCTGTGTAACAGACGGTGTGGAGGGTACTGTTGCAAATGCCTTTAGATTCAAAAACGAATTGGGTTTACATTAAAAGACTGCCCTGTACAGAATAAGCAATTCATATGATAAGTGTATCATTTAATTGTATTGCATTTTTAGAAGTAGTTCAGTAGTCATCATCATCATCATCATTATTATTATTATTATTATTATTATTATTATTATTATGTGCTTCTGGTGCCTGCTAAGGCTCAAATAACATTGGATATCACAAAAGGTTTTTCGAATTTCTTTGTTGGCTGTGGGTGAATAGATGTATGTATAAGATGCTAATTTATCTAGTATTGGCAAATAGAGAAAATTACAAGAGCATGCACTTACGAAGAGGATGCTTTTATACCAATGCATTATGCATATCTGGACTGTGGACATTTTGTTTATTATATAATTATATTAGCTATTACAACACTGGACTATTCCATTGTGGGGTTGGAGAGAATGGGGTTATTTATGGTTAGCTCACCTGTACCACACAGTGCATGATTTATTAAATGTCCTGATTCGTCCTGAAGTGCTTAGTGATTTATGAACTCTCCTGCTGCCTGTTGCATGAGGATCCTGCAGTCTTAATTGTTAACCTTGAAAAAAAAAATTATAATGGTTTGACCTAGGTAGATTACGTTATATGACTTAAAATTTGCTCCTGAATTATAACCACATGCCTTGTTTACTTGTAGATATCATTCAAAACAAAGTCTATTCCTTTGTACTTATTTGAGCCATTGTTGTGACAGTGGGCATGAGAAGAGAAGCCCAGCTTCGCAGTCATCCAGTGGCATCGGGGGGAAAGCATACTTCTCCTGAGTACTTCATAAACCCCAGAAAAACAGATATAACCTGTTTTATAAACAGGGTCTATGGAGAAGTCCACGTGCATGTGGTATTCATTTGACCTCTTTGCAAGTTGGACTTAATATTCAATTCCACTAAGCAAAATCTAAATTATATAGCAAACATAACTATAAACAGATAAAAAGTACAATAGGTTGTAATTTAATAAAAAAAAAGAAAGAAAATTGTAATCATTAGCAAATTGCTATGGTATACAAAGAATAGGTTACTTTTATTGGAAAATAATTCATTTCACATCAGGCACCTCACCATTCTGTTATGGATTATTTTCTTATAACAGCATGCTCCAATGTGGTTTATCACTTACTTAAGGTTTGGAGCAATGGGGGAAAACGATAAAGCATTTTACCCTTTATTAGTGTATGTTATATTTATTTGCCTTCGTAGTATGTTAATATGAAAATAGCCAATTATACAGGATTATTGCATGATAGTAGTGTGATATGTTTTACGGTTTTATTATCATTTGTGATCGCCTGGGCTTTTCTCAGAACTAACTGGGAAGCAGTAACATTTTTGGAATTTTAACTTAATGCATTGTAAGAACATCTATACTTAACTGGCCATTTGAAGCCACTAGAGCATGTTTGTGAGCATGCTTAATTTTATATTATTTAAACAGACTGAACCCATCATATGAGCCCTCACTCTGTATTTCACTCAGCACAGTGACAGGAGTCGGGAGGATTCAGCGAGGTGATAAGGCCGGGTGGAGAATGCATGCTCTGAAGTGTTTTTCCTTCCCTCTGTGAAAAGATAATAGCAGAATGTATTTTTGCAGCAGTCCACTTAGCAGAGTGGCACAGCTGATACAGCTACATGCAGAATTATGTATGGATGTCTGTTGAGAGCTCAGAAGTTACTGAAGTCACTGAAATAAGAGCTTTAATATTTTTGACCAAAAGTTTGTGGACACCTGACCATCGTACCCACATGTTTGCCTTCCCCAAACGCTTACCAGAAAATTGTGTAGAATGTCTTTGTATAGTGTAGCATTACAATTTCCCTTCACTGTAACTAAGAGGCCCAAACATGTTGCATGACAAATGTCCCTGTGCATCTAGTGAGGTCCATGAAGACATGGTTTGCTAAGGCTGGCGTGGAAGAATTTGTCCTGCACAGAGCCCTGACCTCAACCCTGCTGAACACATTTGGGCTGAACTGGAAAGCCAACTGCGAACCAGTTCTTCTCAACTGACATCAGTGTCTGACCTCGCTAATGCTCTTGTGGCTGAATGAACACAAATCCCCCATAGCCACGTTCCAAAATCTAGTGGAAAGCCTTCCCAGAAGAGTGGAGGTTATTATAACAGCAATCTTGAATGGCAACTAAATCTTGAATGGCATGTTCAAGAAACACATATGGGTATGATGGCCAGGTGTCCACACACTTTTGTCCATACAATTCATGCATATTAATGTAGAATTGAGTCCTGATGAAGGCTTACCAAATAAAAATCAATACCTGATTACACTTTTTGATCTACACACTTCTATATGACTGTAATTTGCTGGAACATGTCTAGTAATATTCTGTTATTCCATTCAGTACGGTATTGTCTGTATATTGATAATACATGATGATTCCTTTGAATATTAAGACTTGCGTGGATTTCATCCTTGTTTAATGTATTATTATAAACAATTCATTCATAAACTTGGTGCACCAGCAACACTGAAAAGCTCATCTCTGCTCCTTTATTTCCACCAGAGACTCTACTGAACCTTTCAACCTCGGGAGCTATTAGGAACGGGGCTGGAGAGTATTTTGTCCCACATTGTCTGCTCAAGTGCCACTTTGCACGCATTTCAAGACCCTAATTATTGGCTAAGGAGGATTGGGTTAGAATGGGAGATGAAGAGGGAGAGAATGAGAGGTAATGAAAGAAAAGGATAGGAAAGAGGAGATGCACGAGGAAAATGCCAGGGGAAGGTAAGAGAGATTGGGAGGAGCAGAACTTGAAGTGGGAGAAAGCGATAATGAAAGAAGAAAATGCATTTCCCAAGTGTAAAGAAGCCTCTTTGAGAACTTAATAGATCAGGTTTCATTCATGTGCTGCTAGAAAATGACCTTCCTCCATATTTTAGATTATACACCTACGCTATATTTTAAATTACATATATTTGAATATTGAATGCGCTGTTTTCCTATAACCTGGTCTCCTAACTTCTTTTCTAACTTTTGTATGCTAATTTTGTAATCTGCTTTTTATGTGCAATAGCAGCGCATCTCTGAATTTGACATGTCCTCTGTCTCCCTCATAGCTGGTTTAGGCACCTGCAAAGCTTCCTCAGCTACTCATTGTGCTGCTGCTCTGCCAAGAATGAAGAGTCAGTTTTATCATACACTGTCAACGATAAACAGATTCCCCTCCTTTCCTCTACTCAACATCTCTCCTTAATTTATATGCCTGTTACGAGTTGCTCAGTACTCATCTGTGCCAGTCTCCCTCACGGTCTGTCGATGACCTTGTCTCCTTTATGTGATTTCTCTTTGTGTGTTTTTTACCTGGCCTGTCTTATCTACTTCCAAATGAGAGCTGGAGAGATGTACTTGCTGTGTAAGGGTTCAAAAAAGGTCTCTTTTCTCACCTGGCATCAAAATGCTCCTTTGGTTAACAAAGTTAAAGAAGTTAAGTTAAGTAAATATCTATGGAATGAGAAATTTATTTCTATTTGTAGTTAAATTGTAATTGTATTCCATGGCTTGAATTTGTGCACAAGGTTTCAAATAAAATGCAATAGTAATCAAGCGTAGAAATTCAAGTTCATTTTTGGTAGCACAATCCATTTCAAATTCAGAATTCAAATTCAAAAATCAGATTCAGATTCAAAACGCTATATCCGGGGACTTCTTTTCGGAAAAAGCAAACAAGCACAGATTTGATCGCCACCATTTCCGCCATTGAGTAGCGGTTTGATTCAATGGTGTAGTGTTTTGAAACTTCAGATTTAAAGAATGGAATTTGCATTGTGCTACCCAAAAAACATTGGATTTTGAATTTTCCACCCCTCATTATTATCAAATTTAGTTTGAAACCTTGCACACAAATTCAAACCATGGAATACAATTTCAGTTTGATGTACCCAAACTACAAACCATCACTTACAGAATCAAAGGCATAAAATACAGATTTGGGAATTTTAAATTCAGACTGTAGTGTCACATTTCCTATTCCCTACTCCTTATATATCAGGGTGTAAATGCATTGTAGGGTTTTATATGACAAATCTCATGATCAAGGACCATATAGTCATGAGAGACCTGATTTCGATATGAAAGTATAAGGATGAAAAAACAATGATGGTCCTCTTAATTCTATTCCTATTCCCATCCCATGATTTGAATAACATCCTGGTGTAAGGCCAGACCTTTTGCTGTTCCTATAATGATTAGTACATTTGGTGTAACAGCTCAGCTTCACAGTGTGGAAGAGAGGACCCTAAGGTGTTTGGCTTGATCACACCAGATGAAAGTCCAGCAGACTCTGTAATGTCTTACAAAAGACTGCACTCTATTGATCTCAGCTCAGGAAAATCCATGCTGTAAAAAATAATAATAATGGCACTTGAACAATGCAACGTTATTTTTGTCATCTCCTGCTAGAAGCGAATACATTTCTAGTAAGGATTCTAGACGTTTTTACAGAAAAATGATGTGATGTACCAGACAGTGTATTTTGAACCACCATTTTTTTGTTGTTGTTGTTTCAGGATAATGCAGGAGGGGCAGAATTGGCTATCTCTGAGCTTCCAGATCAGCAGCCGGGTGTACGTCACAGCTTTGTACAGGAGCACTTCCAGGCCCAGTACAAGTGAGTGTCTGTACTGCACTACAGCTACACTAGCATGTGCAGGTCAAGGGTTTGCTTCAACAGCATGTTCCACTTGATAAAAGCTACATATACAGTAGGGTTCAAATGTCTGCCTTCTTTAGTAATGTCTGCATTCTTAGAGCTACCTCAGATGATACTTTTTATTCAAGCAGAGTATTTAAATTTTAGACCAGTTGACCTTTAGCTGTTACATATGAAATGGAAATATATCTGAATTCAGTTTTATTCAGTTGGTCGTGTGGTCAAAGTTTCCTATGCATCCTGTATTATCATTACTCCTGATTTTAGTATATAATAAGTTTAATGGGTGACACAGTGGGACAGAAGGTAGTGTTAGTACCTCATAGCTCAGAAAATTGTATGAATTTTCTATAACTTATGAAATAAGAACTGTCCCATATAGAGCACTTATTTGTAATCTCTGTGGAACACTGATGAGTGTCCAGAGAACATCCAAGAAAAGCTTAGCTCAAAGTGGAGTTTAAACACTCTTTTTTTTTCTTTAAAAGTCATTGTTTTAGAGCACTATAGTGGTACCACTTTCTGACACACGCTGGGTAACAATGACCAGCATAAGGGTCATAAGCTCAAGGTTTGGGATTTGAGTCCACTCTGGACATATGAAGTGAGAGATTTCAGATGAAGTGAGAGCTTTGTCTTTTTATCCGGTTAAAATTGGAGTGTCTTTGAGGAAGTATGTTAACCCCGCATTCCAACAGCATGCTCCACTCTTGCTTTAAGGCAAGAACATCCAGGAGGCACTTGTCATATACCCACCCACACAGTGTAGTTCAGCCTTAAACTCACACACACAAGAATCAATGATGTTTTCAACCTTCAGGGAAAATAAATGCCCTGTGGCCAGGATTTTTATATTTTTATGATATCAGCTTTTTCTTTTTTTTTTTTTTATTTGAGTTCTGAGTTTGGGATTTGTTATATAGTGGTAATATTTTACCTCATTTTAATGATAGGGATTTAGGATTTAAGCAGGATTTACCTGTTTACACACAAATTAAAGTGTTCAGGCACTTTAATTTTATAATAGTCATCCACATAGTATATGCATAGTGTCTGTCGCAGTTATCTTCATTTGTGTTTGAGAAAGACAGCTGACAGTAATCTGCCTCAAATATACACAAAGCCCTAGAGACAGCTCATGAACTCAGACCAGCACACTGATGGATCATAATAGAGAGAAGCCTGTTCCCTTCAATGAGGCCTCGTGCTTTAGCTAGCGTGTTGGCATTAGCTGGCTAGCTTGCTACTACTGGCTTTGTGTGGTCTTCTGATCTCGCAGAACAAACTCAGTTAGCCTATGACATGAGTGATTAGGTCAGCGAGTCACCAACACAGCACTGTTTCTGGTCACAATGAAGCACAAAACAGCTGATATTAGTGATCTAACTGGCTAAGGTAAAAGGACAAGTTTTAGCTAAAAGAGAGAGGTTTTATACGTTAAGCTTGTAAGTTTTTATTCCCATAACTCTTCTGTAATACTTGGGAGATCTTGATAACGCAGCAGATACAACTATATTTTTCAGGTTTGGGACACATCACTTAACCACATGCTACCAAATCCTTATGACTAGATCAGCGCTAGCTCTTTTACCATAATGGTAATAGTAGTAATGGTGATATGTAAAGTCTGAGAGCTCTAAGAAAAGGTGTGTAACTCGTAGACACATCACAGCATGACAGATATTATCAGTGATTAAGTGGGTGATTTAATGATTTAGAGTTTAATGAAATAATTTGAGTTTAATGAGACGTGTGAGAGGATTTTTTTCCTGGAGCACTCTTGTGATCAATACCCATCAGTCTCTGATTCTGTGGAGTTGTCTTCTGAAGTGAAGTGAAGTGAAGTGACTTTGTGGCCAAGTGTGGTGACCCATACTCAGAATTTGTGCTCTGCATTT
>CM074957.1:11257646-11282634 GCA_037577455.1 Pangasius macronema
GTGGAGATATTACACAATTCAGTTAACTGAATGGGTTTAAAGTGAAAGTGAAAATAAATCCTGACTGAAACTTTCCCCACCTGCAGAGATTTAATCCTGCGCCACGCATGAAGAGAAGACAGTGTTTTTGCAGAGGGGGAAATATGTTCGAGCAGATTTTTTAGCCATGGAAATAGCTTGTTTAGACCTGATTGTTAACCCTTTACTGCATGGCATTGCCATATGGAAACTTTTAATTTATCTCCATTTTTTTTGTATAGACAATAATAAAAAATGACTTTTTTCTATGTAANCTTTCCACCACTGCACGTTGTTGCCATATGGCAACAATTTACAAACTACCCCCCTAAAAATTTTTTTTACTTTTTTTAAAATATATTTTTATTTTTTGAACTAATTAAAGTAATAAAATCCATAAAAATATTTTTTATGTAAATATAATAATTCATGCAGTAGAGGGTTAAGATTTTTTTGTTGTTATTTCAGGCATACTGTTTTAGCCTCATGGACAATCCATTTACTTTTGTAATATTTGATATTTAAACAGAATCAAAATTCATATTTCATGCAATTTTAAGTTCAAACAAAACAATTTTTTTACTGAATCTTTAAATTGTAAAGTACTGAAAGTGTAAATGTTTAAAGTGTACAAATTTCATTACAGATTTTTTTTCCTTCTAATTTCTATGTGTAAACATTAAATAAATCTTTGAATCCATTGAATTTTTTTTCTATTTTTGAATTGAAATTGTACTTGTGCTATGTGGTTCCCTGCTGGACTAGTGGCTAGCATGCAGCGCTCTCACCTCCAGGGCCCAGGTTTGATTCGTGGTTAGAGAACCAACCCCAGCCACTGGAGGGTTGCACGAAAGAGGTTAAAAAAGCAGCTGAAAGAGGGGAAAATGTGATGTTTATCATAGAAGGTTCTTCAAGTATTGTGATATTATGATATTTTTGTTCTATCTCTCAGCCTTGATTGGATTACTTATTGGTATTGATAACAGCATGTTTGAAGAGTGGTGTGATGCTATATGTCGTTAAATACTTTTGCACATGTGGTTTACAAGCCCTGTGCATTCAGTGCATACAGGCAGCTCTAAGTAGAGCACTCAGCAGCTCATCTGTGCATCTGGAGTGAGTTGTTTGTATGCAGGGAGCAGCTACAGCTGATTGGTGTCTTTTCAGGAACAGAGGCTCAGTGGGTGAGCTGCAGCTCTGGTATTGAAGGAGGGAGCAGGCAGCTGGCTGGAGCTGAATAGACCTTTCTTAAACCTCTCTCTCTCTCTCTCTCTCTTTCTCTCTCTCTCTCTCTCACTCTCCTTTTTTCTCTCTCCCCCCTCAATGCCAGGTGTTGAATATTGATGCTGTTATTGTTCCCATTTGTCTTTTTAGCTGAGGTTTTGTCTTCAGTTATCATTGAATAACTAGTAGATTGATATTATATCATGTATCATGTCTGGATTGGATTAATTGGATTATCACATTGTTAGTTAGGGAGAAAGATTGCATTATTTTCAAAACAAAGCAGATGTGTGAATTAGGTGTAAGCTACAGAGCTTTTAAAAAAGGCAATAGTAAGAATGATGCAATAAACTGGAAACATTTGGATCCATTCCATCATGTCTGGCAAAAAAAACTCATCTTTTCTCAATAGTGTTTTTTCCACTCCTTTGTCTGACATCACTTCCTGTACAATTGATCTTACTCCCTTTAACACACCTATAATGGTATATTTCTATATAAGTAATAAAAGACGACAGGGTCCGCTGTTATACAAAATAATCAACGATGAGGTGGTGGAGCGGAGGATTTCTCCCACCCTGAAGTTGATTATTTTCCTATAACAGCATGTGCCATGATGTTTACACTGCAGCAGTTTCCCAGCGATTATACATTTTTTTGTTTACTAACGAATAATGAATGTCCGTGAAACAAGTTATTACCCACTTACGTTATTGGAGGTATAAACAGTTGTTCCTTCACCACCCTCTCTTTTATCTCTCGCTTGAAGTTAATAATACAAAAAAGCAGCTTGTAGTGTTACTTCCTGGTATATTAGTGCACTCTTTAAAAAAATTAAAAAAAAACATTCCACATTAACGGGTTCAATAGAGGATTTCTCTTTCAGAAAGAGTTTCAAGTAGAACCCCTTTAGGAACCTTTGAGGTTGAAGCCTATCCTAATATCCTAATTTTTATATACATTTATTTTGTTCTTTGTTTTTTTTTTTTTCCTAGGTCTTCTCTGACATGTCCTCATTGCCTTAAGCAGAGTCACACCTTTGATCCTTTCCTTTGCATCTCTCTTCCCATCCCTTTGCGTCAGACCAGGTGAGTATAGCTCAACTCCATGTGCTTATATTCAATCCTAACGGCTGACCTCTTTCGGTGATGATCTTTTGATGTGTTAGTATTTTTGACCTGTTATAGAGCAGGGGTCATTGGGTTCAGCACTGGAGGGCTGGCATCCAGTACAGTTTGGAGACTCCCTGCTCTAAGCGTGGTAATTAACTTTATTATGGGCATAACAATATGGCGTATTACGTCATATCTTTTGACGCGAGGCTCTTGATTCAATACATCTGCGTTTCGAACAATACATTTAACCGACTGCATACTAATGTAGGCTATTTGTCATAAAATACCACTTACGGGGGTGTATAATAAAACACACTTCTCCTAAACGCACTGTTTGTTTCACATGCCAGTATGCTAGCATACTAGCTATGGAAAAAGCCTCCACAAAATTATAAGGTCTGGTGTGTTGCAGCACTTTGGCTTCTCTTTAAGACTGACTAAATAATAAATAATAAATAAACAGCCACTAATTCCACAAAACTGATAAAATCATGATGCAACACACACATACACAACTACACAAACAGCAAACTCTGTCTGCTGCTTTCAGCTAGCCTTTTCTAGCTGATCCTAGATGTGCAGGATTCAAAAACACATCTAGGGCTGCAGAGAGCGACGACTAGCCAACAGTAAAACTAGTAAAATGTGACGACGAGCTAACAGTAAAATTAGAAATACCCCATGCTTCAGACACACCCCCCTTTGAGAGTCACACCAGTAAAAGCTTAGCCAGAAAGCTAATGTTTAATTAGCCATATTTAATTTTGGTGCATTCCAATGCACAGCTTTTGTTTCAGTATATGCAGCTAAGAGTCTTGGAGTGGAAGCCCAGGATACGTATTCCGGCTTCTTTGCTATATCAAAAATGTATCGAGACATCACCTTAATGTTAAGGTGATGTTAATGTTAATGTTATGATGATCTAATCGAATTTGAATATGGAGTACCATTACATACCATACAACTAGTAATAATGGTGTCTTTATGCAGTGAAATCTTCAAACTGGACTGAACTGGGACCTGATGAGCACAGTTATAGTATAACCAAACAGGGTTTCCTGGAATCCTCACCTGTAATGCAGTATGTAGGAAGAGAAGAAATATCTATTTATGGTAGCACTCCTGGAGGTTAAGCGCACAGAAGAACAGGGCCGAGTTGTCTGGTTACATTCAGAGACAATTGTCTGAAAGGGCTCCTCCTAGTATCAGAAACAATAGCGTATTCAGACTGGAACCATGAGGCACACCGCACCCTGTGAGCACTGCGCTTGGGCCTGCAGGGGAAATCCTGACATTTTAGAGGAGTGGTCTGTTCACATGTGTAAACAATCACATGGGCATACAAATGCTCACAAAACTTCCCACGTGCTGTCATACACTGATTTACATATACAGCACATGTCGATATGTGGACACTCATATACACTTGTATTGTGTTTGAATAGTGCGTATTTAAACTGTTTTAGCCGAGCTAAAGGTCACATGACGACACAATGGCTATTCAGCTATTCAGTTCCACTTATGATAAGCCTTAACAACAAGGATAGCATGTGACAGTTTATGAGATAGCCCTTCTGTTCAGTGCAGCGTTTGCTCACGATTTTATTTACGCTAAGAAACAGTGTGCTGATATGTCAGGGCTGTTTTCTCTCACTTTTTTTTGATCCCATGCCAAGACAGTGTGAATGACACAGGCTGCTCCAGCAGGGAGGTGAGTCTGGTAATTAGAGAGGCTGATTTAGTGGTAAGCTGCCTTAGTGTTGTCAGAGGTGGGCAGCCTCTCTGTCCTACACTCACACCCCTCCTTTTATGGTACTAGGGTGTGCTTGGCACTGCACCTCTCCCTCTCTCTCTCTCTCTCTCTCTCTCTGTCTCTCTCTGTCTCACACACACACACAAACACGCACACATATACAGAAGGTTAATAAGGGCCTTTCCTCAGACTTCATATCCTATGCATCCAATTTACTTTCTTTCCAGCTGAGTCTTTTCAAACATGTCTCTTAATTGAATTTAGCAAATGAAGGGCGCACTGCGTTAAAGTAACTAGCACCTGAGATGTATTTGATACACAGAAGTAAGGCTGCATTTAAGGCTTTTTTTTCACCCACCATAAATGAGGGCAGCCAAGCAGGATGCAGCTTTTATCACACACATATAAACCCAGATTATCCTCAACGCTTCACTATTTATTCCTAGTCTACTGAAGCAGTTCACTAGGCAGATGTCTCTTAAGTAGATATGCTTCATGGGTGTAGTCTTGGCTCCTTGTGGCTTATCAGCAGAAGGTGTTTCAGTCTTAAAATGTGGAAAGATCAAGGTTAAGTATAGCACATTGATTAAAATGTATGCGAATAATGAGTAAAAAACTTTGACAACAAAATTGACAAAAAGTAATACAAGTTTTATATAAATGAAGTGAATTCAGGAAATGAAGGATGCATTGTGGTACAGAAACTATAGCCTTGATTCCTTGGACTGTTCTTGCTCTGGTGCATGGGCATAACTTTGTTCTGAAAAGTGCTGGGGAAAAGAATGATAGAAAAACGAACCCTTGCATGATCAATTAATAACCAGGCCAAACTGTGCCTTTCTTATCATCTCAAGCAAAAGACAGTGGATATTTAGTTGATATGGTTTACATCAACTGTTGTCTCTTCACTGGGAGCTAGGGGTGGGTGATATGATAAAAAATATCATATCATGATTCTATGATGCACGATATGTATCACAATATATAGGGCTGCTAACAAATTGCCAGCAAACAGTAGTGTTGCCTTAAAAAAACTTACTGAATACATCAGTTAAAGTCTACAAACATTAATGTCTTGTCATTATTGTATTGTTTCCAGTCCTGTTTCCAGTTATTTCAAAAATCACAAAAAATTTATTAAAAAGATATCCACGATGTCTCAAAAAGTGTGTTGTGGCATAATTTATCAATATATCGATATATTGTCATATCGCCCAGCAATACTAAGAACCTGCTAGAAGGGAAAAGAAGGTAAACCCTAGAGTGTGATCCTTCAGACTGATATAATGACAGCTAAAACCAGTGTAAAGCATGTTTTCTAGAAATAAATCACAATATGTAAGCATACAATAATCATCATGTGTAACGCAGGCATTCATACAATTCATTCCAAACTACACTTTCCAAAAGTGCCGAGGAAACATCAGGCACATGGGAAAGCAGTGCGGACATGTCGCCGGAATAAGTTGTATCTGTTCTGTGGTATGGATTTATAAGAACTTTATGGAGTCATCAACTTTGTGTTCTCACATATATTATGGTGGTGAAATTTCAGTGACCCACTAAAGCCTATCTTTATTCAATTCTGTTCTCTGTTCTTCATTTCGTTTTAAGCGGCACTACACTCCGAAATCAAGTACCGATGTATGTAGAAATGTTTGGTTCAATCCTCATACCTGAACTGATTTACCACGAGAGAACCTGATACAGGGAAATGTATAAAAATTCCTACAATGGCCGGGCCTGATCTACCAGTTGAAGTTTCGGTTCAGTGAATGGAGCTGAGTTTCTCTCGGTGGAATGCCACAAAAGTGAGTCATTACCCAGATTTAGGAACATTTCCCACAGCCAGAGAGAACATTAAGAACACTTCCCACATCCAATCGATTAAACGGCAGCCTTCTCTGTTTATTGTGACACAGGCTCGGTGGGTGTCCATAAACAGATTAGCCTGTTTGTGTGTAATAGTCTTTTGTCAGGTTAATTGCATGTCTGAAGGTTTTCATTTACAGGCTTGAGATTGTCTTACCATTTCATTTCATAGATGTGTTCTTATGGAAAAAAAAAAAAAAAGAAACACAGCCCGTAAATTGTAGGGAAGTAGGATATAATATACTGAACACTGCCTTTCCAGAGAACTGTTTTTTTCTTCACTTGAATACAGAACCATGCTCTTAAAGAACTCAGTACTTAAGGAAACCGTGTTTTTAGGATGTTTTTTTCTTTTATATTATAAGCCAAATATTTTAATATGGTTATAATATAGCAAAGTTCAGAAGTTTGGAGTTGACAAATACTAATTTGAATGAATTTATTACTATCACATTGAAATGAACCTTTAACTGCAGGAGTGGATAAATCAGTAGTCCAGGCACAGAGGACAAGAACATTACGTGTCTGAGCCATTAGTTGGGTTTTTTCATAGTTGCCATTTGAACAAGTAGGCTCAGTAGGCTAGCAGTCACCCAGGCTTGTGCAATATAAAGATTTAATCATCCATACACGATTTTACACTGCCACACTGTCCAGAGACATTTAGTAAAATAAGGTTATATTGTATTATATTATATCACGCATTTTGAGTGTGTAGCTCAAAAATACACCAAAAGAGCGTATTTGTCCCCAGAAAGAGCGGCAGATGAGCTGTCAAGGTAAATGGAGAATGTTTTGAGTTAATTAATATGAAATAAAATCTATCAACATAAGAAAATGGTCAAAAGCAGCATGGTTTTTGGTCGGAAAGAGAAAAATCACTGAAAATTTTGATTGAAAAAAATTAAATAGGCAGTCAACAAAGTGTCAGATCAAACACTTTATGTTAATGGTAATGATAATTACAAATTAAGATGCTGTTTTTCTTTTGTGCTGTCCAGTACCGGTCAGTTCTCAGACACATTCAGACACTTTGCACAGCAGATCAACAGTAAGATGTCAGCTGTGTGGACAGTAGACAACTGATTTGTAAAAGGATTATATCTAAAAATGTGCTGTTATGTTTTATACTGTTTACTCCAAGTCCAAGCAGAATCACTGTGGAGTTTTCACGATTGCCACTGCCAGCCAGCAGTTCCCGACTGCACAGCTGGTAATGTTATTACGCCTTCCTGTACTCTCTTTAAACCTGACATCGTGGAAATCACTTTCCGAACTGTTAAATTGTTAACTGCGATTTTTTTTTAATGGTAAATATTGCATAAGTCTATGGTCACCTTTTCTCATTCAGCAACTAGAGAAAGATTAAAACATACTTGCTACTGACTTTCACAAAACAAGTTTTTATTGGCTATATGTATGTAAACAAAATTAGCTTCATGTTGACGTGATGCACCTCAAACCTGTAAATAAAGAGCACGCTACTTGTTATGAACCCCACCACCCCTCCCCCCCTTTGCTGCACTACACAAATCAATCAACTCCCCACCTGCTGCACTACACACATCGACTACTACTAGTCACATTAATTGGCACACACAGATGACATACAAACATTTCATAATCAGGAACACACAGCAATGTGGAAACACAAAATAAAGAGCATCACAAATCCGTCATATAACTCTTCTACTAGCACAATATTCAGTCACCTTGCTTTAAACCCGTCAACAAAAAATATAGATGCTTCTCAGACTCAAATATGTACTCAAAGATAAGGTTATGTACTATTTGTGGAAAGTGGAAACCCCACGTCATAGCCAAATTTGCTGACTTTTTGTCAAGGACACAAACACAATGTGCTACCACAGATACTTTGCTGGAAAAGGATGATAACTATCCTAGTCAAATCATCCACAGACTATACTAGCCAAGTCCTCCACTATGTATTTGTGTCAGTATTATTGCACTTAACTATCTCTCCATAATTTATTACAATATGTTACCTTTTTTTTGGCAAAAAGACAATTAGGTTTCTGGACACAAAGTTTTTTATTTTACTTTCCCTAGAATTATTCACACACTGGGTTTCACACACTGTGTAGAGTTCAAACAAAAGTACACAGGTCTTTAGCACAAGCTTTGTAGTCATGAATTGTTTAACAAGAACTCAGTCACTGTTCAATCACGGGTGCACATGCTGATTTTAAACAGCCGTTGTAGAAAATAACAGGAATCTATAACTTTATAACAGTCACCCTGTTAACATATTTTAACATTCAGTACTAAAGGAGAAGCCTCCTTATATTGTGAACAATATCAGTTTTAACTATCGCTTTGGCTTCCACCTCCCAAAACTCTTTCATCTGGTTTTCTTCTCTTTGTTGTCCTCAGCTGTGTGCTGAGCTGCACATTTCACTGCACTGACCCTGTTGAACCCTATCACTTTCCCCATGCTGTCCCCCTTTAAAGCTGCTGACCCACAAATCCTCACTCCGCACTAACACAACACACCTCGCCCCTGCTGTGTGACCTCTCAACTGTGACCCCCCCGAACCGAGTGTATACTGATACAACCAACAATACTCAAAGTCACCTGGGACAACAGCGATAGTCCTATAGAGGTCGCACATGTTAAATATTTTTTCCATTTGCTTGTTTTTGTTGAAATTTGTTGATCAGGTTCTCTTTGAGGACTACAATTTTCATTTATTTCCAGAAGAGCATGGAGCTTTGATGTTCAGCTCATCCACAGAGCGGATGCTCCCATAGGTGTGGCATGTGGTGAATGTCAATGAAAAGTGATCTGTGAACCTGTTAACTTGAAAATATTTGAGTTTTAGTTCAGTTGCAGATTGATCCACTTGTCCAAACCAGATTTGAATGCCCTGTTGAAAAATCTAGCTTGGTCTGGCAAGCTACCTGTAGCCAAAAGACAGGTTGAACTGGTCAAACTGGTAGGCCATCTTTGTCAGCTGGTAATTGGGGGTAGATGGAAACAGTTTCTGAATTAGCGCTACTAATGCAAGATTGTAGATAAGCTGTAAAAGCTGTAACATATCAGTAAGACAATTAGAAAATCTCAAACGTTTATTGATCAGTTTGTTCAGATGGCGAAGATGTCATTATCGACTTCAGCAGCTCAGGGCTGTTAAATATCTACACATATTGGAACTGGTGAACTGGTTTTTAAATAGTACTCAACATTTTATACAACATCAGTAAAATAAGTCTTCCATATAGTGATGGTATAAGCCTATGTTTGGTGACCGCTTTGTAAAATTTGTTACACAGGAGCTGCCTTTAAGGCTCCTATTCGCTAAAAATGAGGGCAATCAAGCATGATTTTAGTTTTTCTCACATATTTGCATATACCCAGATTATTCCTAGTCTACTGAGGCAGTTCAAAAGAAAGCTTTCTTTTAAATGTATGGGTGTATTCATGGGTGTAGTCTTGGCTAAAGTCAATCTGTTGTCAGGCTCAAAAGGTCAAAGGATCAAGGCCAAGTCAAAATGCATGGGAATAAAGTTTCCATTATTTTTATTACAAATAAAATGTAATGCAATTTATGTATAGCTAATGCTAAATGTATTGATTTATTCATGAAATTGACGTGACCTTTTATGATTATTATATCATTATATGACTTTGTATGTGTGTGTGTGTGTGTGTGTGTGTGTGTGTGTGTGTGTGTGTGTGTGTGTGTGATTTAGGCCACTGTGTGTGACTCTGGTGTTCAGCACTAAAGGGCAGCGGTACTTAAGAGTGGGACTGGCTGTGCCTTTATTCGGCTCTCTGGCTTGCCTGCGCAGAATGGTGGCAGATGAGGGCAAGATTTCCCCGGACCAAGTGAGCATGCACATGCACGTACACACACACACACACACACACACACACACACACACACACACACACACACATGTATTGTTCTCCTTTACTTTCATTACCCTTATATGGGTTAGATTGATTTCAACTTTTTAAAAAGTGATATTACGCCACAGAACATCCAGTGCTTTGCTCTACATTGAAAAGAACAGGCTGTAGTTCTAGATAAATCAGGCTTTATGTGTACACGTTCAGGCCCACCAAGCCTATTGCCTGGGCCAGGGACAAACCCCCAAGTGCCCCCAAGGAAACTCGCTCATAAACAACCTCATTCTAATGCCATATTCAGTATTCCTTTAAGGACTTTTGTCGTACAATCCCTTGCGTTAACCAGTCTTATACCCTTTTTCTTTTTTCTTTTCTTTTAAATCTAACTAAAGGAACTAATAGCCAGTGACCCTCTACATATGACAAAATGTCTGTAATTAGCCATGAAAGTTTCAGTATGTGTGGCAAAAATGTGGCAGACCAAACCATTTTACAAAATAGATAATAGATAAATATTCATTTATCTGCATTATTTATCTTTGTGTTGCAAACAAAGCATAGACTTACATCATAGTTTGATCAAATAGACATATTTCAAACAATTTTATTCTGCATGTCAGTGGACTACTAAACCCTCTTGGGCCTTCAACCCGGCCTGGTTCCAAGAGAGCTTCACTGCTTGTCCCTCGCCCATGATGGTGGGGCTGTACACCTCAGCAGTGTGGTGTTGACACACAAGGAATGACTCCAAAGCAATTATTTCAAGTGTGTGACAATGGCCAAAGAATGAGCCGTGTGACCAAACAAGGTGTCACTATGCATACAGCACCGTAAGCTGAAAATCCAACACAAGTTCCTGTTTCTCTCTGTCTCAAAAATGGTCTGTTCCTCCATGAGCGTTTATACCTCAGTCTCTAAAAAGTAGAGGAACTAATTCAGAAGCCCTGTCACTCAGGTTGATGCACTGTGAGCACTTGTGTATAAAGGTATGTTGAGAATGCAGACGTGTTCAGTGTGTACTGCACAATGTACAACGTGACCGAGTTCCAGCTTCCTCCACCGCTGGCTGTCATCCTTTCTCTCCTACTATTCTGCTGTCTTCCTTTGTCTATTGTTCGTCAAGTGTGCCAACTGTGCCATTGCCTCCGATATTGAAGTGATAAATTATTTAATTTATTGCAGTTCATTAGTACTTGGTGTAGCAGCTGCATGTAACCATTGAAACAGTATGGAGGCTGAAGTGTAGTCATTATTGAAAGCGCATTTTGCAGAGCTCCAATGAATGAGCATTAGATTTAGCAGCTCCAATAATGTCTCATGTAAGTAGGAATTAGCAGGCAGTTAAAAATATTTAGGCCATTAGTTAAAAGTGGTTAAATTATTTCACACTCAATTATTTTTGTTATATAGTCTTTGAGAGTAAAAGGCACTGCTACTAATATGTCTGCTCTGTCTCTGTCTCGTCCTCTAGGTGATTTTAAGTGAAATTTACACTACTGGTTTCCAGCGCTCTTTTTTTGATGAGGATGACTTGACCAGCATCGCAGAAAATGACGTTATTTATGCCTTCCAAGCCCCGCCGCTTTACATCAGGGGAGGATCCACTAGAATATCAGGTAACCACAAAAATATTATCTAACACTACTTTTTTTTACTCAACCCAAAGCTAGTGTCTGCCCAATATCTGCCCAAGCCACAGGTAGTACGGCATTTTGCCATAAGCTTATCCACGTATTGTTTATTATTGTAAGTGGATCTGTTCTGTCAATTAACAAAGGTTACAAAAATAATCTTAAATCTTGTACCATCATTGGTTCATTATTTGTACTTTTAGTGTGTATATTTTACCTGGGAAGGGGAATTTTGTGTATCTTTAATTAGCTTGTGCACTAAAGCTTTAAAGGTATATTAGCAACCCAATTATGCGCCTTAAATTATTTTTTAAGGTATATTATATTCACATTTCCAAGTTAAATATGCATATTAAACATGCAAAATCTGTACCCTTGATGGGAGCACCTGGCAACAAGACACAGTGAAGATGTATGATGTTTCTACGGTTTGTAGGTAGACTATTCAGCTGTAAGCACTACTTTGATTAGTAGCACACCGCTTCTTATTCACATGGGCCGTACGAAATGAGGCAGCAGGGCCTTGAGTTTGAGACAAAATCTCCCACTGAAGATCAAAAGCAGTTTTCAGGAAGAATAGCAGCTGTTCGTAGATAGATGAAATCTATTCATCCCACAGATCAAAGGTAC
This sequence comes from Pangasius macronema, assembly GCA_037577455.1. Classification (NCBI taxonomy): domain Eukaryota; kingdom Metazoa; phylum Chordata; class Actinopteri; order Siluriformes; family Pangasiidae; genus Pangasius; species Pangasius macronema. The sequence continues at coordinate 11,269,764 of CM074957.1, forward strand.
AACACAAAGATTCATCTAAATGCCAACAGTCTGTACATTTCAAAGTATCTTCTACTTCTTTCGGCTTTTTCCNNNGCACCCACTAGCTTCATCTCCTCATTTATTACTTCCATATACGCCCCATGCGTCACTTGTCCGTGTGGTGTATGTGACAGCATATTCTTTCTGTTTTACACAAACATTACGCATACATGCTGAAGCCAGGACCTATCTGTGTTTTTCTCTACTGTCTGCACCACACAAATTACAAATTGTTTTGAACAGACCCAGACATACACACAAACACAGACGTCCTTCTCTTCTGTGTTTGTGCTATTCATAAGTGCTACGCTTCATTGAAAGACAAACACTCACAAACACAATGCATGTGGTGATGATGAAGGGGCTTAACACTTGCTGAAAGGCCCCCATAATTACAGCAGGCTCCACTGTATTTACATGCATGTCTGAACCTGTGGCACATGTTTACTAGGAAGAGACAGCTACAAGGAGGCTGGAAGATAGAGTCAGAGAGAGAAGGATAGCATTCTAAGTGTGCTAAGTGTTGTTATTCTTAGCCTCTTCCGCCTTCAATACTCGGGTGGTCTGAATATTGGTCTGAATTAGCCTGTTCCTGTAATATTGCTTTGCTCAGTGTGTGAAACCAGCTTGGGTTTTGGGATTGTCCTTCGGCCGTTTCTTTGTGGACTGAGACACAGGATAGCCCTACAGGGGGCGAGGTGTTTAATTAAAGATCTGACAGTTTTGGCTCATGCTGACACTCAGCACATAGGAGCTCTCATGCAGCTGTGAGGGGATTTAGACTGACGCTCAGTGTTAGTCACTGAAAGAAAGGGCGAGATGATGAAGGTGATAAGCCTTGAGCTGAGCCATTGATCCTTCAATGTACTTTCATTAGAGCTGTACGGTAATTAATATTATTCATCATGAGGTTTTAGATGCAGGTAACACGATTTGCTTGGAGGAAAGGGTGTAGCCTATCTGTAACTATCTATTCTTTTTCAACTACACACACACACACACATACACACACATCACCCTCAGTTTTTTTATTGCACCACAGTATCTTCTGGACTGTACTCTTTTACCACACAGGACTGTTTGTTCACTCTTAAAGAAGTAGTGTGTCATGTTTAGAGCCCTCTGCTGCCTGTGATGCAAATCTCAGTTGCAGTGAAAACATTTGAAGTTGAAGTTAATAAGACAAAGAAAAATGCAGCTTGTCATGTTACAGAGAAAACCTCCTGCAACCTCTTGTACTGTTAGGCGAAAAGGCTAAATAAATACACTGTATGGCCCAATGTACAGTATGTGGACACCTGACCATCACATATGGGCCTTCTCCAAACTGCTGCCTCAAGGTTTGAAGGACACAATTGTCTTTCCCTTCTCTGGGACTAAGGGGCCCAAACTTATTCCAGCATAACAGTGCACCTGTGCACAAAGTATGGTCCATGAAGACATGGTTTGCCAAGGTTGGAGTGGAAAATCTCTAGTGGCCTGCAGACTGAACACCTTTATGTTGATGAACTGGAACACTGGCTATGCACCAGGCCTGATCACTCAACCTCAGTGCCAGGGGCAAGGTCTCTCACCTCATCTGAAGGGAGCATCGCATGCTTTTCTAGGAGAGAACCATCTTCAGCCTCTTAACACTTTCTTAGCAGTAAAATGTTCAAGTGCATGTCAAAGGTCCAGTTTGGATGGTGCCAAGAAAATAGGTCATCTGCAAATAACAGCTGTTACCTCTATTGGGCATCTTTCCAACCTTGGCTGTGTCCTGAGACAAGACACACCCTTGACAGTGTCTGATACCCACCTTAAATGGTTTTGAGTGCCAGAAATGTAGACACAACTCTCTCTGCTCATACATAGACTATATTCTATAGACTATACTCCTGCAAATGTTTAGTTACATAATAAAAGCCTTTCTCCAAATCCAAAACAAACACATCAGTATCAGAATAGTTGAATGTTATCTTATTTTTTGATTATTCTGTTGATGCATGTTGGTGTGATCTGTTTATTTACCAGTACTGACCCACGTATTTATTGTATTGTGCTGCTCTTGTTGGGTTTTTTTTGCTGGAACTAAGATTTGCACCTGGTTACTATCTTACACTGTTGCAGTATTTCCATTTTATGCAGTCATATTTAAACAGCTCCTTTATTGCCTTTAATGATGCATTGTGTTACTGAAGGCACCATCCATCAGGAGCCATCCTATCATCTCTCAGTATATGAGAGTATAGATGACATGACAATAAAAATTGATATGTGTATCTAGGTCTATGCATGGCCACATACCATGAAAGATGAATGAACCTCAATCATTTTGATTTCAGGTTTACTCTGAGGCAGAAATGGACAAAAGCTAGTTCTGGCAGCACAGTGACCTAATTTAAAGCTATCAGATCACATTATAGCTTTATACAAGGAGAACTTTCTGTGTTTTCATGAACGTGCTCCACCTCTCACTCCATAAAATTGGTCCAAAATGACTTGGAAGTTAATGATGCAGAAGGCTGTGCTTGATGTACTGGAGGAAAGCGCAAACCGTAGCTAGTGATTGTGAATAAATATTTCCCACATATTATTTAAATATGTGCCACTTATTTCCCCTCAGTCCAAGAAAATGAATGACCCTGATGTCTTGGTGTTGTTATGCTTGTATGAGGACTGTGATCAACTCTGCTATTCATGCAGCGAGCTCTTGAGTGGAGTTTTCCTCTGAGGAGACGCGAATAACGGTTTTGCTGTCATGAGAAGGTGTATATTCTATGGTGGTATGAGATATTCTGGATATGTCATGAAATATACTTTCAGATATTTTGTTTTATATATAGACTGAAACTGGACAGATGAAGATTGAAAAACATAGTCTGTCCAGTTTCAGTGAGCTTGTGCCACTGTAGCCTCAGATTCCTGTTCTTGGATGACGGGGGTAGATGTGGCCTTCTGCTGTTGTAGCCCATTCGCCTCAGCGTTCAAACTTTTGTGCATTCTGAGGTGCTTTTTCTGCTCACCATGGCTGCAGAAAGTGTTTATTTGAGTTAGCTCAGACCAGTCTGGCCATTCTCCTCTGACCTCAAACATCAAGAACGCTATAGACTGTTGTGCATGAAAATGTTCTAGTGGAGGAAAGCATCAGTAGTTGCTGCTGTTAATGATCACCAGAATGCAGGGAGCTTGAAATATTATGATTCAGTGATGTTCTGGCACTAATGCTTTCTTCCCATTTTAGTGCACCATTAGTCTTCAGATCTATGTGTACCATTGTTGCATTTTATTTAATGCTGCTTGTATTGATGTTGTTTCTTATCATCTCCTCTGTCATTTGTTGGTCGAATTCCAGGTCGTTAAAAATGAGACAAATGGTCTCCAAAGGATTTTTTCTGAGTAATAAATATAATACAGTAAATGCATTCTTTCTGCTAGATAAATCTGCTGTTATATCACTGTGCTTACCTAAATTTAAGGATCCACCTAAGCAGACTTTATTCTAGGCAGCAGTTCTCCCCCTTATTAAGCAGGGATTTCACCCTTTCTGTGAATAATGAGTGCAGATGACAATTCTCAAATGGGTCAGTTAACAGAAGCAGTCTCGAGATGTCCCGTATTAACTCTAATGTTTCTCCTCTTCCCTGTTTCAGGCTACCACCACAGTCTCCCTTCTTCCCCATACTCCTCAACTGGGCCCGAGGCTCAGAGACTGGCTGCATCCGGGGCACTCTCCTCCGAGTTCCTCAACCATGGAGGTGGAACAGCAAAGATTCTCCTGCTGGTGTGTAATGCAGCTGGAGCAGGCCAACAAGCTGTGAGGTAAGTCCTGTAGAACTACCTTGCACTATCCAGGTCCTAGTTTACTGTATACTGGGTTCAATATGTGCAAACCTGATAACACCCGAAAGAAAAGAGCAAGCTGATTCATTAACAGGATCTGGAGAGGACCGAGTCTTTCACTTGAGCAAAATACATCAATTATTCTGTGTTTAAATATGCAATCCAGCACAAATACAAGACAGTGTTAATATAGATTAGTATAGTCTCTGCAGTGTGATTTACCAAATCTATCACTTCAGAAAGAGAGATTGAATGCGCAAATTAATACCACCATTAGGCAAGCATTAAGTGTTTGTTTAAAATCTGTTTCTCGTCAGTATTTCAAAAATAATGACTTGTTTCATTCATTAATTTCAGTTTCCTGAAATTACGACTTAATACTATGTATTGTTCACTCTTCTGGAAGTCTCTTTGATATCCAAGCCTGTTGCAGCTCTTCAGAACAATCACAGCATGCAAAAACCTACATATTGCTTCTTTCATATGCTTTACATGTGACTTCATTTAGACTCTTGTTATTTGTAAATCACCACAACATGCCAACTAACTGCATGCATGTGCTTATTGTTGGGAAACTTAGTCAATCAGGGCTCCCGTCCACTGGGGGAAATACAGTATCATATAGATCTAACCCTGACTGTAGAAACTCGGCAATGATATGATGTGACACATTGCCTGACGTAACAGCTGTGAAAACTCTCAGCCCTCGGGCAAAAAAAACTGAATATGGATTGACAGACTTTTATCCCAGTTTCGTTGTCAGTTCTTGAGAGGTTTCAGATAAACTTGACATAGTAGCGTGAGCCATCAGATAGCCTTCAGTCGGTGGCAGTCAGCTAAAGATCAAGAGTCTCCTGTCAGTTCCTTTCTACTTATAGTAACAGTGGAATAAAAAACACCAGGAGAAAGAAAGAGCGAGATCAGGGTTGGGGAGACTGTTCATCAAGTGTGCAATTGTGGAGAAAGTACAACTTCAAGTGGTCCGTTCCTGCCATTTATCCACTAGCACCTTTCAGTCTATGAAAAGAAAATCATGACAGAAAGATATGGAAAAGACAATGAACTGAAACTCAAATCTTGCTAGCATCAGTAAGCATGAAAAAAACGGATTAATGTGTAAGGAAGGGACAGAAGACGGTCATTAGCCAGCTTGCATAAGTCATATTTTCCAAAAAAAAAAAAATATATATATATATGATCTGTAAAAAAAGAGCAAGTGTTAATTCTTTCTTTGAGTCTAAAGATGAGGACACTGGCGCTGATATGAATGCATTAATGCTAAAACTTGTTATAATGTGCTCCAGGTGTATTCCAGAAGGTTAATAGCTTTCAGCTTATGATTTTGGCTCTTCTCCCAGAGTTTCTACTTGAAGGTAAAGTCCTTCCTGAAACAAATTAAATATACTTATATTTTTAGAACATTTATAAACATTTGTGTTGTTCGTACTGAGTGTGACTGGTGCAAATTTTTTTGGTTAGTGTTGTTGTTTTTTTCATTATTCCTGGGAGAGGTTTGAGGTTGGTAGACATTGCTAGTGCAGTTACAGAGGTGCTTAATAGGAGAAAGATTTTCAGTGATCTCAGACATCAGTAATAACAGCGATATTCAATGTCACTTTAATGAGAAATCCAGCATAGAAACAGTGGAGAGAGCAAAATTTGGACACCAATTTTCAAAATGCAGAGCAGCTCTGCGACACAGGTAGACTGAGTTAAGGGACATGGTCGGAAACCGACTTGGCTTGACTAGTTAGTGAGCTACAAGATATCAAGCATGATAGTTTTGATGTGATGACATCAGTGTTAGTATTCTGTGTTTGAGACAGAATATACTAATGAGGAGGTGAGAGAACTGAACAGACTCAAGGATTAAATCACTGCTGCATTAGTCTCTTTAGGTAAAGATCAGCGGGTTGTCAAATGGCATTATGGGTAATATAGGAAACCTTTTACCAAAGTAAAACATGGTGATGAAACAATTTTAAACCAAAAGTCAGAATTTCCTTATAAAATAATCAGTATTTAATGTGGGCCAGATGTGGGTACATCAGGAGCCACAGGACAAAACATGACTTGATGTAGCTGCATGCATCTGAAATTAACGTTCACTTCACTAAAGCTGTAGCTCATCACACAAACAGCTCCTGGGACCACCTATTAAATGAATGCAATCTGCATAAGGTGCCAATTGCCGTTTAAAAGCCGTTGTGAAATGGTCAACCACAGAGCCATCAAAAACACTCATGGGTGCTGTGGGTATTGTTCTAGCGGCTAGTTAGCATAAAATATGGGTGGTTCAGCGAGTTTCTAAACCAACCGTTGTTTGTGTGTGTGTGTGTGTGTGTGTGTGCGCGCTTGCACTTTGCAAATTTTGATCTCTGCTTTAAAGATGTACAGCTATACTGCCAAATGAGCATACAGGTATTTGACACCGCAAGCATTCGGAGATATCCAGGCACATATGTGTGTGTGTGTGTGTGTGTGTGTGTGTGTGTGTGTGTGTGTGTGTTGCCCAGAAAGCTTGTTTCTCTATCACAGTTTTATTTTTCTGCCTTTTGTTAAATGGCAGTCTTTTCCTCCACCCCCTGCAGAGAGCCTAATGCCCTCACTGCCACATTAGACAACAGGGGAGAGGAAAAACACTGCCGGTAACAAACCACCCAGTACCAATTCAAAGCGCTGTGGTTAGAAACCTCTGCTTTAGGGTACTGGACATGACAAGGTCACTGTGTGAGAAATCCTCCACAAAATGAGGTTTGAAAATGAGTTTCGGTTTAGATACAGCAGGAGGTGTGGCATATCTGCATTATTGGCTTTTATTATTGGATTTCCAGTCAAGCCCTCCCTGACTTCCTGTTTCAANAGTTATTTCATGGGCCCTTGAAGGAGAAGGACAGGAGGATTCACACATCTATGGGCTCATCTCTGATGGTAAAAAGTTGGCATGTCAGATATATATATATAATATATAATCTCAAAATGTAATCAGAGTAAACGTCACTGGACATTATGGCAGCATAAAGTCAAATTTTCAGACGATTAAATAGTTATACTGCACAAGCCTACCCAGTTCGCTCAAATGTATCCCAGTTGCCACTTGGCAACACTGGCTTTACTGCTCCTAGCAACACAAATTACGCTAATTTACCCCTGGTTTGTGGGAGGCAGAGAAATATAGTGCAAAACCGCCAAAAAGGTCTCCAATATTTCACCAGTGAGGTTCAGTTCTCGGGTTTGTATTCAGCCTCAGTACTCATTTCTCTAGCCTTTGTTGTGCTAACCTCCCACATGTATGTGTATGATGTGCAGAAATACACCTTGTCTCTTGCCTTGTACACAGTGCTTAAGCTTGCTGCTCTTCAGGCTCAAACAGCAGTTTTGTTCATAACACAAAGTTTTACACACAGAACATCAGAAAATAGGTCCACACACTTAGTAATAGCAACAATTCAGGCCCAATTTGCACATAGGAATAACCTTGTAATATAAAAAAAATGCCATAGAACAATACAAATCAAAATAAAATCAATGTAACAGATATCCTCAGGCATGGTGACATTTAGAAGAACTGACAGTGTTCAAGTTTTATAGAGTGATCTTCTGTTCCATCTGTCCTCTCCCTTTTTCCACCTCACTCCTCCTCTCGATCCCTGAAATCGCACAGTGCGAGAATGTGTCTTTCAAAATCAGCGGAGAGCAAGATGGAGGGAGGGGATAGGAGTCAGAAGAGTTTATGGTTTGTTTTAGTTCATGACAGCGGGAAGCCACTGCGACTGTTATGCCAGCGTGAAATTACCCAGCCTTTTTCCCATTCCTTTCAGACGGCCTTGCTGTGCTCAGCCAGGAACCCTTTTTCATACATTTCCTCTTTCAGGCAAGCGATATCTCAAGCTTTATCATCCTGATAATGATTCAGCAAATGCCACCTTGATTCCTCAGAGGTTCTTAACCATCATTATGAGACTCGCTATACTTGAGGCTTCTGGATGCTTGGCACTCAGGATGGAGATTTCAAATCTTGGAGAATTTGCCTGGGAACAATCGCTATTTCCCCACTTTAGAGCACTACCAAAAAGTAACATAAATTATTAAGTAAATAGACAGGGCAGTCCTGGGGAAATCTCAGTTGTACCTGAGGCAAAGAATCAAACCAATGAAAGGAACATTAAAGCATAAAAGAGCAGAGAAAAAGATCTGCATGGGGCATGGTGTGTGACTGTATTGGACTGTATCAGCTCTGTATACTGCCAGAAACAACCTCCACAATAGTCATCATATGATAACTGAATGCAACATCAGCTGTTTGCATTTATTTTAGCACATAGATTTGAACAGGTCTTGCCTGACCTTGGACCAGCCTGGATTCATACCATGAAGACAAACTCAGGACAGTATACGGAGGACATTGCACATAATGAGACACATTACTGAAAACAATACACAAGCAGTGATTTTTGGGATTATACTGGGAAAAAATGTGGTTTTGACTCTGTCCAATGGTCTTTCCCATACAAAGTGTTGAGAAGATTTAAAATTCACAATGTTTATTGATGTGACTCCAGGAATTTTCGATAGCCCTAGAATGAGAATCAAAATAAATGGGGACCTTTCAAGTGAAACGTGGAATGAGGCAAGGATGCCTGATGTTTTAATTTGCTCTATTTATTGGACCTCTGAGCCAGAAAATAAGATGGAATAAAGATATTAAAAATGGCATTGAACCGAAATTGGCATTATTCACAGATGATGCTTTGGTGTTTCTGAAACAGTCTATTGAGTCATTTCAGATCTTAGTGACAGTCCTGGAAGATCTGGATCCATATCAGCTTATAAACACAAAGTGGTCTCCACACAGGTCCAGGTTTTGTATTTTTTCCTGTATTCTTCTTTTATGTTTTTTCTACCCACTAGCTATTTTTACCTCATCACACCACAGCTACCAATCAGAGAGGGTGAGAGTTAGCAAAGTTTTCCATCAAGACCCAAAGCCGTCTACTGCATCTTTACGAAATGCTCCATCATACGGCAGCTGAACATACATGGGGATAAGCACAAAACCACCTTCTTCAATAACAGACATCCACGATTAGCTAGTGTCGCCCCGATTGCGAGCGAGAACAGTGCCCTTTGTACCCAAAATGCAGGACTAATTATACTTGGTCTCCAAATCATGTATGGCTATAACATTGTCAGAATTAAAACTCACAATCTCACTTGTTGCAGGTGTTCAGTTGGTACAACCTACAATTAAGCCTCAGCAGAGATTTAATAGAAATGACTTATGCCTATGCACAAATATTAAACTTCACCTCTATTTCCCTATAGGTTTGGTCCTCCATTCCTGATGAGAGAGGACAGGTCAGTATCATGGGATCAGCTGCAGCAGAGCATCCTCAGTAAGCTCTACTACCTGATGATCAGTGGAGCACAGCCACAGGTACACAGTTCACTTTATATACTGTATAACTTAGCTTAACTGACACAATCATGTGTTTGACACTGGCCTGTCAAAGTATTTCAAACATTCTATATCGGGGATAGTCTACTAAATCTGTGAACGTCTGGCTACAAAAATTCCTCACAAAGGTCTGTGATAACTAACATGACTGAATAATGGCAATCCTTTAATGCTAAATCATTAGCATGATTAGTTAACGTGTGGCATTTCTGGTTACCACTTTTAACTTGCGGCATGAACTCTGAACTGAATTTGATGAAATTTCTGTCCAATCATCTTTAATGTTTTTGCTGTTGATTTTTCTTTATACAAGCCATGTCATGAGTTCACTAATCCTGTACCTAGGTTCTGGTCAGTTTTTCATAAGTTCATTAGTTCTGCTAAAGTATTTTTTTATTTCAAACATAAAAGCTGAAATACTTTGCTGGGTCCGCGTTCCACCACTTGACGACCCCTGTTCTATATCATCCATTTTGTTATGCATCCATTATATACTGTATATAGTTATATTATGCAGTCAGAATACAGACAGAAATACTTTCCTTCTCATAATATTTTCAGGTTCTCTCTGTCAGGAATTTATTCAAACACAAGGCTGGCTTTTTTAACTTCAAGTATTTCTCACAACCAAATTCAGTAAAACAAAGTAGCTCGCTCCACTTTGTGGCACTCCATGTAATTAATTATGCCCTTGTCTTTATTTCCTTTTTCTTTTCCGCTCGCGCCTCTCCGATTGCCATTCCTCATGCAGCGAGTAGCACACTTCTTATCACTCTGACAAGGTGCATGCCAATTAACACATCACTGTTGGAAAAGTCGAAGGGACTTGTAAATCACGTCAGTGTTGTGCACTGTTGGAGCCTAAGGAATTGCCTTATCTTCATTTCAGCATTATCATATACACTGGGTTGTCAGTTTATTAGGTACACACCCACCTTCATGCAGGTTATACATTCCAACAAGTAATACGTCACGTGATTGTGGGGGTAGATCTGTGTTTCTAGCATCAGTTAGTGTTCAACTGAGTCTTGGAATGCGTAGAACCTTAGTGACTTTTAACATGGTTGTCATCCTTGGCATTCCACGCTCTGCCATTTAAAGGTTTTATCAAAAAAGGTATGAAAAAAAAAAAAAGCTATGAACTATCAGTAGTCCATAGTTCGGGTGTAAACAGCTTGTGACTCAGGGGGTCAAAGGAGATTTTGGAGAATCATGCCAACAAACACAGAAAACTAGGCAAATCCTATCTAAAGTAAAATTGTGAGCAGAATGTCATCACAGAAGATAGCACTTATAGGACTTTCTTTCGGAATGGCCTACAACGAATAAAGACCATGTTGAGTGTCCATGTTCCTCAGCAAAGAACAGAAAAGACATTTCCACTGGACACAGGAGCATCAGGGCTAGACTACTGAGGAGTTGCGTAGGTCAGACAAATCCAGGTTTCATTCTGATTGAATGATCAGAATTTCTCTTTGGTGTGAACAGTATAAGCCGGTGGAGGTATTGTGATGGTGTGGGGAAAGTTTTCCTGGTGCACATTCCGCTCCTCATACTCTTTGAAGGATTTCTGAAAAGCAAGGCATATGTAAACATATTTTTGCGATTAAAAAGATCTTTGGTGACTGAGATGAGTTTTTAAACTCTGGCAACCCTGTCATTAACTGCCTTTATTCTGCTCCTCCCCTAAGCAGCGTGATTGCTACCCCAGTGGACCTCTATCATAATTTGTTGCAGTTCATTTTTGATGACTTGATGTAATAATAACTCTGTAGAGGTTAAGTGGGGCAGTGAGCACGCTGCCCCACGATTACACAATATTTCAAAAGGCAAGCAAATCAGCAGAACAGGGGCTTATATCTGTCAAGTAGCAAAATTTAAAAAAAAAAAAACTGTTAAAAAGTTGTTTTTTTTTTAATTATTTGAACTGCTGATATAAGTGGACATGTGGACAAGCCACCATCGCTAATAATGCAATATGCCTGTCTAGTTCCAGAAACATGACAATGAGTTTTTATTGCTTCACTGTTCTCTAGATTACCCTTCGAGTATATTTGGGACAGTTTGGAAAGGGCTGTGTTGGATCAGGTCTAACTGGAAAGTTCAAGAGTTGAAGAGTTGAAAGTTGAAGAGTTCAAATCCCAGCACCACCAATTGCTAGTAAATTTGGATAAAAACAACAGACAAATGAATAAACATAGGTTACACGCCTGGGTGAATTCATGCTATTCTAATGGCAAACGTAGAGAAATGTGATGCTAGGTAAGTATACCTAATAATGTGTTCTTGTAAGATCCAAGTAGATCTGAGAATATTTGTAAAAATAACTTCATGAGTATTGTTTTTTTTTTTGTGAAACTGGAGTGAAATAGTGTTTTTTCCTCTGTCATTAATTCAGTTGTGTTGACAGAGAGTAGGCATGTGAACATTTGTGCATTTAACAGCTCACATTAACCTAGATTTCTACAGTATATACAGTATATACATACACTAAATGGCGTGTAATTGGAGTCTGAAAAGACACCTGCTAATTACAGTATCTTATTTCAAGCATGTGACTGAGTGGAGCTTTTTTTGTATTTCAAAAAGTTTCTCTGACATACCTTGTTGGGGGTGTGTGGGAGTGGGTGTGTGTGAACGTAAAAGTTAGAAAGAATTCTCACTCAGAGGAAAGTATCTTCGACTTTACAAACAAGACCTGCTTTACTTTGTCCAGCCTAAACTTACTACTAAAGCTAATTTTGCTGGAGCAAACATTTGCACTATAATACCGAACCCAGAATAGAGGGTTAATAGATATGGCTTGGGATTGATTTACTGTAATGGTCCTACTAGTTAACATAAGGCTTGTTAGATGTGGAATTAGTATTTTGTTCGGGCAATGCTCAAAAGTAGAGTTGATCTTTCTCTAATGAGATATCTCAAAAGTAAAGTAGCGCTCCTCCCATAAAGTTCGGACCTCTTCTGTTGTACATCTCTTGTACAGCATTTAAACAGTTTGAATGTAAGAAGTCTGCTTTTTACGAGTGATGAGCAGACAGTTCTAACATTGCTTTAGCAACTTTTCTATGTTGGTTATATAACAGCGAAGCATTCTAACGGCCACAATTTGCTATATCTTGATTGTTTCATTAGTGTGGTTGTGCAGTCCTGAGAGAGTCTTGTACATGGTTGTGCAAGTCCAAAAAAAATGTTTTTATATAAATTCTGTTTTATGTCACCAGACAGTCGTAAAAAGCATTTCACTGCACATTGTACAGTGTATGGTTGTGTGTGACCAATAAGATTTCATTTCATTTTATTCTAAGCACTGGGTCATTTACAGATTTGAGGACTCTAATTAAGGAGAGGAGGAATAACATTTTAAATTGGTACAAGCAACCTTGAATCTGGAGATTACAGTCCAGGGCTCGTATTCACAAAGCTTCCTGAGCCTAAAAGTTGCTCCTAGTGACGAAATTCTAAGAAAATTCTTAGAATTATGACATTTTCGTAGAATTTCCCCTTAAATTTAGGACTAAATCTTAGTAAAGATAAAAATGATTCATGAAACATCTTAGCCCTAAAAAC
>CM074957.1:11282734-11313441 GCA_037577455.1 Pangasius macronema
AGAAGTTTCATAAATCACTTTTAGTCTAGGACTCCCAGCTAGGACTTTTTAGACTAAGATAGGAGCTCTCTAAGAGAATTCTAAGAAGCTTTGTGAGCACGAGCCCAGGTCTTCTGCAGCATAGATTAGATTAGAGTTAGATGGGTTTAAAGCAAAATCCTGCAGGGTATTTGGGCAGCCTGAGTATTACACCCATTTTAGGTGCACAATATTCACTTCCCAAATCTTAGATTAAGAGAATGCTCTGGACAAAAAATAATTACGTGTATATTTTCTTTTCTCACTTTAATAACAGTGCCAAGTATGTCAGATAGGCAGACACCAGTGCCTTGAGATAGTTCTTGTCCATTTTAGCCCACTCTTCCACAGCATGGGTACCCAATCCATCTTGAGTTTTTGGATGGTAATTTTGGTGTTTCACCTGCTGTTCCAAAGTTTTCTATGGGTCTGAGGTCCAGTGAATTTGCAGGCCACTCAAAGTGTTTCATTTTTTTTAACAACCACCAGCACAGTTCTTATGCATCTTCTCTAGACTAAGTAAAGTGGGAAACTTTTGCAAACTATTTGAAGTTCATACTTACACAATAAGCTCCCTTAAAGAAATAATTAGTCATTGTCAATTCAAAACAGTGTCAATCCTGTCACGATCCTGTCAGTGTCTCAATATGAAGTAGTTCCTGTCAATGTCAGTTCCATATATTTCATGCATAATTCAGCTAGAGTTTATGGTACATTTTTTTTGCAGTTCCAAATATGTTTTCTTTGAGGTGTAGTGATTTTGCAGGCCAGTCAAAGTGTCCAAATTTTTCCTTATGCTTGTCAAACCAGTCACTCACTGATTTGGGCCATACAGTTGTCGTCCTGAAATGTGGGAGTGTCAGTGTTGGGTTTTGCTTTAACACGAAGCTCAAAGGCAGCCTCAGTGTTTGGCCAACAACTGGCAGTCTGGTTTTATGCAAAGTTATATTCATCTAGTTGTGTAACTTACTGACAGTAAGGAGCTGCTACTGGTGGATGCCACAAATGCCACAGCAAAATTCCATTGTTTCCATCATGACAGCTAGATTACACAGCACATCCGCATCCTCCATAAGCAGTCAATGACCTCCCTCTGCTGGATGCTCTGAAAAATACATGCAGATGTCTTACAATAATGTAAACATATTGGATAAGGACCATTAACAATGCAGTCCAAATGATCAGGGTTTGATATCCACTTTTTTTTTTCTGCTAAAGGGAACATATGCTTCTCGGCCATCTTTATCTCTGTCTGTATGTATGAGGCACACCAAATGCGCCAGTACCAGCAGCTTTTCTGACACTATATTGCTCATATTTCATTTTGGAATAACATAAAATAAATGAAACATTTCTGTATTTGTCTTTTTAAGAACCTTTTCAGAGTCCTTTCTAGTCTATTTTTACACACACCCTCTCTCCCAGCAGGAGTCTTTTTTTTTTATCTTGAAGCTCAGCCAGCAAAATGTAGAATTTCATTTAGAAAGGAGAGGAAATCAATTTCATTCTTGGATGGAGTGGTGTTTCATTTTCAAGAGTTCAACAGATCCTCACAGAATGCAGAAGCACACAGGCAATTTTAAGAACAGGTAGAATATCAGACTTCAGACAGGGTTGGATCTAAGTGCAGGTTTATCAGGAAAACCAGGACAAACAAATCGGAACAGCAAACCAGCAATCAGAGCCTTTCCTGGGAACACAGAGCGTGAGGTGGGAATACGTTCTGTATGGAGCACCACTCCATCGCAGGACTCCATGCGCACACACACACGTTCACGCATAGGATGAAATCAGCATTGCCGATCCACCTACTAGCGTGTTTTTTTGGGAGTTGGGAGGAAACCAGAGAACCTGGAGGAATCCACAAGGACACAGGGAGGAACTCCACACAGATAATAACCCAAGCTCAGGATCAAACCAGAATGAAACTGTGTGGTGGTAGGACCGGGAGCTATGGACAGAATCTTATATCACAATATGGATCATTTCATATCTTGAAACAATATATAACAGTGTATTATATTTTCTCTGAAATGATGAAAAAATTATCAATACAAAATAACTCCATGCATTCATGACTGGTCTGTGGCATATCTTACAAATGACCCTTTTCCAAACAACAGAATTACTGTGTCGGAGTGTTGCAGGGAGTTTAGCTCTGTGTCGTGCTCCTCCATGCTTGTTTTTGTTTGTGTTACATCACGCCGCTAGTAGCCACTAGCTCCAACCTTAGTGACATAAATCTGCTGCAAAAAGTGGCTTTTGCAACATTGGCGCTATAGACAACATGAGAAAATGTCTATCCTAGACTTTTTTCTATTATCCTACGATATGGATCACACAGACCTACCTGGTGGCAACGCCACGAGCCACCAGAACAGCTTCAGTACACCTTGGCATAGATTCTGCACGTCTCTGAAACTATACTAGAAGGATAAACACCATTGTTCCAAAAGATATTCCCTCAGCTGATGTTTTGATTTGCACTGATCCTTCTGTCTAAGCGGACAAATGAACCCAAGCCATGGCAGTAAAATGTCTTCCACAGCAGGACAGAGCCCATCCGTATGCAACTGTCAGTGCAATTTATACAATTATCTAGTTATTTATTAAGTGACTTTTTCTTGTCTTGATTTTGTTGCAGAATAACAGAGTCCTGTTTAAGATCCGTGTTGTTGGGGGATCAGTGTCCTGTAGCTATCTGAGTCCACAGGATGGACGTCCACTTTACCATCCTGCAGTAGACAGGTAAGAGGGTGCCATCTTGTGTTAATGATTTATGGGAGATTTTGGCTTGGAATGTATAATATTGTTTTATTAAAAAACAGATACAGTTTTGAGTTTAGTGATCAGTAGATGGAATCCTTGCCATCAGAGGGGCTTGAATGAACATATCTTTTTAAACATTTTTCATATCTGACAAAGATGCCTGCTGAATCTACATTCAGTACTCTCTGTTTTATCAGTATTTTCCACAATTTCATCTATTACAATACACACAGGGAATGTTGGTGCTGTAAACCTTTGCTGTATCCCCATTTGAGGTTAATTTACAATCCCTACACAGACTGACCTACTTGGGAGCTGTGCAAATGGAAGAGTTGATTTTTACCTGAGAATTAAAAAAAGAGGGGAAAAAACCTACTGCATTCTGACAGTTAGGAATGGCAAGGTATTGATTTTTCCCTCTACATTCAGATCATGAACAAAGTCATGCAGCGGTGAAAAGAACTGAAAAATAATACGTGTACAGTGTGTTCTTCAGGTGCTCAGTGCCTAAAGCCAGTAAGCGTCACAGTCAAAGCCAGTGTCTTTGGAAAGCTGCATTCAAAGTGCTAAACTGAATGTGGGCCAGTTCTTTATTTACTGCCACAGGGTCCAAGTAAATTATTTCCTTTCACAATAGACCTGTTTACACACTTTCTGTTGTTTTGTGTCTTTGCGGAGGGAGAAGGTCAATGGTTAAACTACATCGTTAGTGAGTTCAAACCCATAGACTGCCAAAGGGTCAGTGCTGAGCCCTTGAGAAAGACTCTTGCTATCTATAGAAAGTGTCTGACTATTAAATACCAATAATACTTACAGTGTAAAAAAAATTTTAACAAAGTTTATCACTAGTGGTTGCTTCTGGTGGAAAGCTTGCAGCAGGATGTAATGTGTTGTCATATAAACTGTTATGTAAGGAATAAAGCATGGGACATGCTGTTATAGGAAAATAATCAGTGACGGTGCAGTGTGATACAGTCCGCAGAGGGTCATTACTACCCGGAAGCTGATTATTTTTCAATAACAGCAAATCCCAAAGTGTTTTACTCCTCTTATGCAACAGCAGATTGCCAAAGTTTACAATATATTTCAATTAAAGAATGACACATCGTACTTTGTGTTCGTTTATAATGCTGTGCAGCGTCTGTCAATGAAGGACAATTATGTTTTCCATAAATGTAACAAATACGGTAATTATTCATAATGAACCTTTCGTGAGAAGTGAATAAAACCTACAGAATAAGGTAGAATTTTTTCTTTGAACAGTTTTCTACTTTTGGCATAAAGCAAGACTAAAGAATAAAGAAAGCACTAGTACTCTAGCGCTGGTGTATACTGTACCAAATGCTGACGCAATTAAATTAATAACTGATCATTTAGAAAATGACTACAGCCGTGTAATTATATATCATCATCCCAACGACCAGACACCATGCTCTACTGGAAATAGAAGGGACACATCTTCAGCATTGTGTTTTTGTCTAAATGCTTTTAGAGGGTAATTTAATAACATACATTTCCAGACTAACAGCATGTTTCTGCTTTTCAGCGTAGTCATTATTGTGGTACAAAGAGTTATACAGTTACATCATATATATTACTGAGTTATAAACTATAAAAATGGAGAGTCATTTGGTGATTATTAGACCTCTTGATAGTAAGAGTGATGAAGATGTGTGATCCCAGATCTTGGTGATCTTCAGTGATGCGCTTCATTCATAAACGTTTTACAACAATGATGTAAAATCTTACATAATGCATTCTGTGACGAGGAGAGATGACGCTTTGCTTTGGTTGAAGGGTTGACTCCTCTTGCCTGCTTCTCTCGCCTGCTGTTTTTTTGGCTTCATCGGCACAAGAATCAGAGAATCAGAGCAAGAGCCTCTTCAAATCTGGCTCATGAACGATCTCCAGCAGGGACACACATGGCAGGCATGATGAAGATTTGCTTTTTAAAGGACACTGAACAAAGCAGGCTGAGTCACTGCTCAGTATTATCAAGTAGTTTATTGGTATTTTTGAGACTCACAGCCAAATTTTTTGTTTTTTGTTTGACATCCTACACAAGATCATCATTCTTGGTCGTGGTACATAGATTATAATGAAGCTGGACTAACTGGCCTAAAATCTCCAGGACCTAAAGAATTTAGTCTTTAGAACTGTTATTATTATTATTGTTGTTGGTGGTGGTGGTGGTGATAGATGGCAAAGACTCCTGCAGTTGCGGGTAATGATTTTACTAAAGTTGACAAACAACAACAAATCTGAGAAACTCTTGTCTTAAACTTGGTGAAGGACAGGCAGTAGGTCAGGTGATTCACAAAGAGCATATCAGAGGCAAAGGCAAGATCACGAAAACCATGAACAACTGCTACAAAGACTTGGTACAGCAGATGCAAAATCACAGCACTAAGCAGATACTTTACACAGAGTGAGTGTATGGAGTGTGCTTGTATAGATGAATGGGAATCGAGTCCAGGAGTGTGTGATCAGTAATCTGGTGACTGTGAATGTGACGTTGAATGAGACAGTTGGGTGTTGTAGTCCTTGGTGGCCGTGTTTTGTATATTTGTAGGCCATGTTGTGTTATGGGAGATAGCAATTATTGCTACTAATAGTCTAATAGAATTAACTAATAGTATAAAAAGTATAATAGTAGCATAGTACAGAGTACTAGTACTATGTTACATAATGCTATGTATTATACACAGTATGAGTATTAGTATTATTCCTGTTGTTGTTCATTTTTCTTATGAAAGTACTAAGAATCATCAGCATTATGGGTGAAAAGATATGAAAATTCACTACAGTGATAAGTCCTGTAATTAGTACTAACTTGTGTTTTGCTCTGTTTGCTCAGAGCTCTAAAGCTGTGTGGCTCTGGCGGTCCTCCACACGTGAAGCTGATTGTAGAGTGGGAACACAGAATAAAAGACTGGTGAGTCAGTCCATTATCATCGAATCTTCTAATCACTTTATAGAAAAAAAAGAAGCGTGCACAGTCACGTTGGGACTGTTTTAACTTCTAAACAATGTATTCATTTGTTCCACTGTGTCACATTGAGAAAATAATTAGATACAAAGTGGTGCAAGATGGAATTCTTTAAGCTGTTCTTGTTCATTGTGAATATGAATACATATGAACAGACTATTGGTAACTGTCAGTGCTAGTACAGGATGATAAAGTGAGTACTGTGTGTGTGTGTGTGTGTGTGTGTGTGTGTGTGTGTAGTCTCTTTGGTAACATCCAGGAGGAGGTGGTGAAGGATTGTGAGAGTGTACGTGCCCAGCAGCAGCAACATGTTCAGCAGCATAGCTGCACACTGGACGAGTGCTTTCAACTTTATACTAAAGAAGAGCAGGTAACAACCAGCAGCTCTTCTCTATGAGATCTTAATAGATCCTTTGCAATCTGGATCCAGCTACACAGGACTAATCCCCATAACACAACTACACATGTCTAAAAACTAAAATGACGTTTGTATCAAAAGTGTCTATAATCCAGTAACACACCAAGATGTGCATAGACTGTACTGCAAAGAAAATAGAAGAAGTTCCAACATAAAAAGTTTGTCTAGTCGTCGAAACACAACCTTAGGATGACTACAAATGTGGAAGTGAAACGAAACACGAAGATAAAAAACTAAAGATAGCTTTAAAGAAAAGATGACGTTAGATAAGAAGACTGTACTAATCACACGAGAATGACTATAGAGAAAAGAAAGAACATGATACAGTGACAAAATGAAGGTCTGACCAAATAAAACTAGACCAAACTCAAAAGTAAGGATCTAAACAATTACATGACTAGATTTAGGGTGTGACTACTTTATGCCGAATTCTAGAGATAAACATACAGAGAGGTAAAGGTTGCCTTGCAGATATTTGGTTCAGAAACACCAGCTTTCCTATCAGCTCATCTCACCATGGAAAGAGTTTTGAGGAAGTGTGACTCAGTGCTTAAGGCACCAGGCTACTGATTAGAAGGTTGTG
The DNA here is from genome assembly GCA_037577455.1 of Pangasius macronema. Taxonomy (NCBI): domain Eukaryota; kingdom Metazoa; phylum Chordata; class Actinopteri; order Siluriformes; family Pangasiidae; genus Pangasius; species Pangasius macronema. The sequence goes on from CM074957.1 coordinate 11,289,512, forward strand.
AATTCATAGCTCCTCTATGGTTCCACTGTTGGGCTCTTGTGCAAGGCTCTTTCCAGTCAAGCTTGTATATAGAACGAAAATTATTTTATCGTACTATTCATATATATATATATATATATATATATATATATATAGCAATACTCTTTGAAAACTTCTGAAAAAAGGTCTAGTATAATAAATTAGAAAATGTAGAATAAAAAGGCAATGATTTTACATGAAAAGTGATGAAAAATGAAGCAACTTTCATTTCCATTTAAAAGAAAATAAAAAAAAAAAAAATCCAAAAAAACAATTTCATCTTTAAAGCAGGGGTCCATGAAGACTAGCTATGGGGGCCTGTGATTTTTTTTTTTTAATTTAGTTAAAGTGGTATAAATCCTAACCCATCATTATCAAAGTTATTAAATGTATGCTTGACTTCTTATAATTATTAGCCTATTTGACTTGTCACTTGAATTGAATCGATTTAATCCAACCTTAATTAACTCAGAAGGAGGTAGGCCTATAAATAATGTCACTTGGATCTAATGTGTTCTGTCAGTGGAATGTTCAGGCATAGAAAGCTCAACAGCCCTATAAAAAACAGAGAAAATATTATTATTATTTAAACAATATTCATGAAATATGACTTTGTTAACTATGTTTTACACTTTTGCATTTACAAATCTTTAGTATTAGTTTCCCGGTGGTTATGGAATACTGAATAAGCGTCACTCGTATACTTTATCTAATATGCTTTAAGATGAATAACTGAATAATAAAACTATATTTTAATACGTAACACCCAACCAGCTACCTATCTGTTAACTCAAATATCATTGGAGTTGGTCAAGGTTGTAGTACTGTCCATATCCACAATACTCTAAAAAAAAAAAACATGACCTAATTTATTGCCATATCAGTATCATTGCCCATTATATTGCGCCCTGTGCATGCAGCTGGATCCAGACGATGCATGGAAGTGTCCTCACTGCAAGCAGCTGCAGCAAGGCATGGTTCAGATGAGTCTGTGGACACTCCCAGACATCCTCATCCTCCACCTCAAGCGCTTCAGGCAGGTGGGCGAACGACGAAACAAGCTCTCCACTCTCGTGCGCTTCCCTCTCACAGCCTTGGACATGGCACCCCACATGGTCAAGAGGAGTAACTGCACCCGCCTGCCTTCCACATGGAAACAGCAGCTTCATCAAAGGACTGAAACAGGCCAACATCCTGAGGACTTCCTGTACGACCTGTACGCTGTGTGTAACCATCATGGAGGCATGCATGGAGGTCACTACACAGGTTTGTGGACTGATGATTGATAGCCATGGATCAAATGAGTATGAGTATGTCTGTGTCAAGAAATGTGGAGTTGTGGACGTTGGTTTAGGGTGTGTCAACAGGCAAAGGTGTAAGCATGAGAGCTACTGCTGTTAATCTCAGTATTTCCGTTGTTTCAGCATACTGCAGGAACTCAGTGGATGGCCAGTGGTACGATTATGATGATAGCAGCGTAGAGCCGGTGCCTGAGGGGGAAGTGTGTACACGTGGGGCTTATATCCTCTTTTACCAGAGACGCAACAGCATCCCTGCATGGTCAGCTAGCTGCTCACTCCGAGGTCAGAATTCATCTCTATCATCACTGTATTGTAGAAAGATTAAATCATTGAAATCGATGGTCCCAATATTTTTGTCATTTGCAGGTTGGTACTCTGACCAAACATGAGTTTGATTATACAAACACACCAAAGATTAAACTGATGAACAATGAAACTGTTGGTTAAATTTGTGCATGGCCTTTTTACGATTAGCTTTGACAGAACACAATTTTGCTGAATAAGGATTTTAAGGAAATTTAAGAGTATGGCAATGAATAAGTTGTACCAAGCTAGATCTATTTACAGTTATGACTCATACATTTCATTTACAAATATGGAACATTAAAGGAATATTTGCCACATTCCACAACATAAAACTCAGCCTTTAATTATGATTTAAAATCAAAGTTGTAAACTGTGATAGGGTAGGACATGCAATTGAAAATGAAATATGGCTGGAAGCAAAATGATTTGAGTCAGGACAAGTGAATTGTTATCTGTAAATATGAAAAATAAAATATAGTTGCATGACAAGGCTAATCTGCAGCACTTTTTTCAATGAAGATGAAAGTCCACTGTTGTCAGTGAGGAGAACTGATAGTCCAGGCTACATTGATATGATCTCTTCTTCCACAGGCTCTACAAGCTCCTCCATGTCTAATCACTGGCTCGTCCGTTTGACATCTGTGTCAGAAGAAAGCCAAACCTTGAGTCCCTCTACCAAGGCCTCTAGCTGCTCCTCAGCTCCTGAACCCCAAACACCAACTTCTCCTGTTTTCTATGAGCAGCCAAAAGGTGATGCTGGTGAGTTATTTCTCACAGCAAGCACCCATGTGGTAGATGGTACCAGTCACCTGGAGTATCCTGGTCATGTTTTTTATTGATTTACTTTATAGTACTGAAGAGATTAAAATATGGTTTTATGGTTTACTCTCTTGTAATTTCTGCTAAATAACAATGTAATATTTATCATAGTTTGGGCAATTTTGACAAATGTCTTTATTCAGAGCATTATCAGTATTTTTCAGTTAAGCTGAGAATCACTACAGGTCCTAATTTTGTCCTCCATTCTCCACCCATAGATGGATTTGAGTCAAGACCATTTGTCCGTGGTACCCAGGGCCGTAGTGTAAGCCTGCGTTCACCCACCAAGAACAAAGAGAATCTGAGCAAAGTGCTTCCTCTACGCTGGTCTTTTGGTTCCAAGGACCGTAAGAAAGTCACTTCTGTCCCTCAGAACACACCACCACAGCATGGAGAACTGGTGGAGTACCTGGAATCTGGACGGAGGCCACGGTGCACCAAGGAGCCCATAGTGAGTCTGGTGGCTAGTCCTGCACAAGGTAAAGCCCAGCTTCCTGTGGAAGACTCGCTCAGCTCCCCTAGTGGTAGCAGCAGCTTTAGCGGAGCAGAGCGAGGAAGCTGTCGTGAGCCAGACTCACCTCGGGTACCTGAAGGCCAGAGCCGACCAGCTTCAGTCAGAGGCACTACTAAAGGCAGAGATGAAGGTTTACTAGCCAAGAAGAGTTCAAAGAGGAGGCAGGAGCAACACGGAAAGACTCAAGATGGTCAGTCTCGTAGAGAATCCGCTGCTGGGCTTCAGCCTGGGACTAGCACAGCTCAAAATTTTGCAAACAGCACAAGTGAAAGCAAAGATTCTACATTAAAGCGAGTTTGGAACCAGCCAGCTGGAGCTACCAGGACTTTGTGTAGTCAAAACCAGCAAGATGATGTTGCAGGGAGCAGGAATGAGGACAATCAGTGCATCCCAATATTCCTTATGCCAAGCAATGTTAAGAAGGACAACCAGTCAAAGGACATACGCGCCAAAGAAGCGGGTCAAGGAAGAACGCTAACAAATAAGAGCTCAAACAAGCTGTCCATGTCCAACGGCACTCCAAATGGACTGGTAGTGGAGCAGAAAAAAGGCAGTGGCACCCAGAGGTGCAGCAGTGCACGGTACTACAACAAGACCCTGACCAATGGAAGGGAAACCCACAGTGGCGGTGGGGGGGATATTAAGCGAGCGCTGAGCTCTTCTAGCCTTCAAAGCAGGCTGGATCCGAATCTGAGGAGGACGGTGTCCCTCCAGAAGAACGGCCTGCTGGTTCCTCCTCAGAAGGGACAGACTACTGATAAGCCATCCTATAATACACTGCAGAGGAACAGATATAGCACCACTTCACTAGGCAGACAGAGACCAGTGCCTGAATCCTGTTTCTGATATCAGGATTGCAGAAGTGTGTGAGCGTTTGGTTTATGTGCAAATAATTCCAGTTTGAGTGCCTCCCCTGAAGAGAAGATACTTAGGGTACTTTCACCAAGACTCCGGTTGAAGGCAAGAAAACAGATACAGCAAAATTTCATTTTTAAACAAATCATTTTTAATTCTGTAACAGACCAGTTAATAATGTTTTTTTTTTCATGTAGCCCACAAATTAACAAGAATTTGAACTTCATTATTTTTTATTTAGTGCATCATCTCTGCTGTGTCATATGAGTGCTGTGGCGCTAGACAGGAAAAGTAATGGAATCATGAAAGATTCATATTCTTTTGAGTCACATTATGTGTCATGCTTATAATAACTAGCTGGTACGTAAGGAATGAAAACATAACAAGTCGTGACGTTATAGCAAAATAATCAACAGCGATGTAGAATGATGTTTGCTTATTGCATCTTATTTCACAGAAATTTGCCAACAACTGCAATTCTTTATTTATTAATTACAAAACAATATGGCATAGTTTTTATCGGTTTTATATTAAATAGTTATACTTAATGTTGTGGAACATCCACGAAACTGAGTTAATTCCTTTTATCACTTATGCTATGGCAGCTATAAATAGTCGTTCCCACACTTTAAATTAATAAGATTAAAATAAAAGAGAGATCATACAGAGCAAACTCAACTATCCTGAAGACTTTCCCATGGCACGTCTGACTGTTACACAGTGCTGACACTGGAGACTCCTTCCATAAATGTTTGTTAACATCTACTGTACATCCCTGGAAATGAGCTGTTACTATAGAAACAATAGCGTATTAGAACAAGCACATTAATATATATATTAATATATATATATATATATTTAACAGCGCAGTGGTATAAGAGAATACAATGTGAGTATTAGTCAATCAGGAGGGTTAATAACAATCGCCAACAACATGAAATCAAATGTGATCACAGCTTTTTGGGCAACTTTGATGTGCAGCTTTGTTATCAAAACTAAGAAATCCTAATTATTTTTATCCACTCCTCTTTATTTTATCCAGAATAATGGTCGTCAGTAGGTATGCCACCCCGTACAAACCAGGACCTTGGAATTATACGTTGCTATGTGACAGTTCTGTGAATTCCAGATATTCACCCATAATGTTTTGACCAAATAAGATACAACTGAGATTTGACCTTATATTTTTATATGTTTAAGGAATATTTTGGTGAAATATTTCTCACATATATTCAGTGTCATGTAAATATATATGTTTATAATATTAACTCATTTTTGCCAAAAATGCCAACTAGAACCCTATATTTATAAAGTTTAAAATGTCAATCAAGAGGTAGACCTACAAATTTTCCATTATATGTGTAATACAAACAAAACTACCAGGTGTATTAATTTTAGAAATCCAACATTATATTTTATAGCATATTTTGCCTACATACGTGTGTAAAACATAGAGATGCACTGATACAGATACTGGGATCAGGTATCAGAATAATACAATGGTCATTTATTGATACTCGTAAAAATGCTCCAATGCCAATATCTGATATCATGTGCTACTATGTGACGTAAACCTAGTGCGTGTTGCAGTGCTACTGAACCGACAACACGAAATGGCAATTAATGATGTGAAATTATCAAGAGTACTCCAGCATCTTCCTGCAATACAAGAAATCTGATAAGACATCTTATGATGTTTAAGCAGTATCTTTAATAGAGAGTGCAAGAACGGCCAACCTGATCGTGCAGAGCAGTATCAGCAAGTGATGTCATTAAAAAGCTGCTGTAAATCCTGCGCACAACGGTATATACTTGAGTGTGAAGCAGTGAAGTGAGCATGCAGAGAAACTGTCGCACATGAGAGCACGTCGGTTTTGTGAGCACTGAGACACACATACTTTCTCGTGACTGAAGGTGCAATTCACGGCACCTTGCACTTTTAATGAGCACACGTGTTGATACCGCTCATCGTGCTCAGGCCATCTGCCCTAATGCTCTCTATCATGCATCCAATTTAAACACCATAATACACTATATGGCCAAACATTTCTGGACACCTGACCATCACACCCATATGTGGTTTTTCCCCAAACTGTTGCCACAACATTGGAAACACAGAATTGTACAGGATGTCTTTGTATGCTGTAGCGTTACAATTTCCCTTCAGTGGAACTAAGGGGCCCAAACAGGTTCCAGCATGACAATGCCCCGGGAGGTCCATGAAGACATGGTTTGTCAAGATTGGTGTGGAAGAACTCCACAGAGCCCTGACCTCAACCCCACACCTTTGGGATGAACTGGAATACCCAATGCGCTCCAGGCCTCCTTGCCAGACATCAGGGCCTGACCATCACTAATGCTCTTGTTTCCAAATGAGCACAAATCCCCGCAGCCACGGTCCAAAATCTAGTGGAAAGTCTGCTCAGAAGAGTGCAGGTTATTATGACAAACAGCAAAGAGGGACTTAATCTAGAATGGGATGTTCATCAAGTACATATGAGTGTGATGGTCAGGTGTCCACAAACTTCTGGCAATATAGTGTATCTTAAACATAAAACTCAGCACAAGGAGTTCATTGGTAGCAGCACACGAAAAAAAAATGCTTCAGGGAACTGCACAATGGAAGTGAATTTGTGGAGATGCTCTTTGTGCTCTTTGGTATGGTGCAGGAGTCATGCTGCTCTCTGCGTTTTTTAGGTAATAATTTGTGGTTTTAAATCCAATATCCACTGTTTTTTTTTTTTTTCAAAGCACAGAACCAGTTACTTTCCTAAGGTACACTAGTTGGATCAACATACACTTGGTTTGTTTCTGTTAAAATATACCATATGTCAGATAAGTATGCTAGAGAAGCTGATGAGTATGCAATTAAATATACAACATTTATGCAGCAATCAGTGTCTATTGGCAAAACAGCTCAAACATTGATTGTGATCTTATTTAAGTGCCTTTTTATAATGTTCTTGAAGGAGCATTAGTGTTAAAGTTTTCTATATAGACACGTGCACACTCACAAATGTGCTCCAGATGGCACGCACAATTGTGTATACACTGGTATACATATAGACTCGTATGATTCATCTGTATATTTACTACGCACATAGGACAGTATGGCACAAACTATAAACACACACACACACACACTGTTCTCATCGTCATCTCTATCATCTCTCCTGTTCCCATCCAGATGCAGTTAGGAAGAGAAGCATCTGCAGCTCATGTATGAATCAAGTTTTCTACTTTTTCGTCCTTTATTCTGTCTCTATTGTCAACATGGCAAATATCTCAGAGTTTCCCAAATGCATTACACACATTTAAATAGCAACAACGCATTGAACGCTCTGTACCAGATAAGACAGTCTGTTGATTTTTGGGAAAATGAGCCTTTGTTCATAAAATTAAGCTAATATAAGCTGGTATAATATTAGTATTGACAAAATGGATGGTGTACATTTTTCACCTTGTTTGAATTCAGCAGCAATATGTAGATATATAGTGAGAGAAATTGCACTTAACATGTAGCCAGAAAGACAGACAACAATCCTTTACATTTTTTTTTTGCCAGTAATTAGATTGTGTGTGTGTAGAGAGATTTCTGAGAGAAGCTTTAGTCCTATCTGCCCTGAAAAACAGGAACCAAAATATATTTAACTTTATTTTTTTTTCACTGATGGATTCATTATTTTTGAGCAACGGTATCTATTTCCATATAGGCTTCCTTCTGTACAGGCTTTCCTAGACGTTTAGGCTTGTCCAAAGATGCAGTAGATAAGTGACAGGGCTATTAGTGTTTTATTTATGGTGACCCAGTGGACACGTATCCTCAGTTAGCTGTCATCAGTGTTTTTTCTTCTCTTATCCACCAACCCAATGAAGGACTTATGTATATTTATGTACTTAATGCGTTCAGTTAGCTCGCCATACATTTTGACATTTTGCTAGCAAGCATTTTTTTAGCTTAATCAATTACTTTTCTAGGCATCTAGTTTTTCAGTCAAACCATTGAAAGTGTATCAGTTAGTTCAAATCCCAGTACTGTTAGAGAGCCACTGCTGAGCCACTGAGTGAGACTCTTAACTGAATTCTGCCTTCGTCACTTTCTAAGTCTTCTAAGTCACTTTGGATCCAAGGATCTGCCAAATGAGTAACTGTAAATGTAGTCATATACACTGTCACCCAACTCCCTGGTTAAATAACTAAATTCTGGTTTACAAACTACAAAAAGACATCAAGCATTTCCCATTTCAGATCAGTAAATATGATAAGAATGAATTATGTTTGCTTTTGAAGTACTATAATGAAGGACCATTGTTGCTGTTAAGGGTTAAATGTTGTGGATATTTTTTATGCAAACTTTTGTATTCAGAAACTTTTTAACTAATCTGTAATGAATGTAAATAAAGTTGTAAAATTGTGTAATTAAGCATTTTGCTCAGATACTGATTAAATGGCAGAAGGCAGAAACGAAATACAGATGTAATCTACACACTGGAAAGAAATCTACATGTTTGTACTGTCACTTTATATAGCACATTGTACTTTATTTTTAATATAGCAAATTAAACACTCTATTTGTCACTGTAATGTGTAGACAATGCCTTCATCTGTTTTTTTTTCTTTCTTTCTTTCTGAGTGTAACAAGTCTCTGTTGTAAAACTGCCCATGATGAGCGGTTTCATCTGCATGCATCTTCTAAGCTATGTGTTTCTGCTAGCATTCTGTTTATTTGCAGAATCAATAGTGGCCTGCTACCAAAGCAAAGAATGGTTTTATATTCCTTGTTCCTTTATTGATTGGATACTGTACTCTGGCAGTAAATACACTAACATATTGATATATAGTGTAGTAAGGAGCACTGGGAAACACTTCAGGACTTTGTATTACTGCATAATTGAATACATAATAGGTTTGTTCATTCATTCATCTTCAGTAACATCCTGGTCGGGGTGGCGGTGGATCCACAGCCTATCCTGGGAATGCTGGGAATGAGGAGGGAATACACCCTGGATGGGACACTTGTCCATCAGAGGAACATTGCAGGTTTAGCTTTATACCAAATAATCATGTTCAGGAATTGTGAAAGACACTTTTTTTCGAATTCTGAAGGCTGAATTTTATCCTAAATGTGTGCCAGGAATTGTTTTACCTTTAATCAATAATTCATTAATAATAATTCATAATTCATTAATGTAGTTGATTGCAAACAAGTACATACTGATCCAGAGAATCAGGGTAGTCAATGCTGAATTTCTCTTTAAAGTTATGAGTCTTAATTAAAAGAAAAACCCAAGTATAACTACTTTAAAGAGCATGCGTAAGTATACAAACAAGGCAATGGCATGTGGTTACTCTCTTCCCACAGAATTCTTTGGATTCCTAGGGGTTCCTAGCTTCTGATTGGAAGTTGCAGGGTTCTACTTAGGACCTTTACGGTTTCCTCCAGAGGGGCAACCAAAGAGCGCTTTTGTTTTATTTACATGTCATAAATGAACACATGCAAGATGGATATTGAACAGTTGAAGTTTGTAAAAACTTCACCTGGTCCAGTTTCGATGAGCCTGTGCCCACTGTAAGCTCAGATGCCTGTTTTTGCCTGACAGGAATCCGGTGTGGTCTGTTGTTGTATCTCATCCTCCACAAGATTTGGTATGTTGTGTGTTCTGAGATGCTTTTCTGCTCATCACAGTTTCAAAGAGTGGTTATTTGAGTTACTGTAGCCTTCCTGTCAGCTCAAACCAGTCTGGCTATTCTCCTCTGACCTCTCTCATCAACAAGGTGTTTCCGCCACACACTTGGTTGTTTGTCGTGCCATTCTGTGTACACTACAGGGACCTCCACAGTTTCCCGTAAAAATCCCAGGGGATCAACAGTTTCTGGAATACTTCATCCAGCCCCTCTGGCACCGACTACCGTGCCACCGTCACTGAAATCACATTTTTTCCTATTCTGATGTTTGACGTGAACATTAACTGAGGTGCTTGTCAAGTATCCGCATGATTTTATGCAGTGCGTTGCTGACACATAATTGGCTGATTGAACAATTTCATGAATGTGCAGGTGTACAGGTGTTTTTATTAAAGTGGAGAGTGAGAGTATATAAAACCCTGTGTTTCCATTCCGAGCATTTGCTGAAATTGCCCCATTAAACTCTTCAACTCCTGTAAATTTCTCCTATGCACAAACTGCCTTAAGGAATAATTTTACGTCTTTGATACTTTACACTTAAAACAAATTCAAAAATCACCTCAAGTGTGAAGATTTCTCTACAAATATGAGTGATAAAGACTTGAGGCCTGGATTACAGTCCTAAGACTGCAAAATCCAAAGTAAATCTTAATGGCACATCCACACTATGTGTTGATTAGCATTGAATAGAGCATTCTAAGTGGTAATATATGCTCTAAGCCAGGCTGTGTTTTGCAAAAAAAACAAGCAACTGTGTGCATGGAATGTGTACTTCTCTGAAAATTAGGTATTTCATATGTGTAGTCCCATGGACATTTCAATGCAACTGTTTTTCAGACTGTAGGCTTCTGAAGTTTTAGGCTTTTGCAAAAAGAATAAACCAAATTCAGTCAACTTCCATAACATGAGTCAGTATCCATACAGTCAGGTTTAATGTGGGCAAATTCATACTGACAAACCAGATAACATGCAAGAATCAAAATCTGAAGAGAACACAATACTCTGCAAGAACTAGGATAAACTAGGAGAAAGCAAAATGTCTAGCCCAAGGAATACACAGCTTAGATGTCTGAGACAAACACACAAGATTTCACAAGCACATAAGGATACACAAAGAGCTTAAATAGGGCCACGGTGTCACAACCAATCACACGTGGGTGTGTATGAGTGGAAACAGGAAACACTGACCACATAGTTAAGTTGGAAAATGAAAAGGGACAGATATAGTAGTGGACTGTGGTTAGCAATAAGGTCAAAACAGGGGCGGATGTAACATCAGTGGGGTATTAATCTATAAGAAGAACCACAAATTCAGTTTGTGCCAGTTTGCACCAGTTCTTGTTGGTTGAAGCATATTTCCAACCACTACCCCCCATATTCACCTATTTCTGTCAACTCCCAATTCCCTCCCACTAGCCAGGGCAGCATAACACACTCATAGGAAAGTGCCGACTGCCCTCTTCCACATACAAGAGATTACAGATGCCCCTGATTGGTCAATGTTGACCTGATTGACAGGGGAGTTATTAATGCTGTCCCTCCCACCCAGAGAGGATGGCTAGTTCAGCTCTCCAAGACTCCATCATCAGGACTTGGATTTGTGATCAAATCCAACATTATGCTTTTCTGTTGCACTGCTGATGACGACGATGATGGTGGGGCAGTGGTAGCTCAGTGGTTAGGACGTTGGGCTACTGATCGGAAGGTCATGAACTCGAGCCCCAGCACCGCCAATCTGCCACTGCTGGGCCCTTAAGCAAGGCCCTTAACCCTTAACTGCTCAGTTGTATAAATAAGACAAATGTAAGTTGCTCTGGATAAGAGTGTCTGCCAAATGCTATAAATGTAAATGATGACGTGAACCCCCCATTTTTCAGTGATTTTATCAGATATAATAAGTTAACATTATAGGTACAGTTTGTAAAATTTGTTGTAAAAAAAAAAAAATCTATTTAAAAATGTTCCTAGATCCATAACACTGTTGTAGTTACACAAGCATGATGTTCAATGAGTAGACATTTCCATTGTAAACGTATAACTTTTGATAGTGTTTAACATATAAAACATTATAAATGTGTATATTTTATTGATTATATATTAAGTTAAATGAAAATTAAATCATTAAACACATTGCAATTACAACAAGTTTCCAATTGCAACACTAATTGGAATCTTTAAATGCTGTTTTCTTGGTCAGATTTTAAAATGCTGTACCACAGCACTGTTCTTGAATCAAAAGGTGTTGATTAGTTTTCTATTACAGCAGCTCTGACAGTAGTTCTGGCTGTAATGCAAATCACAGGTTTATATTAATGCACTTCTTCTAATATGTTACTTATATATATAGGAACATGTTGATATGGTGAAGCTTTCTGTAAAGCGACAATTATACAGCGTTTATAGAAGAAGTCTCCAGTTTCGGTCCTCAGGACTTTGCGCTTCCCAGTTTCTCTATGCCACGACAGGCTATATCCTTTTGTCTTATTAATTTGTAGAAACAACTGTTTTTAGCTGTTTTTTTTAACAAGCAATAAGAGGAACTTGCAGACGTTCCACGACATTAAAAGTAATTATAAACAGTTAAAAAGCATGACGTTCTTTAATTTGTTAAAAATTCAATCGTTAACAATTTGCTGTGGTATAAAAGGAATAAAACACTTCAGGACATGGTGTTGTAGGAAAATAATCCAGGGTGGATTACTTCAGGGTGGTAACAGTCACTCTGCTTCGCTTCAGGCCACATCAACACCACACCGTCGTTGATTATTTTCCTATTACAGCATGCCTCGTTGTATTTTATATTCCTTACATAACTTTACTTCTGACTGAGATACTGTCCATAGAAAGGAGAAACATGAGCTATTTTATTTCAGCAAAGCCTGTCGTTTTCAGAACTATAAAAGAGCTGACCAAGAACTCGATGCTCACTCTGGTTGAGCTCCAGAGATCATGGGTGGAGATGGTTGAAACTTGCAGAAGGTCACTGCAACACTTCACCGATCTGGGCTTTATGGCAAAGTGGCCAGACAGAAGCCTCTCCTCAGTACTATACACAAGAAAGCCTGCTTCAGAAAATTCAAATTTCATGCTTTCTTGTGTCTTGCACTGAGAAGAGTCCTGGCCGTTCCTAACTTCTTCCAGTTAAGAATTATGGAGGCCACTGTGTTCTTGGAAACCTTCGATGCAGAAGAATTTTTTTTGTAGCCTCCCCCATCCTGTCTCTGAGCTCTGCAGCCAGTTGTTTTGACCTCATGGGCTGGTTTTTGCTCTGATATGCATGTTCAGCTGTTAGAACTTATATAGACAGGTGTGTGCCTTTCTAAATCATGTCAATTGTATTTGCAGCAGGTGGACTCTAATCAAAATGTAGAAACATCTCAAAGATGATCCAGAGAAATACGATGCACCTGAGCTAAGTGTCATAGTGTCACTGAATATTTCAAATACTGTCAATGTGATTTTTCAGGTTTGTTTTTTTTTTCTTTTTAGCAGATTTGCAACCACAAATCTGTTTTGTTTTATCATCATGGGGTATGGAGTGGTGAAATTTCTGCTGCAGTCAAGGTTCCTAAGAGCAGGGGGAGCTTAACGGTTAAGATGTTGGACTCCTGATTGGAAGGTCGTGAGTTTAAATCCCAGTGCTGCCACTGTGGGCCCTTGAGGAAGGCCCTTAACACTCAACTGCTCAGTTGTAGAAATGTGATAATGTAGTATGTTGCTCTGGATAAGGATGTCTGCCAAATACAATAAAAGTATAAAAAAAAAATTTAAAAAGTGTAGATTGATGTGAAAAGGTTTTTTTTGCATAAGGCTGCAACATAACAGTATGTGAAATAAAGGAAGGGGTCTGAATACTTTGTGAATGCACAGTAATAGCGCCTGTGAAATGCTTCTGCAGAGCTGTAAGGTATTGAGGCGCTCCTCATTGTTTCCTGACTGGAGCGGTGTAGTAAGCAGCGGCGGCCGCCAGGGGGCAGAGTCATCACACAGCCGTGTCCCAGAGGAAGCGGAAATGTTCTCGCTCGATCCAGCAGCATAACAAGCGTCTGGTGAAAAGCTCCATCTCGGTGTACCTCCTTTAACCCGTTTACTGGAAAAAAATAAGCGCAACAAATTGAGTATCACTCAAAGTTGGATTTAACGTGAAGTAAAAGAAGAGTGAAGGTCCTTCACAAGTGTGAGTATAACCCGGTTTTTTAAGATCTTTATCGACAAACTGCCGAAGCACGGAATGTTTCCTCCACGCCTCGGCTCAGAGCGTCGAGTTAGCAAAACAAGCTGCTTCTGCCATTACGCAGTCCGTCTGTTAGCTAGTTCCTTTAGCTGCGCGTTTTGTTTCCTGAAATCCTCCAGCACAGCGCGCTATCTGACTCCTTATTGCTCGACATGAATGAAGACTCCTGTGGAGTCAGTTGTACTCATGATTTAGCCAGTATTCCCAGGCATTTCTCGGGTCATGCCACGTTAGCTGAGCTAGCATGGTGGCACGGAAACATGTCTAGATCGGTGGAGGCTGGTGCGAACTGGCGTTTGTCAAAACACACACCGCTCACGTCAGGTTCTTATGTTAAGTCTTTTTATGAGTTTGTTTATTAGTCTGTTTTTGCATTTTGTTGATGAATGGTGCCGTTAAGTTACAGGACGCTTTGTTAAGCGCTCCTCAGCTCATGTTGTGTCGCTGCTCCGGTGGTGATAAACGACCAGCGAAGCTTCCAGACACCTCTCCAAGCGTCCTGGAGTAGCTGTATAATGAGCAAACCAGTGTACCTACATGCTGAGCTTTTATTCACAGTTCTTAACATATTATTTAATGTAACATAAGTGAGTGAAGGCACGACAGAATACTTTTTTTTAATTATTTTTTTGGTGAATGTGATAACGGGTGTATTGAGTACACCAGCTGTTCCCAGTCACTGAGAACCGAATGAGGAAAACAACACTTCCCTCAGAAGTACAGACAGAATATAACTCGTGTTTTTAATTGTTTTTAAGCTTAAAATTCCACTCTTCGTTGTAAAGTTAACTGTACTCGTTTATTTAATAGACTCTGTACATAAACATGTATATGTTATGCACTTTAAATGCAAAACACTCATCACTGCTTATGCGCCATGTCGTCATCGCATTTTCTTTCTTTTTTGGGGCTGTAACATGCGGCTCTGCTATTGGTCCAGCGCCAGCCTGCGGACAGCCAATAGGATTGTTCCTGTTGGTTTTTCTGCCCCGTTATTGGGGAGCGTCTCTGTATGCGGCGCTCTGATTGGTCGCGCGGCGGTGCGCGAGCGACGCAGTTGGTCGCTGGAAACGTCAAATACGCGGATTTCCTTCCTCTTTATGGGGAGTGTTGGATTCTTTAATGCCGCTCGTCTCGTGGGCGCGGTCCATTGACTGATCAGGGTTGACTCGGAGTCTGTCGGGTCTCAGCCTCGGTGTTGAGTCGGGCGATTTGCGGCGGGCTGTTTTATGTGTTTGGTTTGTTTGCAGGAGCTTCACCGGGTCGTTTATGTGAGAGGATCGTGCCGGAGAGACGCGGGACAGACACCGGAGGAGAGACACCGGGAGCCGCACACAGCTGTGTCCTGGACCTGTGGTCGTGTTTAGAAAGTCGAGACATCGTCGCCTTCAGCCCATCACAGGGAATAAACTCGGGGGCAAAAACACACAAACTCGCTCGAGACGTTTTCCACTTGCTTTGGTGTAGACACACGCAGGTGTTGGAGCTGAATCATGGAGGCCATTGCCAAGTATGATTTCAAAGCGACTGCTGATGACGAGCTGAGTTTTAAACGAGGAGAGATCCTAAAGGTAATGATTTCATCTCATCTTTCACCTCATACTCTCAATTATTATACTTAAAGTGCACTAAAAACTCCCCAAGCACTACTGAAATGTTAGAGAGCATCCTCACATACTTTTGTCTTCCCTTCTGTCCAGTTATCTAAAAGCTGAAGTTTGTGAAATTTTACATCACGGCGCTGCTGACTTTCTGAATCTGACTGGTCAGAAGGTGTTGATTAGTTTTCTGGAGCGACACCGCTCTGACTGTACGCCTGGCTGCAACTCGGATGATGTTTATTAAAGCGCTTCCTCTAACTCATGATCAATTCTCGTTCACAGGGACTCAGACGCCCCACATAAGCGTAAGGCTATTCATAAAAAGATGAAAAAGTGTTAACGAAGAAAGAAAAACGTCTAGTCATTGATACGGTTAATTTTTTCTTTAAGTTTGGGTTTGTTTGACATTTTATAGAAGGAATCTCCGCTTTTAGTGCTTTGTGGCAGTAGGTTTTCCACCGCAGAAGAGTCTTCAGGACAGATGACGATGCAGTTTCCACTTTCGTGGTAAAATGACAAGCTGCTTGTTAACATGAAGAGAGAAACATAGAGAGACAGGCGAGGGAACAACTGTTTATAGCTGCACTAACAGGAACTCACTTCCTTACAGATGGTCCACCAAATGAAATGTAGCTATAAATGGTTAAAAGTATCATGTTTATTTGTTGGAAAGTAATTCAGGACAGCAGAGTGTGATGTGGCCTGATGTGGAGCACATCCCGAAGTGCTTTCCTCACTTATTCCTTATTTTGTGCTGGACACAAGTGTGTCCTTGTCTTAAAAAAAAAAATAAAGTAAAAAAATATAGTGCATGGACACGTGCTCCTGTGAGTTTAATACATGTCAAGAGTGAAATATGGTGTTAGACTTCATGACTAACAAGAGGCTTTGTTTTGAGAATTGAGCTTCAAGGAAATGTTTGGTTTGTGTTCTTAAAAAAAAAAAACAAAACGCTTCCTTTTAATTGAACATCACCCAGGAATAAGCTACACGTTGCAGGGTCGGATGTAATATTCTTTGCACGTGCTTACCGTTACTGCTGTGCCTCGTCGAAGTCAAGGCTGAAAACCAAGAATAACATTTACACACCTTAAATCAGTCGTGAGCTTCTAGTGGCGAAGTTTTTATTTACAGCACTTTCTTTAATCTCAGTAGAAATGTCTGTCTCACGCTAAAATTATTTCACATCATAAATGTTGTTGTATTTAAGTTTTTAAGAAGTTATTAAGAAGTCAAACACTTGGATTCAAGTGGTAGTTTTCTATCTACAGAAATGCTTTGATTATATTTAAGCATCAGCGTCTGATCTTCAGTGGCATAAAAGTGCTGCTGTTCTTGGTGCTCTCTGAAAAATATTCTATTAAATCATTTATAATGATAATCATTATATTGCCATATCTCTGTTTTTAGCCTGGATGCTTATTGCCGTTTCTGTCGAGCCAGTCTTTGTCCTGTTTGTTCAAAAACTAAGCCTCACCTAAAAGACCTCAAGCCATCTCCGTTTCCAGCCCAGAGCTCTGAGATTTAATCATTATAATCCCTCTCGTCAGGCATCATAAGAACTCTGATAAAGAAGACAGCATAAGCATTCCTCATATATCACGTTCTTTATCTACGTTTACTTGAATCGACGGCCTGATCTTTCTAGGACTAAACTAAAGAGGAGACAGAATCAGGTGGTTCAGGATCAGCGGCACCGACAGCGCACCTAGAAAAGCTCAAAGCTTACGCAGGACCGTATGAATGCTTCCACAAGTTTACTGATCCCTGAGCTTGTGATGGCAAACAGTAATTTCTGAAGTAATCTCAAAAGTCATTCTGAAGTAATCGCTAGCATCACTTCAGCTTTTCCCGTGGGACCCTGATTAGTCTTTTACCATGTGATGTTCATCCACTGCAGAACTGTCATTTAGCCCACACACACACACACACAAGCAGGACAAATGCTTTAATAAGCCTACAGTGGCATTGTGCGTGTGTGAAACGAGCCGGAAACTGAAACTATGAAATTAAGGCGTTTGCATTATGGGGAAATTTGGTTAGTGGGTGGAGGGTCAGTGGGAGGGAGAACCACACCTACAGTTTTAATTAGATACGGCACAATACGACTTTCTTTTCCAGTTATAATACAGATACCGAAACCTTGAATATCAGCTGAAACCGATATCCGTCTTGTATTTTATTTAAAAAAAACAACTTAGCTTTAGTTTTAGTAGATTTATTTTAACTGAAGCATAATTACACTTTTCACTCAAAAATCCCTTCGATTCTAAATATAACTGTAATAAAGCATAAATGTAACCAAGAAAAATCAGTCGAGTCTATTTGTGTAATTATTTCCTGTTCCTACAATAGACTATTTTTCCAGTTCAGTCTTTGCCAGTTGTTTCAGGATCCGATCTCGGATACGTTTTTATCTCGTATCTCGTACGTATCATATCTAATAATAATATGTAATGTTTTTTTGTTTTTTTGTTAGTTTTTTTGCTGGAATCAGCCTGATAACGATTACTGGGGATCAGATGAGTGCCGTCTCTATTTTTAATTCACTAGAATTGCTTCAGTTTTTCATCCCTCAAACTGAAACTTACAATAACCAAACGTCTGAAATTATATCTCTAGCTATTGATCAGAAGATTAAAACTAAACTATTAGCTGTTCTAATGACCGCTGCAGTTGAGAGGCGCGTCTGCGTTATACTGTCCGTCACTAATCATTTCAGTACATCGAGTCTCTCCATTAGAATAATTAAGCACAGCTCTAGCACTTTGATATTAGCCAGCGTTACCTGGTCCAGCCTCAGCTGCTGGGAATGCCGTTAGGATCCGGGGATTAGTTTCACCCTGCAGGACCGCTGAAGGATTCTCCTGTCGAATTCTTCCTCTTGGTTGTGTGTCTTGGTAAAGGGGAATATTCAACAGTGTAAATGTGACACCTTTCCTTTTTCTTATATTGTGTGTTTTTTTTTTTGTTTTGTTTTTTCCACTGAGTATGTTCTGGGAAAAGCGCTGCAAAGTCACATTTTAAACGTTAGCTAATGGCAAGAAACACCACAGAAGAGGAAGTCTGCTGTAGACGCTGCTAAGAGTAGTGCAGTTCAGACCACAGATTGGCGCTTGGTACGTGTGTTCTTTATTCATGTGGTTTAACAGCAGCTATAATGTTTTTTGCTGTTAAGCTTATGAGGATCAAGCAAATGGCCTTTTACACACTCGTTCAGTTTTTGGCTTGTGCAAACCCATTGCAAGGAAAAATGCAATGACATTGTGGCTTCATTCATTGTGATTAGTTACACCACTGCACATTAGTTACGAAGTGAAATGTTTGTAGACCTTCTTAATTATAAGTTATAAAACAGTGTTTGCTGTGTGCCAGAGCTGTGGACTGAAATGATGAGACCCACAAGCAGAATATTAAACCTTATCTCTATCCACCAAATCATCTTGGTATAATTTCTACATTGGATTTGTTGAGAAAAGAACCTGGAACATCTTATAATCGAAGTCTAAGGGCAGTCGTTGAATTAAACCAATAGACATTTAAATACGCACCTAAAATGCAACCTCGAAACTATGACCTTTGGCCTTTAATAAAAATTCTTTTGATGGATTTTAAACACTGTAGACAAAATGCGCTGTATAAAACTTGGCTCCACAATATAGAGGTGTTACAAACCGCACATTAGTTTTCAACACATCTGTTTGTCATTTAAGAACTACACAATCTTAACACACGTACACTTCACCCGTATGTAACACACGCAGTGCCACTGTTACGCTACACAATGGGCGTTTTTGCCAAAATCTATTGTAACAAGTACGCTAAAACACAAGCAAGCTTTTTCCAGAAAGGAAGTAAAGAGATTTCATTTTTATGTAAGAGTTCAGTCTTAATAGCTGTTTTTAGATTTTTCTGTTTAGACGGTTGATTAATGCTCTTAAAGTGTGCGGCATACGTCTAGAGAAAAGCGTGTAGTGTAGAGAACGTGGGTTGTCTGTCCGGCTTCACAGCCGTACTGTTCATTTTACCGAGCTACAGAAACTACAGTCGTGAAGTTCTACAAATAAATCCCACACCGCATGCGTAAGCTACATGTTTAAGACTACGAGTACCCCCTCTAATAAATCACGTCGTGTAGTATCGTCACTGTGTTATGATTCACTTCGCCACAGCAATGCAAGGCACGAGGATCGTTATGGCTCACTAGGAACGTGAGTAAGAAATAAAAACGTTAGAGTGTGCTGTTACAGGAAAATAATCCATGACTACGTGGTGTCATATGATGTGACTTGGCAATGAGTACAGTTTTTAATTTATTGATTAAAGCCATTATAAGTATTAGTAATGAAAGGCACATTACTGGCTTATAGTTTGTAGTTTTTATAGTTCCACCGAATGTTGTGGAATATCTGCAAAGCAAACTGCAGCTTTTCATTTTACCGAGAAACCAGACCAGAACCAAACAGCATCCCCATAACAACAACGAGAGCTTCCTTTGTTCAATTTGTTTACCCATGTTGTTTACTCATTTGTTTGTCCAGCGATCATTAGCCTTAGATTATGTAGATAATGTCCCTGAGAAGTTCCCATGAACCGATAACAGGCATCTAAATACAAACCTTGTTTTAGTTACGCATTCTCTGTAGCTGTTGTCTCTTCAGTATAGCTTTTCCATTTGACAACTGATAATAAGTCTTGTTCATTTTTAGGCTTAGACATGTTCTCGAGGTTTCATGTTCACTCTCCAGTTGTCACAAATCTCAACATAACATCTTGAAGGTTCATCAAGGGCAGCCCGATGCTTTCCACTGAAAGGGCAGCTGTTCCAGCCTTGACCCATTTTACATTGACTTAATCCTAACCCTCAGGGTTTGGTAAGACTCTGAACTCTCAAGCATGCTACATTTGTTTTGCTCGCCAGCGTTTGAAGTGAGAGCGATTCAGTCAGTAAAGTTTAGCCCCCAAGAACCATGGTCCTGCGGTTACAGGAATGACGTACTAAATCATGCCAGTGAGGGGAAAGCATGGCGCTGTGGGTAAGACGGCTGGGTCCTTGTTCCTGGGGGGAGAACATCTCGTCTTTATTTCTCACACAGGCATATTTATTCTTTGACAGTTTGATTTCTTGGAGTATACACAGTCATTTGTTTGCTTGTTTTTCTGTCAGAATAATTAAGGTTAGTCCTGACTTTTACTACAAAGGCCTCATTCAGACTTGGCATTAACTAGGCTCGTCACTCGATTATTGCGATAAGGGATCAGTTGACTATTTCCTTCACTTAGTAATAGAGTAGTTAATATCATATGACGCTTTAAAACCTATTTGTACCGATAATTAACATTTTTCCTTTTTCTAGATTAATGCTATATGGATATGCTTTGTTTTTATCCTAAAATTCCAGCTTTTTAATGAGAGATACATTTTTTTAATAATGTATATACAAAATTATTTTGTCTTAATAATGCTTGGCTTTCCTGAACAAACATCCTAGAGTATTTCTAGCATTACTGTTTCTTACTGTAAGGGAAACGACTTTATTAAATCCTTATTAAACAGTCTGAGTGATCTGTTATAGCTAAAAGTTAAAATCATCCATTAATGAAAATAGATTGTAGGCTTTAATGTTGTAACAACGCGGTGATGGTTAACTTAAAACAACAACAACAACAACAACAAAGTTTCCGTTTTGTTTTATTCACCCTCCGTTCTCTTCCATCCTGTACACGCCTGATATGAAACGATAAGAGACCTGATATGAACTCGTAACGACGTCGCTCGCGATATGTTCGATGATTCTCATGCGACAGTCTGCAGTCGCGCAATTTAGCCAAGCATGCAAGTTCGATCCCGAGAAATCATCGCAAGTGTACCCGAGACACAGACACGCCTGCATGCTTCTGAGTTAAAAAGCTCTAAACGTTTGTGGTAACTAACGCTCGCTAACCTTGGTTGCTGCTGAAGCGTAAATGAGTGCATTATGTGACACGGAAGAGATTTTTTTTCTCCTGCTGTAAGAAAGCGGTGCAGAGCAGGAATTCTGCCTTTTCATCCTAGAAGAAGAGCGAGACAGGACGAACAGTGGGCCATGTGAAAAGCTTTAGCTAGAGACTTTGGTTTATTAAGCAAATAGTGTTAAGTCAGAGTTTTGAGGGTGTAATGGTACCCTGATAATACGTGATGTGTGTGTGTGTGTGTGTGTGTGTGTGTGTGTGTGTGTGTGTGTGTGGATATTGTATTTCAGTAATCATTACACTCATGGACTTATGTGGAAGAATTTAGCTTTAAATTGTTTAGACAACTTTGAGAATTGAGTCTGGCTCACAGATTCACCCTGAACTGCTCAGATCAGTGTTTCAGTTAATTTTAAACAGCGAACGATGGAACCCGGGTTTATTTTGGACCTTGTAGACTTTGAAAAAAAGGGAACAATGGAAAATGCTTACTCAGTAAGCGTTTTATTTGCCCCACTTCTCTTTTCCTTGAAAATGTCTCTACTAGGAAATATATATGTCCTAAGTTTTGCGTGCAGTTGTAATGGCAACAGCCAAAGCCCTGAAAACGCATTCTTAGAAAACTAGAAGCTGTATACCGGCACTGTGACGCCGGTCGAACCCGAGCTCGCCTGTTAGCTGTGCGGCTGCTGTATACCTGCTTGTTCAGCATAACTCGATAAGAATCTTTCACAGTAAGAGGCCAGAAGATTAAGAAAACAGTAAAAATGTTAGCTGTTTGGCAGATTACAGCCTTCAAGGTTCTGTAGCTTGTAACACAATGTCTCTGGATGTTGTTGGTTGTATAAGTATTTATATCACAGCGCTGTAGAATTCCCAGATCTGAAGGTGTGGCTAAATGTTCTGTAACGGCATGGCACTGGTCTGTGCGTCAGGCCATTAAACAGCACCCTGTCGTGGATTGTTTTCCTATAACATTTATAGCATTTGGCAGACACCCTTATCCAGAGCGACTTACATTTATCTTATTTATACAACTGAGCAGCTGAGGGTTAAGGGCCTTGTTCAAGGGCCCAGCAGTGGCAGCTTGGGGTGCTGGGGATCGAACTCATGACCTTCCGATCGGTAGCCCAACGTCCTAACCACTGAGCTACCACTATAACAGCATGCCCTGTCGTGTTTTGTTCCATACATACTACCCGAAATAGTGAATTCAAATCAAAATCAGTCGGGCTGCTGCAGGTCGAACCATCGGCAGCATTTTTTTTTTAATTACTATTTTTATTAATGTTTTTGCGTATTTATTGGTTATAAATAACTGAAAGGATGTTGAATAAACCCACACTTACTGTTTCCTTGACTGTGTAGTCATTCTCTGTGTGAGTTTGTTTTGTCCTGTGTGTGATTTAGTATGAATGTTGGAGGACATGGGTCAGATTCCAAGCTGCTCTTTTCCTCATATTATTCACTTTAAAGTCCTGGTATGTAAAGATATCTTTTAACTGGCACTGATGTTTTTTTTTTTTTTTTTTTTTAAACCCAGGAATGAATTGTTACTTTAGCATACCCAATCCAGTGACAGCCCCACCTGCTGTGGATTATTTAAAACACTTCCTTGAGCTAAAGAATTGATTCACTGAATGTGAGCAGCGTGGTCAATGATTGATCAGAGGAAATAAAGCTTACCTTGTCTTCTACCGATGTGAGAGAAAGTTGGCAGGGGAACAGGGCGACGGACCGGGAGGGGGGTGATTTTGGACATACAGACACCGACACAAACACAAAGGAATCATGGTGTTCAGCGTTTGGGCTCTTTCTTTGCCATCTTCACCACCCTGGGAGCGTTTAAAAAAAAAACGCAGATATTTCGTCTGTTTTCCAGGTGGTCGGTGCGACATATTTTCCGATGCACGCGCTCTGCCCGCTGGTGGGAGTGTACTGCTCACCTGTGTGTGCGCGTGAGCACCGGAGCGGAAGTCCGCCGTGTGCGATACAGAGCAGAGGAGAATTGTAAACGCACAAACATGTAGAGACAGAAATGACGTGCCATCGTATAAGTAAGAAATAACATAAGGCTATTTAGTTTGTTTAATAAACGAACAAGGTATAGACCTGTAACCTTAAATGACTTCCGTGATCTGGCGCTATATAGGAAATAAAATGAAATAAATATTACCTTAACCTTCTGGGGGGGGGGGGGGTGTATGGGGGGGACGCCTCCCTAATATAATGGCAGGGGAGGCAGCAAGACGTTAGCAGTAGATCTGGCAGCAAGACGTTAGCAGTAGATCCTTGTAGTCATGTAAGTTGTGAGGCCTCCATGGATTGGACTTGTTTGCCCAGCACATCCCACAGATCGGATTGAGATCTGGGGAATTTGGAGGCCAAGTCAACACGTTGAACTCTTTGTCATGTTCCTCAAACCATTCCTGGACAATTTTTCCAGTGTGGCAGTGCGCATTATCCTGCTGAAAGAGGCCACTGCCATAAGGGAATACTGTTGCCATGAAGAGGTGTACTTGGTGTGCATCAGTGTTCAGGTAGGTGGTACGTGAGTAACATCCACATGAATGCCAGGACTCAAGGTTTCCCAGTAGAACATTGCACACACTGCCTCTGCCAGCTTACCTTCTTCCCATAGTGCA
>CM074957.1:11315172-11330132 GCA_037577455.1 Pangasius macronema
TCACTTTCATGGAATAGCTTACTGCACTCTGCATCATTTTTTTTAAGCCGTTAGTGAGATTGTGCGCCTGCAACAGTAAACCCAGTGACATGCGCGTGCAAGCTTGCAGCCGCCCTTGATACCACTTTGTTCTCACTTCCTGTTTGGTGCCTCTTCCACCCCCATCACCTTCCTGTCTTCATGGAGCAGCAAGCACTATCTTCACTCTCTGTCTGACTCTTCTAGAACTTTCCTGTTCGGTTCTCTGAATGCGTGTTCTCTGCCCTCTTCCTCCCATCTCACCACCCTGTTATTTTCTGCGTTTTGTTTCAGTAACCCGAGCCGATTGCACTCACATTTTCCTTGTCTCAGATTTCTGCTGCTGGTTAATTGGTCCGTTTTCTCCGACGGAGATCAAATTAGCTTTCTGTAAATCTCCTAACTCATGTTTAAGCCCTCCCTGCTTCAGAGCTTCTCTACAGGCCTTGATGTTGATTAATTCCTGAAGAGAAAACGAGAGGAAATGGAAAGGAGGGGGAGTGCTCTGTGGCTTCTTGGGGTCAAGCCTCAGAGTTAATTCTTACTCTAATTCTTCCATCCAGTTAAAATTAGAAGCACTAATTATTCCTGGGAAGCGGTCGTTGTACCCCAAATGCCCGAACTCGCTTTCCTTTATCTGCTGTTTATCCCGGTCTGAACCCCGCTGTGAGAAAAGCTGTCTTCCCACAGCAGGATAGGAAGCTTTTCCACGTGGTGGGTGTGTGTGTGTTTACGGGCTGCGCAGCAAGACCGATTATTTCTTAATTAAAGTCTTTCTCCCTCCCCTCAAGCAAACATTCTTAATTCCTCTCCCCTCCTTCTATCTCACATTGACCCAGAAAAGCAGGATGAAAGCTCGAGGCTGCACCAGCACAGTGTCTTGCACAGCAACAGCACAGACTAACAGCCGGCTTTCTGTGGTTGTGGAAGTTTTATAGTAAAGGAAATCGCTTTTCCTCACAAATAAGAAAACAAGGCCGTTTATTGACATCGTTATATTTTAACTGGGAAGATGAGTACATTAAGATGATGATT
Source organism: Pangasius macronema (assembly GCA_037577455.1). NCBI lineage: Eukaryota > Metazoa > Chordata > Actinopteri > Siluriformes > Pangasiidae > Pangasius > Pangasius macronema. The sequence goes on from CM074957.1 coordinate 11,316,226, forward strand.
TGGGTTGAGCTCTGTATCAGCTTCATTTCATTCATTTTTTTTTCAATCAGCACGGCATGTAGCTGATGCTGTAGCTGGTGAAGCCTGTAAACATCCAGCAAAACATTTCAAGACTCGAAACAAATTCCAACCGGTTTTAGAAACGCCACAAAATCAGATGTGTGACTTTCAGCGTAAAGCAATAACCATTTTGTGGGTAAGTTACGTTTTGCTTACAGAACGAATTTCACTCGCAGTAGACTAATCCTTCAGTGTTTACACACAGCGCAATATCAGTCACGGGCGAGATGAGAGACCTCCTTGTATTGCTTTTACGCATTTATTGAGCGTGTAGACGCTCATTAGCATTCGCAGTGCGGATCCCGGTCATGAGCAGCTGCCAGGAAAACGGTGAATTTTTGTCCTCAAATTCAACTATACATTACAACTCAAATTACAACTATACAGATTCGCTCGCAGCTATTCATCTGTAGCCATCCTCTTTTTTTTCTGTGCATGTAGGGCGAGCTTCTCTGAAAGCAAAGCATGCACACAAACAAGCAATAAAATATGATTAGAAAGAAAGCGTCTGCGAGAATTGCATACACACATACTATGTATATACATGGGTGTGGGTGTGATGTATTTATATATATATATATTTTACACACACACACACTCATATGTAATACAGTGTGTACATATGCAGTGCCGTCTCTCTCTCTGATGGTGTTTTACTGCTTGGTTTGTGTGCACACTTTGCGTTGAGACAGATAAGCGCAGCTCCCCCTCCTGCTGTGGTCACTGGGCTGTGAGCTCATCACCACGAACATGCAGCACTGAGCTACAGTCACACACACGCAGGCTCTTTAGAGACGCTGAGAAACACTGACAGAGAGGGAGTCATTCAGAATCTCGGATTTTTATCGACATAAAAAGATAATAAAAGACATCAGTGTTTGATATTACAGATAAAGTTAAATGTAAGTGTGTGGCGGGGCTGCACGATTTCTTAGGCGTAGAATTGAGTTGATAATTCTCATCATCTCATGGTTCTTTAACAAGGACCAATCACATTAGCAGGCCATGGTAGCTCCATTTCCTTGCAGATGTTTGTGCATGATGGCTCGTGTGCATTCTGATTTACTGGCTTGTACTGCAAAATCCTGAGGAAGTTGAAATCCGTTATTAAGAGCTGGTTAAATAACTAATCAGTCATGGCGTTGTTTCTTGTTTTCTCCAGCGAGACTCGTAACCAGGTGTGGGTGAGAATTGCTCTTGATAAAAGCGCTCGATATGCAGTGCCTCACTGACAGGTTTTACACACAGTCTCACTCACTCACCTCATTTATTATCTTCATACGTTTAGGTGCTTGCTTAGCAATTGGGGAATTTAATAAGCATTACATTTAATCCAATTAATAAGCTGTGTGCACTCTGACATTAATTAAAATCCGAAAGGGAAAGTTGTAATGGCCGCAGAGCATGGCAGGGAAATTCCTGCAGAATTAATGATCTTTTCTGACGACAGTGCGGTTTAAAAATACTCCGAAAGTCAGTACAGATATTTGCATGTTAAATTTCTTCTCTTTTTTTTCTTCTACTTCTCCTCCTCCTTTTCCTTCTCCTTTTTATCTGCTTGTTCTCCTCCTGTCTTCTGCCCTCTTTCTCTTCTGCTTCTTCTTCTTCTTCATATTATTATTATTATTATTATTATTATTATTATTATTATTGTTGTTGTTGTTGTTGTTGTTGTTGTTGTTGTTAAATATTTTTCACCCAACATATTTTAATAAACAGACCCAGGCTGACCAGGATGTGATTTAAAAGGATGTTTGTCTTTTATTTACATTCTTCTTTCTCTTTATATTTAGAGACCTTAATGGTATTGTGTAGAAGAAGTCCTAATTATCCTTCTGTTAAACATCTGGAGCATCAGTTTAGCTATAAATAACATTTAGGCAGAAGGACCAGGCGGAAAAGATCATGGAATGTAAAAACCCTCTAAACTTTTACTAAGCTTATTTGAGTCTTGTTTCGTTGCTCTTCTAATCCTTCTTTTTGTTGTTTTAGGAAGGAGTAGTTTCTTATTAGTTTAGCGCTCTTATAACCAGTTTATCACATGAGGCACTTCCTTTTTATTTTTCCTTTTGTTGACTTAAGAAAAAAAAAAAATCGTCAGAATAACCCTTAAGAATAAGTTGAGATAAACAATTCAGCCATAATATTAAAAGTACTGAAAGGTGAAGTGAATATAATTGATTATCTTGTTACAGTAGCACCTGTTAAGGAGTGGGAGATATATATATATATATATATATATATATATATATATATATATATATATATATATCCAGGCAGGAGGTGAACAGTCAGTTCTCAAAGTTGATGTGTTGGAAGCAGGAAAAATGGGCAAGCGTAAAGGATCTGAGAGACTATGACAAGGGCCAAATTGTGATGGCTGTACGACTGGGTCAGAGCATCTCTGTGGAGATGCTTGTGGGGTGGCAGGTCTTGTGGGGTGTTCTCAGTAGGCAGTTGTTAGTTCCTACCAAAAGCGGTCCAAGGAAGGACAACCGGTGAACCAGCGACAGGGTCATGGGCACCCAAGGCTCACTGATCCACATGGGGAGCGAAGGCTAGCCCGTCTGGTCCGATTCCACAGAAGAGCTACTGTAGCTATATATTATGTACGTGTACGTGTACGTGTGTGTGTGTGTGTGTGTGTGTGTGTGTGTGGGTGGATGGATGGATGGATGGATGGATGGATAGATAGATAGATAGATAGATAGATAGATGATTGTTAGATAGATAGATAGATGATTGTTCTTCACAATAATTGTTCTTTGAATGGAGAAGTTGAGGTAGAAATGAGTCTCCCCGTGTTCATGTAAGTGCAGATCATGACTGGTTGAAATCTTTTGTAATCCTCTTTTCTGGGATCATTAGTAATAACGTACACGTTCTTATCGATGACCAACATCCTGTCTATGAAATCCGACATCATCCGTAGTCCATTAGGTTTTGTGTGAGTGTGATTTGCGTAGCTTACTGAGGAAAAAAAAAAGATTCCAAAAACCTCATCATGTTTCTCTGACAAATTGAGACACGCAAAGGAAGAGTACAACTAAGATGCAGCCAAAGAGAAAGTAATGGCACCCTGAATAACGTTCTGCTTTGTCTTTTTTGACCAGGCTTTTTTGACGTGTACATGATTTTTCAGACTAAAGTGTGACGTTGCCTCTTAACTGTATTCGAAGCTGTGTTTTAGATCAATGGCAGTAAATTGAAGCAGAATCTTCCCCTGCTTTTCTATTACATATTTAATCATCTTTACAGAGGGGGAGATGAATGAGCATAAGCAGCACTGCTTATGAAAAAGCCTCTTCTGTGGAAGATGTCCAAGGTGTTAAAACCAACATCCTGTATATGAAGTGTGGCTTAATCTCTCATAGTCCGTCGGTTCGACCCATATTTAAGTTGCTGTGCTGTAGCCCTCAAGCTGTGTCTTCTTTTACCAAAGCTCTGCTGTGGGTTATGATTTTCATCAGATGCTTGAGATTTCAGTTGTTTGGGGTCATGTGATTTGTTGGCACTCAGGCAGTGGTTATGACTGAATATGAAACTATCTTTTGTTTGCGCTGTCTTTATCATTATGACTTCATGGTAAGTTTATTAATGTCTTTATTATATGGTGCAATGGCAAATCTGATTCCTCTCGTTGTTCGTGTGGCAGGTGTTGTTCTATCTTGAGGCCATGCCTTGGGGGGTTGGGCTGGGGCATATGGTCTTGCATAAGTGGTAGTGGAAGATGTTTATTAGTCACTTGAATCTGTTCTGTTCTTCTTTTTCTTTTCTTTTTTTTTTATAAGTTGGTTTGTGCTTCATTCTGGACAGATGTCAGAAGTCATTGAGGACAACAATGTTATTTAATTTTTTTGTCATCTACCTTATTTATATATTTTGTTTAATTGTTATCCATCAGGTTTAGTCTTACTTGTTGGTTGCTTAAAGCTGCTTTTCTCTCTTAATTCATCACAGTGAAGCTTAAACTAAGCTTTGGGACTTTAGGGCTGGATGCAGAAATGCTAACTTCTGCACATTTTATGTAATCAAGAAAGTCCACATTTTAAAATGGAAGTGTGGTAATATGAGTTATCACTGAAAAATATGCAAAAAGAGCAGCGAACAACATGTGAGACAAACAACATAGGAGACACTCAACATCTGGAATGATTGACAGTTGCTCAGGTGTTCAGTTAAAACACTCTGATATTAACTGAAACCCTTGAAGCCCCACCCCTTCATCTTACATGAGTGATCTCTCTCTCGTCTTCTGTCCATTTTCCCATTGGAAAAACAGCACCCCTGCTTTCCCTCAAGGTAACTGGAGAGTGTTTTGAGTTCATTAAAGTGAAATAAAGTTTAATAATGTATGTTTGACTTGACTACCATTAGACAAGTATATAGTTCAGCTATATTCATTAAACAGGTCACTGAACAATTTTGACAGATAATAGTTACAACGCCACTTTTTTGCCTGAGAGAATAAACGGACCTAGAGCGAAATATAAAATCTAATGTTACAAAAAGTGTAATGCTAATGATGAATAGGATGTAATTAAAGCGGTTGCTTGCTCTCCGCAGCCTTGTTCAGACAGAATGGTCAGGTGCCCCTGAACGCATCCAGTGGTTACCATAAAACCCTATAAAAAAAAAATACTTAAAAAAGCCTTCCACACTTTAAATGTTTCTGATTCGTGTAATGCTGCGTGTTCTGTATCGAAGGTTCTGCAAGCGCTCATGAATGAAGCAGCAGAGAGGCTGGTACTAACACGCGCAGCGTTGTGAGAGGTCTTAGCAATGCTTGGTTATAATTGTGTGTAGCAATAGTAAGCCTTGTGTAGTGTACTTTACTGTCCATTATAGTGCACAGCTGTGCTGAGACATCCTTCTGTTGAGTCACGTGCTGGTGCTGTGTGAAAGATACAAGTGGCTCCCTTGTTTTAATGGCATTTATTATATACTTTATTATAATAATTATTCTTTATTTTATATTCCGTATTTTTTGTTTTAAGGTTCTGCTGAATGTCGTCTCAGCTATTCATCCATATGGAGATCGGTTAAACAGAAAAAAAAACATTTAAAGTAGTGCAGCTGGCTGAAACATTTCAGCAGATTTTGTTAATACTGTCAAATGATTGATCCTCATCATACCCTGATGTGGTTTTTTTTATTGTTGCTCTTGGTAGCAGCAGGAGGCCCAACCATCTGTGCACGAGATTATCCCTGACTTCAGGCACAGAAATAGAAACTGTCTCTGCAATTGCAGCTTAGCAAGATCAAACGATGGGAAAAATGAAGAGGAAAGCTGTTTCCTCAGCGTCCTCGTGCACTGGGGTTGTGGTTAACTTTAGTGTATCATATGTAATACAGTTTGGAAAGTAGAATATTAGTATCTTTTCTCAGAAGTATTTGATTCTCAGAAATTTTATGACTGAAAAGACTCCTTTTTTTTATTTCTGTATGATAAACAATCTAAAACAATGTGCATTTTTGTCTGTAATAAACTAAATAAATTAAGAATTGCTATAAACAGAGGTTTAAGATTATAAACAAACTCCAGTTTGTTTACTCCAGTTTACTCCAGTTTCACCAAATCTTAAACACAAGGTAATTTATTAATTCTCCGATTGAAACATAATGAGCTCCATAGCAGAAATAGAGCCCCAAAGTCGGCTAAAATGCCAGATTTCCGCGGTTTGTTTCTAGGGCACCGTAGATCACAGAGGAGCGGGGCCGGTGACATTTGAAAGCTCTGTTTAATGGTTATAGCATAGTCATGTAACCATATAGCATATACTACCTTTTGGCCATTGCAATCCAACGCTGTTGGTCACTTCACAAGTGCAGATTATTTTTTAATCTCACCGGCTCTTTACTACAGAATCACATGACTAGCGTCTCTATATATTTAAACTGTATGGGTTGCACAGATTGGCTCCCCTAGTGTTCAGACAGTACAGTTGCATTACATGGATAATTATTAGACTGCTGCTATCACACAGTTCCACGATTCACATTTTCACATCTTTGCATCGTGATACCTCATGTGACAATGTATCTATATGCCACTGCTGTCAGTGAATGCATTAATAAACAATAGTGTAGAGCAAAGAAAAGCTGAAGCAATGCAGGTCTTAAAGATCCTTGGGACAGGGACAGGGAAAGCCAGCTGCAGTGTTGGTTCTGCGCTGTCCCTGGTCTCTCTAACCAACTGACTGCCACCACGGCTGGCAATGTGGTGGTAGAGGTGAAAAGGTTAAGGCTTTGGGTTACTGATCAGAAGGTCACCAAGATCAGAAGCACCACCAAGCTGCCACTGTTGGGCCCTTGAGCAAGGCTCTGAACCCTTTCTGCTTCAGGAGTGCTGTATCGTGCCTGACCCTGCACTCTGAGCCCAGCTTCCTAACAAGCTGGGATATGCAAAGAAAAGAATTTCACAGCGCTATAATGTGTATATATAACAAATAAAATCTCCTTCTTCTGCTTCTTGGTTATGAAAACATAATAATGGTTGACAACATGCTATGCCGAAGGCACAATTATTATCACTGTGCATTTATTTCCTTTCTAGCTCGCAGAGCTATTGACAGAAATGATCCTGAGAGGCAACACGATCCGTGTTCTGATTTAAATCGATATGTGATTTCAATTCCCAAAAGAAATTGGACACATCGTGCCGGATCGACCAATCATGCCATCCATACTTGGTTGCAAGTGTTTGTTTTAATAGAGTGATGTTAATGTGATAAAGATAAACACATACATGGTTCAGTTAAGGAAAGCAAATTTTGGCCGTAGCTTGCTTTTACCTGGTAACCAACTAATGGGATACATCGCAAGACACTTTTCATAGCAAGAATACCTCTGATGATATCTCGTCATTTTTAACTTCATGGTTAACTGTTAGACCCTGGAGATAAGCTTTAAACTATTACTGGGGGAAATGTTCACCACACGTTCTCACATTACAGCTGTCATAAACAAGAATTAAGATACGGCTAAAAATGAAAGAAAATAGAACAAAATGCAAAAAATGAAACACTAATACAAAGATTAGTAAGGAACAAATCCACAAATTAAACAGTTAAAAGAAGTACAAGCTGAAATTAAAGTAGACTCATAGCAGGTAAATGGATTCTAGAAATTGAGCTCAAGCTAGATCAAACACAGATCAAGCCGGCTGAAACTGAAATAAAACCCACTACGTCTGATGAATATTCAATGTTAATGTGTTTCAGATCTTTGCTGCTCTTTTTGTGTTTGATGCATATAGACTGTGGAGAAGAGCAGCACTGGATGGTCTTAAAGCACAATTCAGAGCACACTTTGTCATCCACTCGGATAGCTGTGAAGGCGCTGCATGATGACCAGATTTAAAACCTGGTAATAACATTTATAGTCGGTTATACAAACAGGGAACTAGCGCAGTGATGATTAAACTGATGTAATAGCTCGTCTCTTCCTGGTGTGTATTAATCTCTGTGTGCAGCTTGGATATTATTTAGGTTTCGGGTAGCCTTGTATGCAAAGCATTACAGTAGTCTAGACAAGAGAAAGCGAAAGCCTTGGATCCGATTTGTATTTAGTGTTTGGAAGCCTGTATAGTCCCTGATTGTAAATGAGTATACAGGATTTGTTTCTGAAGTTCTTTTTTTTTTCCCTGTTGCTTTGAGTCTTTTCCTCTAATCAGATCATAAACACTACATCTTTAGAGGCATGTAGCTGCGTATCCTCACTCCCTGTGCATCAGGAATTATACGGCTCTCTAACAGGGGTTTGACTACAAAACCCTTCTGTAATTCACTGCTGCTCCGTGGCTTTGCTGTGACCAAATGAAATCAGTGATGCACATCATCCCCTTACATGCTTTACTGAGAACACCGCCATGGGTAAAGTCACGTAAGTCTCTTCTTTACCGCAAGGGAGATTTTGAGCAGGTTTCCTGTATTCAGGTGGGCGTCTAGTCAAGGTGAAACCAAATTTGCGGTGCCTGTATCTTACAGTCTTCACCCGCCAGAAGCAGGAGCGTCATCTCTATAAGCCGAGCTCCAGAAGCCTTTGATATCTTTGTCAGTCGGTCCTGCGATAGCACAGATCCTTGAGCACCGAACTAACGCTGCTCTTATTTCAAGACAGCAATCATTGTGTTTCAGGGCATGTGGTCAAGATTTGTGTGTTGATTTGGTTACAGCTTTTCCTTTGTTTGTTATTGTGGCTAAACAGGACGTTACCACCAGCAGGCCACACGCCAAGAAATCAAATTGTCCCAGGGCAAGAATAGACATTTCAACCCTAAACCAAAACAGAAACAATGTGCGATAGCGAGAGTAATATATACAAAAACGTTTCCTAGCTTTGACTGCGGGTGAAGAATCGACACAGCTCTTGAGGTTGTGATTCAGGTTTGTGTGTCTGTGTGTCTGTAGATAAAAGCCAAAAGCAGAAGTATTTTCCCAGAACTGTAAGACATCATGTCATGGTTTGCGCTAATAAAATTGCACTAATATTGTGCAGAGCAGTGAGGCTTCTTATTGAACGAGGTGCTATAGCCCTAGCTATCTGGATTTAGCTTTGTGATGAGTATTCTCTTCTGCTTTGTGTCTCTTCTGAAGTAGTTTTTTTTTTTTTCTGGTTTGTGAAGTCCTGAAGTGTTAACCATGGTGAAATGTTGTCATCGTAGGGTTTTTTGTGAGCTGCGAGCGGTTAAACTGCAGTCTCGCCTTTCCAGGGCTTCTTTGTTTACTCCACGTTAAGCTGCTTAGAGATGCGCCGAGTTTAAACTTTACACCCGTCACAAGCACAGCACTCTCAGAGCAGGAAGCATATTGCAATGTCCATTTCCTCCATTTCGTATGCCGGCTTTGTTCTTATTTGCATTCGAATATTTCTCAAAACCTGAATGTACACCCAGCCTACATAAATGCCCTGAGCAGTTGCAGCTAGAGTTTTCTACAAACCTCTGCCTACATAGTGCAAAGAAATAGCACAAATAAAGCAAAAGAAATGACCAAAAAACAGATTTTTGATGAAGAAAGTACAAAACACTAACTATTTTGACAAAGATGTGCACTCTGTACAGTTAGACAGTATTGTTAAAAAGTGTTTATATAGTTTAAATGGTTTTGTTAGTGGGATTGGCTGAAGGTGAGTAAGATCACTCAGAGGAAATGCTCCTGGAATGGTAGTTTATTTATAAATTGTAATTTGCGATAGTTCAATTTCAATGCTGGATTATTATGAGCAAGAAGATTTATATAAGCAAAAGAGTGTATAGAGTGTACATGAGTGTTTTTGCTTTATGCAGCGGCTCAAATACGAGATTTGGCTTTTTAGTTATGTCCCACTTTTTCAGTTCCACCAAGAATTTTGATGAATAATCACCAATTTGTTTTTTTTATTTTTTAGCACGTAGATACTACATTGTTAAGCCGAACTGCTGTCACATCATGCAACTCGTATGATCATCTCCATTGCATTGGTTTCATAATGGTTGGTTTCACAGCAAGTCATAGCACTTGCTTTTACAGTTGTATCAGTCTCCTAAAGGCGTATAGGTGTAAGTCATACAGCAGTGAGTAAACACCATGCCGTACAACTCATGAAGCTCCTCGGCTAAGCAGAGGAAGGGGTTTCGTTTTTTTTTTTTCTTTTTCTCTTTTCTTTTTTTTTCCCTCCCAGACTCACTACTACAAAGCAAGCTGCAGTAATTGTATTTTGTACTGCATTGTATTTTGGAGAAGAAAAAAAAGTAGAAATTATTATGCAAGTATTAAAACGCAAGGCTCATGGTCAGTCTCCTAATTACTCACTTGACTCAGAGCTGCGTGATGAGCTTGGGGTTTGTGGTCATGAGTCATAAACAGCAGAGAAACCGATCACTGCCATGATGCTACATGAAGCGTGCATGTTATCATTGCGTACATGGTAACCCGTGCATCAAACAGGTACGCCACACCCTACTTGTGTGCACAGCTGTTTGCGTTACGTATGATTCTGAAATGGCCGAGTCTCTCGCACAGAGCTCTCTTCCTTTCTTTTGTTCACGTGCTCTGCAGGGAGATTTCTGTATGCTTTCTTTACAAGCGTTAAACTAACCTGTAATAACGCTTGTTTTACCGCAGGTATTAAATGAAGAATGCGACCAGAACTGGTACAAGGCAGAGCTGAATGGCAAAGATGGCTTCATCCCCAAGAACTACATAGAAATGAAAGCACACCCGTAAGTACAACTCGCACAGCCGTCGCGTCTCCTTCACCCCACCGCCGGCGCTATAAATGCACTCCACACACCACTTTACGAGCTTAGCCAGGTCTAAATATCTCTAATGACTACATTACAAGGTTGAGGTAGTGTGAAATCTTTTAGAGTGTTTAGTCATGGCATTAGAAAGTAGACTTTATCACTTTGGGTGTTCACAGCGAAGATCCAAGCAGAGCTAAATCACAGCACAGCTACGCTATATGGCCAAATGTGTGTGGACACCTGACCATCACAACCCCATATGTGCTTGTTGAACATCCCATTCCAGATATAGTCCTCCTTTGCTGTTGCTCTTCTGAGAAGGCTTGCCACTAGATTTTGGAGCGTGGCTGTGCGGATTTGTGCTCATTTCAGCCAGTCAGGTGTTCAGAGGGGTTGAGGTCAGGGATCTGTGCAGGACACTCGAGTTCTTCCACTCCTTAACACGCCATGTTTTCATGGAGCTCGCTTTGTGCACAGGGGCATTGTCATGCTGGAACAGGTCTGGGTCTCTTAGTTCCAGTGAAGGGAAACTGTAATGCTACAACATGCTACACAATTGTGTGCTTCCAACTTTGTGGCACCTTTTTGGGGAGGAATCACACGTGGTTGTGATGGTCAGGTGTCCACAAACCTTCGGCTGTGTCCTGTATGTGTTTTTATATTTCCTAACTATTACTGGGTGTAATTGTTGTTACGTGGTGATATGTGAGAAAACAAACCCACACAGAACATGAAAGAAAGAGAAACATGAAACAACAGAAAACAGGATGGCGTATCCACACCGCTGCATGCGACGTCACTCATCACCTGAGAATCACTTACTGCTCGTGTTTAGTGACTTTTCTCTCATCTGGTCTTCCTTCCAACTTCCTGTCATTGGTTAGTCAGGAATCAGATTCACAGGAAATGACACGGGGCAAAAATACAGTCCCAAATGTGTCCGTACATAGGGGAAATTAATTTTAATAATTTTTTTTTTTTCAGCAAAATGTAACTTTATTTACAAAACATCCTCTACATGTTTATCAATTTTTTGTAAACACACACATCATCTCTCCCACTCACGATGAACTCATGTTAACACATCTGGTGTTATGCATGTGAATGCTCTTCAAATGCATTCTTTAAATGACCTTTGTACTGTATCTTTCCCTGGCACACGCAACATCTCCCGTTAATTACCCAGACTGTGGCGACCCGCTGCAGCCTAACTTGTCCCACCACTGTTGCATAATGAACCGAAAATATTTTTACGCTTCTCGTAATAACATAAAAAGATATGTTTGGCGCCATTGCTTTGGCAAAGCATCTCTCGCTCCGAGTCGATCCGACCTCTCCCCTCCCCTCTGCTGTACACGCGCACGCTCTCATGCGCACTGGACCCACCTGGCTGCATCCGAGACACCAAGGCATATGGAGCACACGACTTCTTTTGAGGTAAGTAACATGAACCTTTTAATTATTGTTGATTGTTGTTGTTTACATTCACGCTATTAATAGGACAGTCTTCCTTAATCTTGACAAAGTGTAAATCATTAGAAGGATTTAGCACTCTAGCTTCAAGATTTGAAGACGGTTTATGATAGAGTTATTCTTAATTTCATGCACACATCAAACATGCAGATTCAAACTGGTAGTTACTGATATTTCGAATAAAATAACGAGACACATATTCAATTGCGTCGCTTTTTATTTATTTGTGATCACAGGGCTTCACTAAACATGGTCCATTAGTCCAAAAGTGTGCACATTTTAGAGAAATATTGATGGATTTCCACGTTTACTTCACATTTCTTTAGACAGAATCGTCATTTCTATACATTTTCCACTAAATTTTGCAATCTGATGAGCATGAAATGTCATATAACTCGATCTCGATCTGTCTACATACCGGGATACATGACTATTACTATGACTATAACATTAGATTGCAATAGAATGTTATTATAAACACTCGTTGGTGTTTTAAAATGAATTGTGAGCAAAAAAAAAACCATAGTATTAATCTCATAAATTGTCATGTGTAGCTAATTATAGCTGTTAATAACAGTCTGATTAACAAGTGCAAGTGCACAATACAAAGGTTGCTGCTCATGACTCCTTCCGACTACGCACATAACGAAGATATGTTTAGAAACCTCTTAGGAGTTTACTGTTCAAGACTCGTGAGCAGCAGACTTTTTATTTTGCACCTGCACTTGTCATACCAGGGCCAGGAGTCATCAATGAACAGGGGAAGGACAGAGGGCATGGCAGTATGACTGAAGTTGCCGAGATGTGTGCCAAATATTAAACCCACTACACATATGTGAAAATTATAGCAAGAGTACAAACATTGTGCTCCAAATGTACCTTCTTTTCATTCATTTGGCTAATTGTAGCTACCTTCATTTTCAGGTCGGATCAGACTTTGGTAGCAGGCTGCAAGGAGAGCGCCTGCCTGAGGGGCCGAGCCCAGAGGAACTCAACTGCAGAACGGCATTAAAACTGTTCTTCCTCAAAGCCCAGGAAGATTCACTGTCTATACTCAGGGTGCAAAGTTAGCCAGTAGGGATGTAGGGAGAGCTGCATGTCCTCCTCATCCAGTGTATTTTATTCATTTATTTTTTGTCTTAAAAAATAAACCAGTTCAACACAGGTAACCACTTTTGTTTCATTTCTTTGATGGCTCAAATCCATCCGGTCTGTAGTCGATTTTGTGTTTTGACCATTTGTGAACCACGTTAAACTCTGTCTCGTTTACCGTGCTTTGTGGGTATGACTGTTTTGCCATATCATCATTCATATCTATACAACCAGTGTGTTTATGGTTACATTGCTACCAGAGCACAGATTTGCTTACAAGAGCACAAAGTTCTTGATAGATTTAGGCTCTTAATTTTGCTCTCAGTGTGCGCCAGATTCATGCATTTAACTTTAAAATGTACAAGATTTTCTTACGGGGAGCAGACCACACACCACAGTCTCACAAACTCCTGTGGGAAACACTTGGTACACCCATACATTCTTCTTTTGTCAAAGGCATTCTTAAAGACTTATCTGGTAGCATGAGGTGATACCTGGACCCTACAGAGGTTAGACAGTCCAACTCCACCAAATACATGCCATTGCCAGAAGATTTGCTGTATTTCCCAGCACAGTCTCAAGAGCATTGAGGAGATTCCAGGAGACTTCAGTTACTCTAGGAGAGCTGGACAGGGCCGTAGAAGGTCCTTAACCCATCAGCAGGACCGGTATGTGCTCCTTTGTGCAAGAAGGAACAGGATGAGCNGCCAGAGCCCTACAAAATGACCTCCAGCAGGCCACTGGTGTGAATGTCTCTGACCAAACAATCAGAAACAGACTTCAGACTGGCCTGAGGGCCCAACGTCCTCTAGTGGGCCCTGTGCTCACTGCCCAGCACCATGGAGCTTGATTCTTCTTCTTCTTCTTTTGAATTTTTCCTTCAGGGGTCGCCACAGCAAATCATCCCTCACCACCTATCCCTATCTTCTGCATCCTCAACACTTGCACCCACTAGCGTCGTATCCTCATTTATTATGTCCATATATCTCCTCTTTGGCCTTCCTCTTCACCTCCTGCCTGGCAGCTCCATGTCCAACATTCTCCTACCAATATA
>CM074957.1:11330232-11361538 GCA_037577455.1 Pangasius macronema
AGGATGAAGGAATTGATACCATTGAATGGCCCCCACGCTCACCTGACCTAAATCCAATAGAACACCTCTGGGACATTGTGTCGGTCCATCCAACGCCTCCAGGTTGCACCTCAGACTGTCCAGGAGCTCAGTGATGCCCTGGTCCAGATCTGGGAGGAATTACCCCAGAACACCACCCGTCGTCTCATTAGGAGCATGCCTCAACGTTGTCAGGCATGCACACAAGCACGTGGGGGCCATACAAACTACTGAGTACCATTTTGACTTGCTGCAGTGAAGTTTCAGCAGAATGGACTAGCCTGCTGCATCTTTTTGTCACTTTGATTTTTGGGGTGTCTTTGAATTCAGCGCTCTGTAGGTTGCTAATTTTTATTTCCATCAAACGGTGTGGCATCCTTTCGCTCCTAACACATTACCCAGTCCATATAGATATCCAGCATGATATTTCTCCCCATTAAGATCTGATATGTTTTCAGTGTTTTGTATTCCTTTATTTTTTTTATTTTGAGCAGTATATAATATAAACTAAGTATTTTGGAAGACTTTTGCTAAGAAGTGTTTCTTTTTTCTCCTGTGTGTGGTGACTTTTGGGATGCCTTGTAATATCAAAAATAATATCAAGTGTGTTCTACCTTTAAAAAACTTGTATAAAGAGCAGTAAACAGCACTAAACTGCACAGTGTCAGTATTTGATGTGACAACTCTTAGGCTTTAAAAACGCATCAGTGATCTTTTTGCAGTTTTAGAAATTGGCTGGTACTTTTTTCCTTCCCCTAAACATCTTGGAGAATCTGTTCATCTGGAGGATTTTACTGTCAGACATTCTTCTCTTTTTTTTTTTTGTTTTGTTTTGTTTTGTTTTTTTTGTTTGTTTGTTTTTCCACGTAATCCCTGACAGCCAGCATTTGGTGGTTTTTTTTTTTTTTTTTTTCATCAACAACTCTTCTTAAATGTGTTTTTTCATCATTTATCCAGAAGGTATAAATAAAAAATGTGAAAGTTTTGATTGCATAAGCATTCACTGCTCTTGGCTCGTTTGAAAAGACGGGGTTAGAGTGATTAATTCTTACTTTGCTACTGAAGTATTACAAATCATTAGCTCATTTTATTAGTAGCTGAAGTTCTTGCTCTGTTTTGTTTAGTGGAATAACAGACTCGTTTTTCTGAATCTTTCAGTTCAATTATGGTTCAGTAGATGATTTTTGCTTAGAACATGGGTTCTAAGGTCATTTGTTGGACCTTTATCAGGCTGGATGTGGCCTGTGGGCCGTATTTTTGACGTCCCCGCTCTAAATGATGCATCTTAAGCAAGAGCTGAGAGTTCACTAAGGTCATAAAAAACAGTTTAAGACTCTCTCCTTATGTTAATGTGCCTTTTTATTTATGTTAAACATCAGTGTCTAATTCGCTCTCCAAAGTGGATAAATCTGAATTTTTATTTATTTATTTATTTGGATTTTGCAGAATGAATAAGCGTTTTAAAAATCCTGCCTACCTTTTGCGTTCAGACATGTTTGAATATTAGCGTCACTGGCAGCGTTTTCTCCAGGAAGATGGGCATGGGGCGGTGGTTCTTTCCTCTACTAGTCAGCCATTTGTATGTTTTTGTGCGACTGTGCCTTAGGCACATCTTCGGCAGAGGAAAGGGAGAGGCTACCACAGGACAGCTGGGTTCTGTGGACCTTCTGTGTTGCACGGGCATGCTCCCAGAGGTGCCAGCGCGCCACTTATCATCCCTGTGATGCAAATATGTGGAATGGCATGCAGACAGTTGTCCTGCGTGACCTCACAGGCACTTCCTCATTGCACTTTACAGTAACTGTTCCAGAAACACAACACGCTACAACTGATTTTTTTTTTTTCCTCCAACCTAGAAAAGTCGAGCTCTAGATACAAATGTTGTTTTTGATTTTGAAAATATGAGCATGAGTCTAAACCGGTCATTGACGATCTCCAGCAGTCAGCTGATGCATGTTTGGAATCACTCACTCAACCTAAAAGTAGTAGTTGTAGGTGATACAGTGAAGCCCTCACAGCCTGTTTCAGTTTGGTCAGTATGTTTTGTACCCAGACAAGATGATCAGATCTCCAATCATTTGTATTTAATATAGGAGTCAATCTCTTATTTTCTCTGTCTCAATATATGTGTGTGTGTGTGCAGGTGGTTCTTTGGGAGGATTCCTCGGGCAAGAGCAGAGGAGCTGCTGAACAAACAGAGGCACGATGGAGCTTTCCTTATTAGAGAGAGCGAGAGTGCGCCTGGAGACTTCTCCCTGTCTGTGAAGTGAGTGACCATGCTGGAGCTCATGCCTCATTTTAAACCATCCTTTTCATCCTGGCTCAGCTTTTCATTTCATAAATATTCTCTCTTTTTTTTGTCTGTCCTACCTTTCTATTTGAATGTTTTTGCTTGAAACTGAGTTCATGTGGAGTCCACTTAGGGATGGTGGCCACTCAGACAGGGGCTCCCGTCTAGAGCTCTGTGTGTGTGTGTGTGTGTGTGTGTGTGTGTGTGTGTGTGTGTGTGTGTGTGAGGAAAGACGTGCAGTGCATACGATGAGTGGAAATAATCGATTTTGCTTTTGTTATTTAATATACTTCGAGTGCATATGTCGACACACACTTACTTTAGATTTTGTACTTTTGGTAAAAATATGAACAAAACTGTATGTATTCGTAAGCATAAAAAAGATGTTTTTCGAAACGAATCTGCCGCGGGGGGGAGTTTTTCAGACACCACAAATTACCGACGTTATACTTTGTTGCAAGCCTTTATTGGCAGTTACAGCCTAGAGACATTTACGGTAAGAAGTAATTACGTTTTTGCAGCATTGTGGTTCTAGTTTGGCTCATGCCTCTTAGCAAATTGTCTCCAGTTCCCCAGGGTTACGAGGGACCCACTGATGAACTTGCAATTTTAAAATCCTCCATAAATCAGTGGGGTTCACGTCAGGAGATTCTTGAGTTATTTGGCTGTATGTTTCTTCTCTCTAGATTCAGTTCCTTGTCCACGGAGCTTGAATTCTAATTTAATATGTTCCTGTACATCGCTCCGTTCAGGTTTCCTTTGATTAAATGTAATGCCCCTGTAATGTACAGAGAAGCAGCCCCATGTCGTAATGTTCTCATACTTCACTGTGAGGATGGTGTTCTTGGGATCATACATACAACCCTTGTTTCTCCAAACAAGCTGAATTATTGCCAGAGAGTTCTGCGTTTGTTTTGTCTGACCAGAGTATATTGTTCCAAAAGTTCTGATTTGTTTAAGAGCGTGGGGTGTAAGCACAGAGATGATTGCGGTGCAGTTCATTGTTCTCAGCGTCGTGTTGTTCCTCCTGCTTTCAGGTCAACCTGCAGTTCTTCCAGTTACTACTGGCTTCTGTCTTCCCTTCTTTATCATCAGGCTGAGAGCGCTTTGTGAAATCTTGCATGGTGCTTCTGTCCAGGGTCGAACCTTTCCACCGCTTATTATCGAGCCAGTTGTACAGACAGAGATGTTTAAGGTCTTGCTATGGCTCTATAGCATTTTTCATGCTAGTATGCTCATGTGTACTTATATGCGGGTATGCTTATGTGTACTTATTAATAAGTACATAAGCCAGAGAACGTTGTGTGTAAATTTGAATTGGGTATATGCACTGGAAGTATGTTAACTTACAAAAAGTGAAATGTTGCAACACTTATTTCCTCTCACTGTAGGCCTGTAGCTGACCTCTAGTGGTCACTTCTCCCAGATTACCCTTTACCCACAGCCCAGCTTTCAGTCTCGTCTTTAATCCACCTCAGTTTCATCTGCGTGTGTGTGTGCGCCTGCGTGGGTGCGTGCGTGCGTGCATGTGTGCGTGCGTGCATGCGTACTGTCGGCTTCTGTGCCTTCTGTGTCACGGCTTCGGTTGTTCTGGCCTTTCATGTGCAGTTTCATATGCAAAGCAGCTCTTATCATCAGTGTAATTACCTGGTTTATTCCACCGCCACGCATGACTGGCTGGAAGAGGAGCGAAATTCTGGGTTTATTTCTGTGTTCCAGGATAAGGTCATTCCGCAGTCCACCATTTGAATACATTTTATTACTAGATTATATTATGGCACTATAATTGGAGTGTTGAAGATAAGGCTGACGTGTTACCTCCTTAAAGGCACACTGTAAAGTTTTTCAGCCTATCCCATTCGCCGCGTCAGTAACGTTTGTGTGATTTAGCAGCGATAATATTTTTACCTGTTTCCCTGACCTGTTACTGTGAAAAGACCGGAAAACCTGCTTCCCCAAAGCTGACTTGTAATGGAAGACTGATGGCAGCTTTTAAATTCCATCAATAAACGTCTGAAATACGCAGCATCTCTGTAACTCAAACGCAAAACTACACCCAGTCCACAGTAATAATACTAATAGTACTATGCCTTAGGGTAAGATAGACATCAGAGAAAGGCTTACACGTCTTACATAAGGCTTACGTCTGTACTTTCCGTTCTTTTCTTAATGGAGCAAAATGTGACAAGATTTCCTGATAATCATCATCATCCATATGCTGCAGATACAGTTGATTTAAAAGCTAGGTTAAATTATGTGAGGGAGTATGGCTCGCTCACACTTACCTCTCTCTCTCTGTCTCTCTCTCTCTTTCTCTTTCTCTTTCTGTGTCTCTCTCTCTGTCTCTGTCTCTCTCTCTCTCTGTGTCTCTCTCTCTGTGTCTCTCTCTCTGTCTCTGTCTCTCTCTCTCTCTCTCTCTCTCTCTCTTTGTCTCTCTCTCTCTTTGTCTCTCTCTCTCTCTGTCTCTCTCTCTCTCTCTCTCTCTCTCTCTCTGTCTCTCTGTGCCCCTACAGGTTTGGCAATGACGTGCAGCACTTCAAGGTGTTGCGTGATGGGGCAGGAAAGTACTTCTTGTGGGTTGTAAAGTTCAACTCCCTCAACGAGCTGGTGGATTATCACCGTTCAACCTCAGTCTCTCGAAACCAACAGATCTTTCTACGTGACATCGAGCAGGTGCCTCAGGTCAGCGAGCGGCAAACTAAAGTTCCAGCACTGAGCTCTATTACCTGATTATATTAGTGTTGAGCATACAGTGCATTTACAGCTGATTTCAGAGGAGACTGTCGTTTCTGTCATTCTAACTCACGCACTCCTTTTGTTGTTCGTGCAGCACCCCACATACGTGCAGGCCCTATTCGACTTTGACCCTCAGGAGGACGGCGAGCTCGGTTTCCGCCGCGGTGATTTCATCCAGGTCCTGGACAACTCGGATCCCAACTGGTGGAAGGGTGCATGCCACGGGCAGACAGGCATGTTCCCACGCAATTACGTCACACCTGTCAATCGGAACATGTAAACGACAAAAGTTATAGGTCCCTTCTTTCCAAACACACACACACCCCTCCTCAAATAAGCCTAAATGTCCCCCCTCTGCCCCTAACACCCTGTGTTTTGCAGAGTGAAAAGAGAAAAAAATGGAAACTGAAAAAAAGAAAAAAAAGAAGGAAAAAAAAGCGTCAGGAGAGTGTGTGTTTCTCCAGTGACATACGGGCAAAAAGAAAATCAATGCTGATTCCTGAGAATTATTGATTGCATCACTATGAACGCTTGCAGCCAGGGTCTAATGAGCCTAAGCTTAGTGCAACACCACACAGATTAACACCACAGCAGCCGTGTGTGTAGATTTCCCCCAGCTCCGTCTGCCTCCCCATCTTCTCCAATCCAACACCTTTCCACTGTAGTGCATTTTCTTTTCAGTACGTTTTGGCTGCATGTTTTAATCACATTGTAACAGGAAATCTTTGAGGCCATTTTAAGTTTAACGAAAGAAAACAAGATTTAAAAAAAAAAAAAAAAGAAAAAAAACACACCACACATTAGATAGATGCCATTTAAAAACAATGATAATTGATGCTAATTACAAGTTGCAGAGTCTGAAATAACAGGCACAAGAACTTTGTACATCAGTTTTTGGCCGTGAAAATATACATAGAGAGAGAATCCATTTTTAAGAAGATATATATTATATATTTGTATGTGTTTGTCTGTTTTATCTTTCCACACACTTTTTTTTTTTTTTTTTTTTTGTTCAGATGTAAATTATGTTCATTTGTTTTTGGATGAAGCGGAGTAGCTCTGGGACATGCTGAATCGTATCGTCAGTATAGTTTTGATGAATTGTAATCTGAGATTTCTCAGATACGTCGGCATGCTGTTTAACTCGCCACATAATTCCGTTTGGAGGAAAGACAAAAAAGTTAGTTTTGGAGCTGCATATTCTTAAACGTAACTGTTTATGAGGACTCTTTCAGTGAAATGCAGGTAAGAGCCGTTTTTCTCCTGCAGGAGTTTGTCTAATGTGAAATTGTCGCAAGGCCAGCCACCATTCGAAGCCAAGGTATTTACTGCAGCCACTTTTTTTTTTTTTTGTTTGTTTTGTTTTCTCCCTCCTCTCTCCCTCGGGCCGTGAATGTAGCTGACTTTAGACCTTAGAAAAGAGCATGAGGGAAATAAGGTCACTGTCCTGAACCACACACCCGCTCGAGATTTCAGAGGCGCATCTATTTACAGTGTCGAAACCATATATGACCATGTATGCATACACACGAAAACAATATGCACAGGGGTGTATACACATTTTAAGCAGAAGATTGAAAGTCGTGCGAGTTTGCTCTTTCATTATGATGTATTTCGCCGGTCCCCAAACTGGCACCAATAATACCAGTATGCGAAACCATAAAGAGTCTTTGTATGTGAATAGTAGAGATATCAGCTTTACTGATGTAACTGTTATTTTTTTTTCCCCTTCTCTCCATTCATATTGTGTGTTTTGAGCACTTTCTGTGTCAGCCATTTTGATTCCTTTGTTTTATATAGTTTTTTTTTTCCCCAACTTTTTTTTGTTGTTGTTGTTGTTTTGTTGTTCTCTCTGGATTAGTGCCTTTTTCTCTGGTGTGTCAGTGTTTCCGGCCTGCAGCTTTGGCCCGTGTCTTGGGTTCCATCAGTCCCACAGTGAGAGGTGGTGTTTCACTACGCTTCCCTGTACACACTTCCCCATTCGACACTTTGCACCAGTGTCTACATGGAACCAATCCTTTCTATTGAAATCTGTCACCTTCTCTTACTTAAAGAACATGTTTTGACAGTTCCTAATTTTTTTTTTATTATTGTTTTTTGGGGCTCTTTTTTAATTTGCTTTTTCTTTTTTTTTTTTTTTTTTTTTCAATTAATAAAAATGAAATTCTAAAAATATTGTGATGTATTGTTATCTGTTTTTGCCTTTGAAGGGGGCTACAGTGCTTGGCCTTGAAGTCTTTAACTTGGTTAGGGCACACAAAATGCAGGAAGCTGTTTATATTTCAACATCGTTAACAACCACTTCACTCTAAACCAGTTCCGTTTTTTTTAATTCCTGCCTGTTTCTTTCCTGAAACTTGAGGCTAATGACTATCTGTCTGTCTACATGATTTTGTGCACGGTAAACACATACGCAGAATTACTGCTTCCTTCTGTCCGTCTGTGGCGTTACATCATCGCTGACCTTTAGCATAGCCCTCTCTGTTAGCGCTGAAATGCTGAACGTCTCGGCGTTTGTACTGAAAGGGCACTGAGCCATCCATCACTCACTTTTTTTCCCCCCCCTTCAAATTTAAAAGCCATTAAAACATCCATATTTTTAGTCAGTGTCAGAGATATTGGCACTCTCGGTAAAGATGGGTGAAAAGGATTTTTGTGGTTAGAGTAATAACTGAGCGTTTAGAAAAATGATTAGTCAAACTTCTTAGTACTAAGTTTATTTAAACATGTTCACTGTGTTTAAGTATGTTCTTTAAAAAAAACCTCATAAGACCTCAGATAAAAATGATTAGTTTTATTATCAGTAGTCTTTGGATCGTAAAAAAAAAAAAAAGGCACTTCCACTTCTCTATTCAACATTAATATCAAGTAAGGCAGGTAAATACTGTAACGAATATTTGTTCTGTTATCATCAGTAACTGCTTTATCCTGGTCAGGATCTGGAGCTTATCCCAGGACCACACCCAGGATAGGAAACGCCAAACGGACAGTAGCCAGAGCTCGAGATCAGACCTCGGTCACCAGCACTACCTGCAGCACCACCAGTTTGCAAAAGAAATTCTAAACAAAGCAGGCGGTTATTTAATTTGAGCTAAAGATTATTAAGTATTGCCACATCACAGGTCCTGGGATTGATCCTGAGTTCGGGTTACTGCCTGTGTGGAGTTTTGATGGTTTGTCCCCATCGGCATGGCCTTAGGGTGGTGGAGGAATCTGGACTTAAATCATTGTTGGGGTCCTACAGACACCATCAGATGAATCCACAGCTGCTCTTAACGTGGGGGAAAAAATATCAAGGCTGCTATAGCACAAAACAGTTATTATAATAATCTCTCAATAAATTGGTATAAGGAGACAAGTTGTATCAGTTGCTCAGCCACTGTTGTACGTTAAGTATACAATTATATCATTTTTCAGTTTCTCCATCAGAACTCTTCTTCTTCTTCTTCTTCTTTCGGCTTTTCCCTTCAGGGGTCGCCACAGCGAATCATCACTCTCCACCTATCCCTATCTTCAGCATCCAGTTATTATTTAGAATTATTTAAAAATCCATTGCATGAATATAAGATTAAATATGCTCTACTAGTGGGTGTCGCAAGCTGCTTGCTGTTGTACGTGAATGAAATGGTCTAGTTCTTCCCACCTAGAACGTTTACACGGGCATTGTCATGCCGGAGCGTGTTTGAGCCCCTTAGTTCCAGTGAAAGGAAACTGTAATGCTGAAATTCCACACAATTGTGGAACACAACACTTTGGGGAAGGCCCACATGCGAGTGTGATGGTCAGGTGTCCACAGACTTTTGGCTATTAAGTGTATTTGTAGCAAAGTCCTTGAAAAATCCACCTCCGTAAAATCCATTCTCTGAGGTTTTCTCCATTTTTGTACTACAATGTACTTTCTTTATGCAACTCTATGACAGTCAGATAGCTCATATCCAAAGGCCACACGACTGAACCAGCCAAATATGACTGACGTACAAATGAATAAACCAAAGCTTTTGATTAATTTGGGGACCCCCTTTTGCCAGAGCCCTGGGTTACAGCTCAGGTTAGACCATGCATGTCCAGCCCTGCTTCTGGTGTTCCCAAGTTTCCTCCAGGTTCTCCTGTTTCTTCTCACTGTCCAAAAACATGCAGGTAGGTGGATTGGCTATGTCAAATTGCCCCTAGGTGTGAATGAGTGTGTGAATGGAGTCCTGCGATGGACTGATATCCCACCCATGGTAAATTTTCCTGCCTTGTGCCCAGTGTTAGCAGCAGGATCAGCTCTAGAGCCACCATGACCCTGATATACAGATGGAAATTTATTGGCGTCTTTAGATATGGGGAAGTTTTTAACTTTCTCACTTCCTTTTCAGATGCTCATTAAAGTATATCGAAAAATTGTGAGTAATGTGTTGAAATGTATAAAGGTTTTAGTGCTTTTTTTTTTTAAAGTCTCGTTTTGTGACATACATAAATAGAACTTCTGACATCTCGTCACGCAGGAGCTTTCCTGATTTTGCAGATGGGATTATGGTTATCGCGACGTTTCTACTTTAAACTCAAAATGCAAAATGACAAGTATAAATAGAATAAGTGGCTTTCTACTTCCCCTGATTTCACTGTGACCGAAAGAGAAAACATTTCTACTGGGTGTATTCTGTAATTTAGACTTAACACTTAAGCCATTTCTTCTCTCACAGGTTCTACATAGGCTGCTTCATCCTGATCTTCATGGCTGTAACTAAATCAAAGAAGTCTAATTATGTGAAGTGTTTTATGTTACTTCATAACTCAGAGCAGTGCTCCATGATTTCCTATTTAATTACATTAAATGTGTTGAAGTATCAGATGAGTGCTGTGTCTTAAAATAGTTGGGTTTTACCAGCATGGCCTGCTCTGCTGGGTGATGTGGTGGTTATAAAATATGCAAAAGCAGTAAGAACTCCGGTTCTCTTGCCATGTGCGCTGCTGCTGATTCTGATGATAAGAGCTCAGGCTGTTGAAACCACACCACCTGCAAGCTTCTAGCGGTTTTACGGTCGAACGTAGCTTATATTTTATGTTATTTCCAGTTTCCCTGTAAAACTGAGTTTAGCTTTTAGCTTTAACTAGTCACAGTACAGCAGTGATCTAGAGCACACATGCTGCCTATAACCATGCTTGATATTCACTGATCTTTAAGAGTGGATGTGTATTAATAGTAAATAAGCTTTAGAGCTACTGTTCTCTCGCTACATGGGTCAGTGCTTGTATGTGGTGCTTTTTGTTCCTCAGTGATTTAAAAAAAAACTTGTACATTTATGATGCAAACTGAAAAATTATGATGAAAAATATGTAGAAAGTGTTTACATTAATAGTCATATTAAGAGTTTTGCTGAATAGTAAACAGTAACACTGTAAAATGAAATTCTTACTCTGGGTTACACGGGAAGTGATATAAAATTGTTGTTATAAATTGCACTGTGGGGTGAGGGTGTACCGGTGGACTGATATGAAATATGCTACAACTCCTAATGTGTTAGTCTTCTTCTTCTTTCGGCTTTTCCCTTCAGGGGTTGCCACAGCGAATCATCACTTTCCACCTATCCCTATCTTCTGCATCCTCAACACTTGCACCCACTAGCTTCATCTCCTCATNGCTGTCCCTCTGATGTACTCGTTCCTAATCCTGTCCAACCTCGTCACTCCCAAAGAGAACCTCAACATCTTCAGCTCCGCTACCTCTAGCTCTGACTCCTGTCTCTTCCTCAGTGACACTGTCTCTAAACAACTCCTAATGTGTTAGCATGCATACAAAACTTAATAGGAACACAATTCATACAATTTTGCAGATAGATGGTCAAGAGTCTAACTTACAACAAGAGAAGAGCACATCAGGATCCACTCCTGTCAGCCAAGAGGCTACAGTGAGCACAGGTTTACCAAAGCTGTACTGAAGAGTAGAAGAACATTACCTGCTGTTTTGTCAATATTCAACTGTCCACTTATAGTGAACTGTAGCTTCAGATTGCTGTTCTCAGCTGACAGGAGTGGAACCCGTTGTGGTAGTCTACTGCTGTAACACTTCCACCTCAGCTTTCAGTGTGTTGTGCATTCTGAGATGCTTTTCTGCTCAGTATGGTTGTAAAGAGTGGTTATTTGAGTTGTCATAGCATTCCTGTCAGCTCGAATCAGTCTGGTCATTGTCTTCTGATCTCTCTCATCAACAAGTTGTTTACACAGCAGAACTGCTATTCACCGGATGTGTTTTGTTTTTTTCGCGCCATTCAGTGTGAACGTGTGAGATTGTTGTGTGTGAAAATCCCAGGAGATCAGCAGTTTCTAAAATAGTCAAACCAGCCCGACTGGTACCAAGAACCATTCCACAGTCAAAGTCACTGAGATCACATTTTTCTCCGATTCTGATGTTTGATCTGAGCATTAACTGAGCTCCTGACCTGCATCCGCATGATTTTATACATTGTACTGCTGCCACATTATTGGCTGATTTCGTAATTGCATGAATAAGCAAGGGGCACCAGTGTATGTATATTTCCTTTACATTAAAATAAATGATTCCTATGAAAAGAGCATGTTATGTTTATATAGCACCGTGTTCAAAAGCACAAGTTCTAACAGGGTGGAACATAACAGTGGAAATACAGAGGCAAGATTAGATCCAGCATGCATACACTTACTCAGTGGTAGATTAATATTTGACCTTGGTCATGCTTTTTAAGTAGCAATGTATTTACATATTCTGAAGTTTTGAAATGGAATTCTTTTCCAGTGTAATTTTATCTAACAGAGGGGCATGTGTACGAGTGGAGCACGCACACTGTCGTAATAAAAACACAAAGAGAACTGTTAGGAGTTGACCCGCTTGGCAAATTAAAACACCCAACAAAATGTGATGTCTGTTCATCAGAATAATGACAGAAGTCTGGGTTGATTTTCTTTTAGAGTCAAAGTACTGCATAATAACAGTGTGGAAAGTCAATTAAATTAAAGATTCATGGGAGAAAAAAGTCTTAAGCAGGTGATTGGGCTGTATGTATTTAAATAAATAACATAAACGTATTTATTTATTTATTTATTTATTTATTTATTTATTTATTTAAATTGTATAGTGTCATGATAGAGTCTCTGTAAAGAAAATGTCAAGTATCATCTGGGCATAGGAGAAAACATTTACACTGATGCAAAATAATGTTATACAGTTTTATATTAATATATTTGTTGTAATACATAAACAAATAACTAAACTGAGATAGAATATTTAAAAGGGGGGGCATCTGAAGGTCATTACAGGTCCTGGCTGCCTCCCATGTAATTCACAGTCCAATTGGTCATCTGGTGATGCAGTTAACACGGCCAAACTCACGTCTGGAATCCTGGCCATCAGCACCGGTGCAGAGCTACTTCCTTCTGTTAAACTCCTGACGTTTGCAGGTGACACATGATGAGTCAGCCGTCTGATCCGAGATGGTGATGTGTCGACACAGCTCATTTTCTGGTGCGGTTACAACGATCTGAAGCTGAACACGTGCAACTGGTAGACTTTAGGAGCTGCCCCCTCACCACTGCTTTCTCTTAGCATACAGGACACAACTGATCATCGCTGAGCCCCTCGCACCCAGGCCACCACATTTTACCACCGTGCTGTTGAGTTCTCTGTTCTGATTGGTCAGAATATGTTGATTAATTGTCTATAATAAGAGCAGCTCAGACAGTAGTGCTGGCCACAAGGCAAATCACAGGTTTACACTCAAGGGGGGAAAAAACGGGCCAGGCCCAAAATGGTAAAATATTAAGCTTTGAATGGTCTTAACAACAAATCACTGGTCAGGAAATTAACAAGAACTAAACAAAAGGAAAGGAAGTTAGTATGGGATAGCTTTTCCCTTTTTCTTTAAATGTAATGGGCTGCATCAGGTGTGGTAGATAACCAAATAATGACTAATCTTTAAAAAAAAAAAAAATCCCAGGAGATATTTCTTGGAAAACGTTGTACACTCAGACGTGTTAGTTTGAATTTTACATCAAACATTTTAATCATTATCATAATTTTGCCTTTGTGTACAAGAAGACTATATAAGTGAATTCCCCAGTTTCTAGCTTTTCCCCAAACTAACAGTTCACTGCAGCGAAAGTAAATGAGCAAATGATAGAACAGGAGCTCTCAGGAGTGCATTTGTTTAATTCTTGCTCATCTTCTGACCAATGATTTGTTGTTAAGACCATTAAAAGCTTAATATTTTCTATCTTGCGCTTGGCCTATTTTTTTAATCCAGGAATTTATATTAATGTGCTCATTTGAATATGTTATTATAATTTCTACAGTAACAACTTACACAGACTTATGATGGAAGCCACGTGTAATCTGATCCTGATACAGAAAAAAAAAAAACGTGTAATCATTGATATGGCGAAGATTGTTTTTCTGTGAGATGTTTATTTCGCATTTGTGGAAGGAGTCTCCACTGTCAGTGCTTTGTAACAGTCAGAGATAGAGCTGTATCTTTTCTGACATGGTTTTCAGGACAGAGGGGCTTGGCAGACAGTCTCCATGTGTGTGTTATGCTAACAGTGTTATCTTCTTATCATCATTATTATTGTATTGTAAAGTCTACAAGCAGAGTGAGCACTCAACACCCAAATTCCTAGTACACACTAGCGTACCACGCCAGTAAAACACAATTCTGAGAGAAAAACACCCAAATACAAAGAATAACCCATGTGTGTGCCATTTTTTTGAAGTATTCAATAGATTTCCTTCTTGGTAGGACTATATTTAATGTTCGTTTCCTACAGCAGCTCTGCCAGTGTGTGCACATAACACATCCAGGGTTACACCAGGTCATTACAAATGGTACTAGAAATTTCCATGCAAACCTGTGTGCTGCCATTGGATTAAAAAAAAAAAAAAAAAACACTGATAAACCTGGCAGATGTAACTGTTCAGCCGCACCCCATGTAAATGTGTCCCAAAATGCAAAAACGCAGAGCTCTTTGTATTCCAGCTTCATTTATCTTTAACTGATCAGTGTTGGCCTTTTCATCTTCTTCTGCTTGTTTACTAGCCTGGCGAAAATAGACTTTTCATCTTGGTTGCACTTAGACATAAATAAACACATACGTCTGGGGTTTTTTTGGTGGTTTTTTATTTTTATTTTTTTATTTTTTAATTCCAGTGAGCTACATACTCTCCCTCCTTCTTATGAGCAAATACACATGTGAATCTGAGCGGATGAATATGGAGTGTGAAGCTTGAAACTTTTTTTTTTTTAAGTTATCTATACTAGAGTAGGATAATGTTAAAGGCATAACTATTTCAGTCAGTCACTATGTCTATATAATTGTGTGTTTTACGTCTGTCTGAAACACCGGATGTTCACACACATCAAAAGAATTCATGCTGGAATGTAGTATCATGGTGTAACACTGTCACCTGCTGGATACTTGTATTTATTATTTTGTCTAAATAAATTATAAATCTGAGTGATTTATGAATTCCCCATTATGCACTTCATTAATTAACGTATGTATTCATTCTGAAGGTGTAACATTTTACTCGAATCCTGCGTGAAAAGACTGATATGTTACCGCTACCAGGTGTCATAAGCTGAATGTTTCAAACCACAGCACTTTTGAATTCTCCGTTCTGACTGGTCGGGAAATGTTGATTCATTTTCTATAACAGCAGCTCTACAGATGAAAGGAGTGCCGGCTGTCATTCAAATCACAGCTTTATATTAATGCCCTCGCTCTAATATGTTATTGTTTCTATAGATTGTCGGGTAAGTGTCCCTGAACATATCGTGTGTGAGTCGTATTATATTCCCGTCATTATTATTATACCTAACTTAGTGGTGTTATTTAACAGAAACAGAAAAGAAAAATGTGCAATACTTTTTTTATTTGACATTTATGGAAGAAGTCTCTAGTGTCAGTGCTTTGTAACAGTACGTTTTCCAACACAGTCTGAAGCTCTGCTGTCAGGACAGAGGACTGTCCGATCTCGTAACAAGCTGCAGGTTTTTATCCGTGTTTATTAATGAATCTATCTATCTATTTATATTCTTATTAACTTCTAGAGAAAGAGAGACTAAAAGAGAAGCTGGTGAGGAAACGACTGTTTATAACTGCTGTAATGTAAGTACTAACAGGAACTAACTTACCTCATGGATGTTCTGAAACATTAAATGTAACTATAAATGGTTAAAAGCACCACATGTCACTCGTAAATTTATTCAAAATTGTAATCGCTGGCATGTTGCTGTGGTATAAGAGAAATAAAACACTTTGGGATGTGCTGTTATAGGAAAAGGATCAATAGTACAAATTTTTATTGAGTAAAGAGCAACATACGCTTTTTTATCTGATTATGGTTCCATTTAATTCATGAAACAAGACTTTTCCTCTTTTCACTCGCATCATAGCAGCTAGAAACAGACTTTCCTTCAGCAGCCTCTCTTTTATTCTCTCTCTGGAATAAAAAAGACAGAAAAAAATAAACAGATTCACCAGCTTTCCAGTCAGTCCCTGTTACTACTCCTTATTGTAGTGCTCCTTTTAATATTTTTGTTTATAGTCAAAGCCCATTGTGTGTGTGTGTGTGTGTGTGTGTGTGTGTGTCTGAGGCCATAGTGAAAATGCTTCAATTTTGCATTCTTTTCTAACTTAATACAAAAGTCTAGTGAGCTCAGATTTCTGGACCCCATGGATGATGTTCTCTGTTACCGACATTAGGGGTGATGAGGAAAAGTGTCGCCGTAGTCGGCAGGATTCGAACCTGCGCGGGGAGACCCCAATGGATTTCTAGTCCATCGCCTTAACCACTCGGCCACGACTACTCACAAAGACTAGTTCCTCTCACAGCACATTGAAAACAGATAACTATCACTGAACGCGTTTTGGACACGTAAACTAGTAGCGGGGAACGTTATGAAATGCGGTTTATTGTAGAACTGAACATGACTGAACTAACAGGCAGTGCTGTACAACAGCGTGGCGCCTGTAGCTTACCACAACAACAAACTAGCTCGTTAGCGCTAACGTGGCTTTAGCAGATAGCTACAGGAGGTGATTAAAGACGGAGGTGGAGGATTATATCTACTACAGACTGTGGCTGAGAACGAGTCTCATTTCAAATTTTCCAAATTTCGAAAGTAAAACCACGTGTTTGTCGAACACATTTCGAGGCATGTATTTTTCCCCCCTTCTGGCTTATAGCCAACTCAAGCTACTGTGGCCATGTGGTCCAAACAAAAGATTATGGAGAAAACAACAAAAGCCAACTGTAAGAACAGGGAATTGACCATAATATGTAAATAATCCACTTTAGTAAACAGAGAAAACGATGTTCACAAATATCTCACATTCCTTTGTGAAATGTGAAAAAAAATTACTTGGCACTGAATCCAAAACATGAACATCTTAGAAAGTTCTGACTCTCAAAATCCTAAACTCAAATCAGCAACAGCTCTGGACATACTAGTCTGAATATGTATTTGTCACTGTAAAGTAATTTTGGCTAAGAAGTTAATGAAATTAATGAGCATGTATAACATTTTAGTAGTTTTTATTTGAAACTACTAAAGTTTGGGAACTTTAAGGCTCCTGGGTGGCGCTCCGTCATGAAGCTGGTTGAGAAGAGTGTGCAAAGTTTCATCGGGAATACCGTCAGGACTTTAATAGTTTCATTGATCACTGTATAATCCCATATATGTGTCAATGTCCTAATTAATATTTTAAGATAGAAGATGAATAAAAATGAAAAAAAACCTTGTGGCCACACATGTAAAGACACCCTGTAAAGCAAAGATGCCTATAAATTCCCTCTTTTGACCGCTCCTGTTCACTACAGCGGATCACCCATCTGCATGTACTGACTCTGGCAACGTTTTATACCAGATGCCCATCCTGATGCAGTCCTCTCCACATTCAGGCTTGAGACTGGCACTGAGAGTGGCTGAGGTTGGAGCCAATGACACCTTCATAAACAATGAAATGAAACATTTCAACATATAAAAATTGACTGTAAAGAACATTAAGCAGTAATAAACTAAGTCAGCATTTAGGGATGTTGTGGCACTTGAGACAGGTCTTGAGACCACAAATCAATGGTCTCAGTCCTGTCCTGTGGTGAAATTTTCGCTCAATCTTGTCTTGCGAGGTGTTGGTCTCATCTCAGTCTTGCCCTCGTCATACTTGGTCTTGACTCGCACTCCATTGGCTATGGTCTTGGTCTTGAACCGTTGTAATCGTTGTGAACTTCCACCAGAACTTAGGTTGTGATCGAAAATCACAGTGGTAGGACGAAATTTTTTACATTCAGTTCTCTTGGGTGCACTGCTGTGCAGTTTTATGATGAAACAGTTTTTTCTTGCTTATTGAAAAACTTGCCATAGATCTTCTCAAGTTTATTGCTGTCTCAGACAGCTGCCATTATGTTTTTTTTTTTAAATCTGTTTTATGTTGCTTTATATGCCAGGAAAATTTTGCACCAGTCCATTGCACTATGGGCACTATGAACACATATTCTCATCTAGGCATGTTTTTGGGAGGTGGCAGGAAGCTGGGGAAACCCACTCAGACACAGGGAGAACATGCGGAATTCCCCAGGGACAGTAACCCAAACTCGAGGGATCGAACTGTGATCGAACTGGGAACTTTAAGGGGGAACAAGTGCCAGGACATTGAAAGGAATAAAAATTGTATAAGTTAAATTTTGCTATTGGATAACGCTTATGTGGTCATTCTCCTCTCTCTCTCTCTCTCTCTCTCTCTCTCTCTGGCATTTTACGTTGATGATTGAACATACAGTAACTCTGTGAAGCCTACAAGCCTACAAAAAAACTTTAGTGGTAAACATGATTTGCCTGATGTTTGCAGTGATTTAAAGACACTACTTCAAATCTCTTTCCACAAATACACTCTAATAAACATACCAAATATACTTGTTTGTTGTTGCTGGAGTGGTACTATCAAGGGTACATTTTTTTGTACCTTATCTTTTGTCTGAGAAAGTGTATGTGGTGTAACCTTTTTTTTTTTTTTTTTAGCAATTTTGCATATATTAGTACACATAGCATATTTCATTTCATACTCCACCTGTACTGATGGTTTATCAAAAGGAATGTATATATATAAATGGATCTGAGAGACTATGACAAGGGCCAAATTGTGACGGCTAGACAACTGGGTCAGAGCATTTCCAAAGTGGCAGGTCTTGTGGGGTGTTCCCAGTAGGCAGCGGTTAGTACCTACCAAAAGCAGTCCAAGGAAGGACAACTGGTGAACTGGTGACAGGGTCATGGGCACCCAAGGCTCACTGACCCACATGGGGAGCGAAGGCTAGCCCATCTGGTCTGATCCCACAGAAGAGCTACTGTAGAACAGGTGGCTGAAAAAGTTAATGCTAGCTATGATAGAAAGGTGTGAGAACACACAATGCATCGCAGCTTGCTGGATATGGGGCTGCATAGCCGCAGACCAGTCAGGGTGCCCATGCTGACTCCAGTCCATCACTGAAAGCACCTACAGTGGGCAGGTGAGCATCAGAAATGGACCATGGAGCAATGGAAGAAGGTGGCCTAGTCTGATGAATCACGTTTTCTTTTACATCATGTGGACGGCCGGGTGCATGTACTAGGGAAGAGATGGCGCCAGGATGCACTATGGGAAGAAGGCAAGCCGACAGAGGCAGTGTGATGCTCTGTGCAATGTTGTACTGGGAAACCTTGGGTCTTGGCATTCATGTGGATGTTACTTTGACACGTACCACCTACCTAAACACTGATGCACACCAAGTACACCTCTTCATGGCAACAGTATTCCCTAATGGCAGTGGCCTCTTTGAGCAGGATAATATTTAATATTTAATGCTCCCTGCCACACTGCAAAAATTGTTCAGGAATGGTTTGAGGAACATGACAAAGAGTTCAAAGTGTTGACTTGGTCTCCAAATTCCCCAAATCTCAGTCTGATCGATCATCTGTGATATGTGCGGGACAAACAAGTCTGACCTCCCACTTACAAGACTTAAAGAATCTGCTGCTAACGTCTTGGTGCCAGATACAACAGCACACCTTCAGAGGTCTTGTGGAGTCCATGCCTTGATGGCACAGAGCTGGTTTAGTGACACAATGGACCTAACACAATATTAGGCAGATCATTTTAATGTTATGGATGATCTGTGTGTGTGTGTGTGTGTGTGTGTGTGTGTGTGTGTTTGTAAATGCAAGTTTTACATCATGTCTGTCAAAAACTAAAACATTACACTGAATACACTGAGTTTGTCCAGGAGTTTATACAGGAAGAACAGTTAAATATGTCTAGATAACAATACGTGCAGGATTTCTAATTCATTGAATTCTGACTTTAACGTGTAACGTAACGTGTTTGTCGTGACGTGGTTTTGTTGTGTTTTCCTATGACTGGATCAGTAGAGTGATGTTATCTATCACTGTAAAGTTGCAGTGAAAGACAGAGCAGTGAATGTAGTGAGCGCTCAGGCAGTTGTGTAGAGCGGGGAGGTCACGTGACCCGGGCTCGCGGCCCGCTGTGTTTGGAGTACACGGAGAGAGAGGAAGCAACATGGCGACTGCGAGCGACCCGAAGCGGGACGCCGGCCATTCGCTTTGAG
This sequence comes from Pangasius macronema, assembly GCA_037577455.1. Classification (NCBI taxonomy): domain Eukaryota; kingdom Metazoa; phylum Chordata; class Actinopteri; order Siluriformes; family Pangasiidae; genus Pangasius; species Pangasius macronema. The sequence goes on from CM074957.1 coordinate 11,349,891, forward strand.
CTTTCTCGCGTTAACCGAGTCCGTGGCTTCACTGGACTATTGCATCCGTATCTCTGCAAGTTTAGCTTTCCGTCGGTGCCTGAAAATTGGAGTTTTCTGCACTTCCGGTGCGCGCTAGGACTGAAAAAGAAAAGAATAGGTTTTTCTATGTGTAATGAGGGGGAGAAGAGGCAGGCCGCCCAAAACCCTGCTGATGCAGGAGCCTTCTCCAGGGCCGGTGCGCGGTCTCAGACCCCGGAAAGGATTAAAGGGGAAGGGGAGAGGAGGCAGCGACGACGATTTTGTGACACCCAAGCGGGGAAACCCTCATTCATCGCGGGGGAAGAGGAAAGCTGGATCCGCGACATCGCGGGGTAGAGGCAGGGGCAGAGGAGCTGGAAGAGGCAGGGGGAGACGGAGCGCCGCTAGCGCCGTGGTGTACGATGACCACGAGAGCGAGGAAGAGGAGGATGCGGTGAGTTTAGCCTCGGAGGAGGATGACTACATGGAAGAAGAGCCTCTCACCGAGGAAGAAGATGAGGTAATCGACAACGAGTCCGACTACCTCGAAGAGCTGCCCGAGGAGGAGGAGGATGATGCCAGCTACTGCACGGAGAGCAGCCACGGCAGCACTCCAGGTATCACTGTAGCTAATGAGCTAACTAGCTAGCTAACTAACTAACTAACTAAGTTCACCACTCACTCATGTTCTGCACCTGCTCCTGCAAAACTCCCATGGCCTCTTTTATTACCGTCTTTGATTTCTGTTAAATCTTAACCAAATGCTGGCTTGATCGCTCAAAATGGAGTAGCTATGTGCTAAGTAAAGGCAGGCCTAACTTTTAGCACACAGTGTTGGCTAGCTGTCTGAGTTGAATAGGTGTTTATTGTGTTGAATAGTGGCTAAGAGAACAATCAGGTGTTTGGTTACTACAGTCTTTTTGATTCACTTTTCATTCACAACATCGTCTTTGATCGCTAAATACACAGAAAGGCGAAGAGTGCTAGCTGGCTGCTTAGCTTAGTAAACTTAGCATGTTTCATTCAGCCATGAGCTTCACTTTAGCAGGCTTGCTAACAAGCAACATAAAGCTCAAATAAAGTAGAACTGATTTTCTTAACCAGATTAATTAGTATATTATTAAACCTTTGTACCTTAAACCTACCGGTTCTGTCTTTTTGAGCTCTGAATTTGTAGAATTGTGTTCATTAGTGTTAGAGCTGAAGTTAGTTAGACACTATTATGTGAATATTAAAGATCGGCTTGCTGTTAGCAGACCGGTGTGCTAGCTATCGCTGTGCTCCAGTAGAGTTTAAAACGCGTAATGGCCTCTGTTTGACCCTCTGTTTACACGAGCTTGACTTTTTCTGAAAAGGAAACATTGTCATGTTGTTGGTGAGTCTTGTAGCGAGCAGGCACCCGTGTAGCTAAACCCTGGCTCTTCTTCATTAGCTAAGCAGCTAACAAGCTAGTCAGGCTAATGACAGGATCCCATGCGTTGGATTGTTTTGAAAACGAGCGCCAGTAGCGCTTCACCTCACACACGGAGGGAGTTTCATACTGAACGACTGCCAATATCCTACTGACATTGCCAAAATTATTGATGAAACTCAATAAAAGTGGAGATATTTGTCTCTTAAAATGCTTACATATATATTTCCGTTCTTTCTTACGTTACTCATATATGTTTTTGTAACTCCCTGTGGTGCTGCTCGTGAAATCCTCTAGACTTTGTAGTCTTTATTCGTTCATATTTACGTAGTCAGAGAGGTTCGGTACAAGCTGTCCTTGCTAATACACGATTATGACACACATGAATCACAACTGCAGAAGGAAATTAAAAATAATAAATATAAAAAAAAGGCACACAAAACTGTCATTTTTTTTTTCCTTTTCATTGAGTATCTTTCGCTTGTGACAGGATCTTAGTGATCAGCTAGGGACACATTTAGATAAGAGTGTAAACGCGTAATGTTATTAGGATCCAATCCAGACACATCTTATATGACTAGGTTTGCTGTAACATGGTTACATTAGTTACATGCTGCAAAATCTGTGGGATTGTCTCAATGATACACACATACGAACGAGAAAAGATCCGGCCTCCTCTGCCGCTCGGGTAGCCGGCGGGAGAGGGCAGGACCTGCAGAAAGAGATCCCTCCCCTGGAGCTGCCAAAGTCCTCGGAGGACCTGCTCATCCCCCCCGAGCAGCTCCTGAACGCTTCAGCCGTGTACGAGGTGCTGCGCACTTTCAGCACAGTGTTACGTCTCTCGCCCTTCCGCTTTGAGGACTTCTGTGCAGCGCTGGCGGGCCAGGAGCAGTGCGCACTGCTGGCCGAGACACACATAGCGTTACTCAAGGCCATCCTGCGTGAGGAGGACTCCTCCAATACCACATTTGGGCCAGCTGACCTTAAGGACAGTGTCAACTCTACTCTGTACTTTGTGGACGGCATGACGTGGCCCGAGGTGGTGCGCGCGTACTGCGAGAGTGAACCCGAGTACAGCGGCGCTGCACTCGAGCACCTGGAGGTTGATGAGTACCCGTATGGGCCGCTGGAGAGCAAGGTGACGGTGCTGCAGTTCCTTGTGGACCGCTTTCTCACCACTAACATGGCCCGTGAAGAGCTGATGAGCGAAGGAGCCGTGCAGTACGACGACCACTGCCGCTCGTGCCACCGCCTCGGCGACCTGCTCTGCTGTGAAACATGCTCGGCTGTCTACCATCTGGAGTGCGTGCGGCCGCCTCTGGAGGCCGTACCCGAGGATGAGTGGCAGTGTGAGATATGTGCAGCACATCGTGTGCCCGGTGTCAGCGACTGCATCACAGAGGCCCAGAGGAGCCGCCCGTACCTGCGGCAGGAGCCCATCGGCTACGACCGGCACCAGCGGAAGTACTGGTTCCTCAATCGCAGGGTCATTGTGTGAGTTTTACACCTCTTATAATTTGAATAAGTTCTTGCAGGGCGTTAATCATAATATGAGAACACACAACACAGTTTGCGGTATTCCACATCCACATAGACCATGAAAAACAATCCCTAGCAATTCACATGCACCTCCAGCCATTTTGGATTATGTTAAAGCTACAGTCAGTGATTTTTAGCCAAAGGTAGTTGAAGCTAGCTGTTTTTTTTGAAACACAACATTTAAACATATGCAGCCAATCCTTGCACACAGATCTACAGTAGAACCCCAGGAAGTTTTCTGAACTGACAGCCAACATCACTGACAGGCTGCTTCCTGATTCTGTTAAATATATATATTTATCATAAATAATTTTCACACTTAAAAATTCTAGTTTTAACTCCCTCAGTTTCTAACATTATAACAGCTTCACTCTTCACTCCTGTTGTCAGTCTACACACTCAGAATAAGACTTTGAGCTTTAATTGGGTTTGAGAAATCAGTCTCTCAGTTAGAAAGATTGTTCTGTTCGCAAAGTTTTTCAAACTTGGATCCAAGTTTAATTAACACAGAACTCTCGTCTGGTGGTTTACTGAGTCCTGGGATTGCCTTCAAAAAGAACACATGCAATGCTACCTTTAGGCTTTGCAAAGATAACAGGGGAAAGATAGACAGCTATCTTAGACTGCCTTCTCAATGGAATAGTGTTCATCAGCACACACCTAGAGGTCTGTTAGATAAGAAACTTTAGGTCCTGAGGGAGCACAGGATGTTTTGTTTTGTTTTTTCTTTTAGTCTTGACACACTTGATTCAGCTCAGGATTTAGTGCTGTATCCAGATTAATCAGTTATTTAATGTATTTTTGTTTAGTTTATCCAGGGAGAGGCCTAGTATGAAAGGAGAAGTATCAGGTGCTGTAGTATCTGCCATCAGCGCGCTGACTGCTGGTGTATCTCGCACGTGGGAGGATTTATTTATTTATTTATTTTTTGAGCAAGCAGCCCCTTGTAGCACCGCATTACATCATATGATATTTAAACCGAGATCACCGGTCTCCTGTTGAGTCTAAATGAATTATAATACTCATGTACCTGAATCATTTTGAACAGGCAAAACATTGTTATTGCTTAATAGCCTGGTGGGTTTAATCTAGAATGGCAGCAGGATAACTGTGTATTGTTGAGGTCATGCTTTTCCCGAAAGCTTTGACTTGTTCATTTAAAATGCAGTGTTTGATTTTGAATGCTGCACCCGCATCTGTTCATCTTTTTTTTTTTTTTACAATGACATGATAAACTGTTCACCTTCAGTTACGAAAAAAAATGCATAACAAATTTCCTCTCAAGTTGTGCAAGATGTGTGCAGACATTTTAATTACAGTGCTGCTTAAGTAGCAGTGTAACTTTGTTATAAAATTCAAAAGCCTTCTAATGGAAGTAGGCATGGGAAAGAAGCTTCTTGTGATTTTTCTTTTGGCTTCAAACGTCTGCATTTATCTGTGCAAAACACTTTTGCTCATCTTTGCATTCGATACAAAAACACACAGAAATGTAGAGTGGTTATATTTAAGGACTTGTGTGTTCTGTGGGATCTGATGGCATGTCAAAAGCAATTTTAGAACCACAGTTTCTCTTCGAGTATAAAGTCCTGATCTGATCTAAATCGCATGGATTCACTGAAGCTCTGTCTGTCTTTCTGTACCAGGGAGGAAGACGGTGATGAGGAGGAGGAGGAGAAAGGGAAGAAGATCTGGTACTATAGCACTAAAGTGCAGCTGGGGAAGCTGATCGAGGTCCTGGATAAGGAATTCTGGGAGAATGACCTCTGTGCTATGCTGGAGGAGCTGAGGGAGGAGATCCACGCGCACATGGACATCACGGAGGACCTCACCAACAAGGCTCGCGGCAGCAACAAGGCCTACCTCACTGTCGCCAACGGTAAGCAGCGAGAACATCAGACGTGCTCTTTAGTTATTCCTGCTTTCCAGAACATCTGCAAGATGTTTAACCCTGCTTCCCTTTTATTTTAGATTATATTATGGGATGTTAACCAGTTTTCTCTCTGGCCATTGAGCGATTTCATTCTGTTCATTCAGTGAGTCATGTGAGTAAGGAATAAAACATGACGGGGCATGCCGTTATAGGAAAATAATCAATGCCTCAGCATGTCCTGCAGTGTTTTGTTCCTGCTATGCTATGACAGTTTGCCAAGGATTATACATTTTTAGTCATTGAAAAAAAGAACACGCTGTACTTTTTATCCATTTGTAGTTGCATTTGATATGGCGTATTTATGAAATAAATAGTTCTTGTTGTCACTTACACTATAGCAGCTGCAAACAGTCATTATAAAAGGGTTGTATCTCTATTTCCTATGCTTTCATCTTTCTGTTTTGTGGAAACAAAACTTTTTCTGATTTGCGCTCTGATGATTTTTTAAAACAAAAAACAAGGTAGAGAATTTTTTAAACGCTGTAGTTACAATCCACACGTGGAAAAATGTGTTTGAGATCCCTGACATCACAGCACCAACCTACGCATGTCATCTGCGGTATTGAGTGTGTCATGAATGTGCTAGGACTCCGTTTATCATCACTTGTGACTGATGACAGGTTGTTACTTTGTCGTCTGTAATTTCTTATTTGACGATAAAACAAACCAAAATGAACATTATTACACCCTCAAGTGGCAGAATATGAAATGTGCTACACTGCACCTGAATCCAACATTCCACCAGTATGGAGTGTTTCACCTCATCGTCAGGCCACACACAGAAATCCTCGTGTTGGTTGTTTTTTGTTTTAGAACTTTTGCCCAACCCTGACCAGGATAATACAGTGACTGACGACGAATGAGTAAATGCTTTTGGCTATGCTGGTGTTTTTTTCCCGCATTTCTCCTTCTCTCCCATTCAGTACTCATGCTCTTAACATCATCCTCGAGTCTTTTTTCATACGTTTATGAGTCAGCTCAAGTCACTTTATTGTCATATCAAATTTCTTACTTGCATGTTGTTCCTCAAAACTACACATAACACAGACATATTCACAGCTACCGCTGTGTGCTCACGTGAGCGGTTTCAAAAAACGTTTGTGCATTTTCATGTGGAAGGAGAGATTTTCAAAAACGCAGTTTGTATTGACAGGCATTTTTCAAAACGAAGGGGAAATGCTATCCGTATAGGTGTGAACGGCGCCTCAGAAGGCACCGGCGCACCTCATTGGGAGCAGCGCTGAAGTTTCCACCCGTTAGATGAAGTACGCAAGCCTAAATATACTCATGCTCAGGGGATTTGTTTTGTTGTGCATTTGATGTCATAAACAAGTGTTTCATTACAAACCCTCAGAAGCACTGTCTCTCTCCAGAGGCATCGAAGAGGCAGGCAGAGAGGTGGAAGTGTTTGAGGTTAGAAATACACCGGAGATGTCTTTGACAACATACGCGCATTTGTGAGCGAGTGTGCGTCTGTGATAAGCCGACACCGAAGTGCTTTTTAAGGACGTGTCAGCAGCTAACAGCTCTGCATTTTCTTTTAGTCGCTGCTGGGAGTGAGTGATTTAAAGTGACAAGAGCGCACCAGTGCACGTGAGCACCGTCTTATTTCACCGTCTTTTATCTGTCGAGGTCCGACTGGTAACGCAAACCCAAAATCATTCACCCTGTTTGCAGACAGTGAGAGAAATCCTCAGAGAAGCTGTTTGACAATAGCCTGTGTGGTGTCTTTGCTCTTGGCATGAACAGAAACTGCTAGTGAAAATAAGAAACGACTTTTTAAAAAAAAAAAAAAAAAAAAAAAAGGCTACTTAGGAAGCTAGAGCATATGCAGGCAGGCATTACTGATTTTATCTTCGTCTTAAAGTTGACACGAGAGTAAAATCATTTCGCCATTATTTCAGAAAAATGAATGTAAAAAAAGAAAAAACCTCTTTTGAAAACAAACCTGAACTCCTCAGCCTAGAGCTAATAATAATAATAATTTAAAAAAAAAAGCTTAACTCCAAGCTTGAGTAAAAAGATCTCTAGAGTAAACCACAGACACCTTTTAGATGACGTCAGAATCGTGTTCTCTTAGCAAAGGCGTTCATTAAACATTTTTAATTGCACGCAAGACAGCTATAGCTAGATATAATCATAATAATAAAAAAGCTCTTCTGCATCAGTTATTAGGCCAAACAATGAGTCTTTTTCAGTTTCAGTTCCCTGCATACCTGCTAGTTTTGTCTTTATCTTCTTTCCTCCTGAGTGTTTTGAGTAATAAGAGTCCAGCAGTGCAGAAGACAGAAGGGTAGATTTGATACTTTCAGTGCTCAGATAATGTGTCAAGGCAAGGTTTACACTTTCTGTCTTCCGCTGCTTTTTAAAGGCTGTTGAGACATCTAGACATTTTTTTGCCAGTTCAGTATGTTTTACCGTGTGTAGGCATACATGAAACGCCAGGAGAAATCTGTAGAGAAATCCAGTTTCTGTTGTAGTGGAGCAAATTTAAAATATGCAACCGTTGCAAAGTGCTGAACCATGGAGCCATGGGGCTGCAGAGAGCAGGAGAACTGTTTATGCTTTTGGCTCAGAGTGTCGTGTAATGACAGAAGGGCCATGTGGCTGATCAGAACGTAACCATAAAATGTAGTTTTGCAGTGGCAGGGCACTATGGGAAATTTACCTCCGCTCACATTCAGCTACTATGCAGAATAGGAAACTGCAGGTCTCTCAAATTCACCAGAAGAACAAAATAAGAAGACTAATAATTTGCTCGTCATTTATGGACTTTTTAATAAGATATTAAGAACAGCCATTTTTGCTAGCAGATTTGGGCCACATCACTGTCAAGTTTATTTTGCACATTTTTGTTCTCTGGTTTCTTATATACGTTCCACATGACTGTGAAACCTTTTATAACTCCACCAGATATATTGAAAATTGCAAATTGATGATACTATGTGTACCAGTGTACCATTGGGGAATATTTTCCCACAGCTATTTATAGCCACGGAGGCTTGAAAGCAGGCTTATGTGTAGGAGGGGAAAAATCATCCTGTAGAGGTCGGCTGAGAGATGCTACATCAAAAGACGGATAGTATCCGTCATAATTTTGTAAGCATCTCCAGCTTGTGTGGTATGTGGGACCAAAATAATAGAGTGCTCCTTTTTGCTTACTGTAGCAGCGCAGTAGGTTTTACTAACGCAGACGGATAGGTTATGCAGGCAGTTATTTTAGTTTAGTCAAGGCTTGGTGTTCAGTATGGAAGAAAGGAGAAGCATGTGGTACTGTAGTAAAGGATTGTTGATTGATCAGGTGTGCATCTCTAGTAGTGCTTAAAAATCCATTTATCAGCTGGTGTCTAAGGCTAAATTGAGTCCTCCATCCATTACACACAGCTTGTTTGACTTACTTCCTGCAGCTGGGTCGATTCAGTGTTGAATCGTGTTCACACTGCAATCAGACCGTTTATGCTGAATGCCCACTACGTGATTTTAGCCCTGGTTTCCCTGTTGCAGGCTAATTTTGGCCTCAGCGACTGCTCTTGTCATGTGAGCTGTTCCAGACGCTGCAATATTTTCACGGAAACGATTGCAAGCACGGTAATAGTGCTTCTATAAGAAATGATTTGGCATGTCATATCCAAAAGGTTGTTAGAAACAGCAAAAATATAAACAAACACAACACGATTTCTGGTAATACACAGTATAAAGTAGCTGTGCTTCTTCGCTCTATAACTGCAGTTCTAGGGTTTGCAGGACAGACAGTCCTTGCTGCTTGTGTCTCTCCAACCAATCCTTCCTCCATATATTTTTAGTTTTGTTTCCATACAAAATAGTGCAGAAACAGCCACCACAGCCAGTAGCTAGACTCCAGCTTGACAAAGTCACATGGTTTTGGGGATCCGGCGTGTTTTGTCTGGGATCTCCATTTCAGAGATTGTGTAGTCTGTAGATCTCCATGTGAATGATCGCTCGTATAGCGCGCACACCGCTATGTCCACAGAACAGATCATAAAGTTGTGTCGTGTGATCACTGCAGCAGGTCTAAGACTCTGAGAGTTATGTAATGTCCATTAGGCATCAAGGTTCACCTGGGTTTAGTAGTTTTGTTCTGCACCCGAATGCAGTTGCTGTGTTCGTACCTGCCTAAATGAGCTGCAGCAATGGGTAAACAATCATTTTCCAGAGCATTTTAGTCTCCCTTTAGATCAGGGATAGAAAGTGTGATAAAAAGAAACAAAGCCTGTACTCTCTTATTTGTGCACAGCACAAAAATCTGTTGTCATTTAGAAAGTCAGTACCCTGGCCTGTTTAGACCGGCACCTGTCTCATCCACGTACCTATATGATTGTGTACACGTGAAACAAAGATTTTTATGCTTGTTCACTGACTAGAGGTGCAACAAAAAAACTTGTTCTTTTTAGCAAAGCTGCACTATAGCGTGCTTTATCCCGAGCAATGGGCATTTTAACAAAAACTTTGGGTTTTTTTTTCTCTCCAGATGAGATTCTGGAAAGGCAGAAGGTTCGCCAGGAGGAGCTCGATGATGTGAAGCGGAAAGCTGGAGAGAAGGACAGCCTTGGGTCCAAGGTCAATGAGGGATCTGAGGGTGATAACCCAGCCTCATCCATTGCTGAACTGTCTTCTCCACGACCGGACTCCGAAGACGGAACTTTGGCCAGTGACAAGCTTGCGGCTGACGGTACGGCCAAGTGTTGTGTTTGTCAGTGCTTTTCAGTGTGATACTCATGGTGCAGCACCTCACTTCTAGCTTAACGGTGAGATAAAAAAACGGAAACCTAGCTGAGTTGGTCTGTGAGGTGAGCTGGAATGGATGTTTGTGTGTTGTGCCTGTTCTATAGCCCCAGCTCCTCCTGCTGGTGAAGAGAGTAAGAGTGTGTGTGGGCGCCCTCAGGCCGACTCGTCTGGCCTGACTAAAGCCGACCCTCCATCCTCATCTGCTGCAGAGAACCCTGGGGATGGGGCGCAGAGGGAATGGACAGGTACAGAGGCGTGATCCTGGAAGTCATTTTGATTCATCGTTTTGCCACGTAGCAAATGAATTGTGCTTTTATGAGCTTGGATCACCCTTCGCTTCCTTCTTTGAGACATTTGAGACATCTGGCTTAAGCATTTGGGCTGCTGTTGTGTTTATTCTGCCTTTATTTAATCCATCCTCATACATGCTTATACTCTCTGAAGGATATCCATATTGCTTGGTTTCATTTTCTCATAGCCTTGCTCCTCAGGTTTTTATGAAGCACTTTGTGGGCACTCCTGTCTTACTAAGTCCACGAGACGGTATGAAGCTTCGGTTTGGCTTGCTTGCTGATCTGCTTCTTGCTTGCATAATTCTCCAAGGCTCTCCTCCATTTATTTGGTACAGTGCAGTCTGGCTGCATGCATTGCTTAAGCCTCATGGCATGGGACTTGGCACTCATAGAGCACTTTTAGGACAAGGCTAGCATCACTGTTGCACTAACCCTGTTCCGGCCAGGCAGAGAGCTGAGTTCCACTGGTCCTGTGGGGGGAAAAAGCCCTTTCTGGTGCAGTAGTCAGCTCCTCTCGGCTACCTCTGCTCAACAATAGTGCCACAGAGAAGCACTGGCCTGGTGCCATCTTTGCTGTGAGCTTTAACAGAGATTTGCTGGCATGCCTTCCTCACTGCAAGTGCATAGCTTGAGATGTGCTTATGTCTTTGGTGTAGATTGTGTTCCTTTTGTTTAATGCGTCACTGGAGGCTGACTGTAATGTGTGCTTAAATTCTCTTTCATGCATGACTGAGTCTTAAAATAACACACATGCTCGTCCTATGAAAATCATGATTCAAGAAAACTTCATCAAAAAGCTTGTAAAGGTCATGTCTATGCATAAAAGCATATTTTCCGGTCTCTATACTACTAGCCTATATTCATTTGAGTATTGTCAGCAATGCTGAATTGTATTTATGTATTTTTTTTTTTAAATATTCCTTTAACGGAAACATTTGATGTGCTCGTCCAAATCAAAGATCCAGTTATGCGTGAGAAACGGCAATGTGCTCTGTTTTGTGTGCGCTAGAAAAAAGCTCGGAGTCGGGTTGCGGAGGCAGTGAAGAGCCCGTCCTGGAGAGCGAGCCACCGCAGATTGCCGATGAGAACAGCTGCAGCAGTCACTTCTCAATTTCCGACTGTTTGAGGGCTCCTGAGGAGCCTGACCTCGCAGACCGCTCTTCTCAGTCCTCCCTTAACAGCCAGGACGATGCCGGTACATGCAGCGACACACACACACAACCACACCCACACCCCCACAGACTTAACACATACACACACTGACATACAAATGAGCATTGAGATTTCCTAACCACCAGTCGCACACACATAACATAAATTATGGACGAGAAATCCTGAGTTTATTCATTTATCAGTTATCAAAAACTAAGCAAAATGTTTTATTCAGTTATTTATTTATGTATAAGAATACATTAATTATATTAATCTCATTATGCAGTATCTTTTTTTTGGCAATTTATTATTATTATTTATTTTATTTATTTATTTATTTTTACATTTTTGTTGCAATTTAAGGATTTTTCAAATCAGGCTTCCTCTCAAATGAAAAGGCAAAATTATCTGAATATCCAGTAAATATAAAATTATATTTAAAAAAAAAACAAGTGAGGAGAGTGTACAGAGGAGATGGAAGGAGTACTTTGAAGAGCTGCTGAATGAGGAAAATGAGAGGGAAAAAAGAGTAGAAGAGGTGACCTCTGTGGAACAGAAAGTAGATAAGATTAGAAAG